>JAMXBD010000438.1:0-600000 GCA_024138025.1 Combretum micranthum
ATTGACTTTTAAAGCTAATCAAAAGGAAGCTCTTTCTTGCATCCAACTAATATGGCCAGTGAACATTTCTTATCGTTAAGTAACAGTCATCGTCAAAAATCAACACAAATTCCTTTCTCTTATCTTACTTCTCTAAAATAATATATAAAACCTTGTGTATATCTATATGATGGGAGAATATTGCTTATAAAATTGAAAAAAATATAAAAAATCGCTTTCTGACTTTTGGCTCCTTTGTGGAAGCTGCTTCCTGATAGTTGGTACTGATTCAAAGAATTCAAAAAATATGGGACATGATCGTTGATAGAGATTGACAATAATGTCACATTGCAATGTTTATCCGATTAGAATGAAAAAGTGGGTAGGATAATTGACCACTTCCTTACACTAAACAACGTGGCAGATCTAACTTCCATTAGCTCCATCTCTTGCTAGTACTTCCTTTGTCTATCCAATCCGAAATTCTTCGATGCCGTGATGGATGATTTCAGGACACAAATGTTGACAAATTGTTACTAATGAACAGTAGTTTCTGAAGAAGTAAGATCAACATAGTATGCAGTACGCGAATATATATTAATATTAATATTTAAAGGTGTGGTAGTTGTTTAAAAAGTTTTATGTTAATTAAAAAATATATCGATCTGTATATAGTATAAACGATTTGAGTTTTGACTTTTTATGGATATACAACTTGTCTTTTAATATTTAGATAATTAAGTGACTTGAGTTTTATTTTTTATAAATACACAATCTGTATTTTGGTACTTTCATGACTAAGTGACTTGAATTTTAATTTTAAACAAATTCATGATTATATTTTGTTATTTTATGTTAATAATAGATTAGGAATATGTGGCATTTTATCAAAAATACAAATTTATTAAATAGGATTAAATCAACTAATGAAAAAAAAAGTCACGGGCCCCTATCTATTATTAACATAAATTGAAAAAATATATATATATAGGTAATGTATTTATTAGAAATTAAAATTTAGGTTAATTATTTGCTTGCAAAAAAAATCAAAACATGTGTCGTGTATTTGTACAAAAGTAAAAAATAGGTAACATTAATTTTAAGATATCAAAACATAAGTTATATATTTGTTAAAAGTTAAAACTCATGTCACTTGAATTGTTTATAAAAATACTAAATATGTGTGATATTTTTATAATTTTGCCAAGTTTTTTATAAAATTAGATACATACTTACCATATTATTATATACTTGGTATATAAGTATAAATAAATATATTTTTATAATCTTTAACCATTTTTATTATTATATGATGGTAGTCGCATGTTTCTAAGTGAAAATATAATATAATCTGTGCAATCGAATTCCAGTTGCTGGTATCCCAGCTCAGCTGTGAGATAGTGGAACGAAAAGACCAAAAACGAGTTCCACGGACTGCCAGATGGCACATTGTTTTATCGTCATGCCGTTGTCATGCCGAATCACGACAAGATTGTATAGAAGGAATCACAGGCAACAGTCATCAAACATGAACAATAAATAATTGAAATAAATTAAAAAGAATAAGTACATATAGAAATTACACTAACGGACAAAATGAGTGTAAATCGCTTTAATGAAATCGTAACAAAATGCTACTTTCGAGTAATCCCTATAAAGAAGAAGATGAACAAACCCTATAAGTATAGAAGAAAATTTCCCC
Source organism: Combretum micranthum (assembly GCA_024138025.1). Taxonomy (NCBI): domain Eukaryota; kingdom Viridiplantae; phylum Streptophyta; class Magnoliopsida; order Myrtales; family Combretaceae; genus Combretum; species Combretum micranthum. The sequence goes on from JAMXBD010000438.1 coordinate 1,682, forward strand.
ATCTTAAATTCCAATAAGGCTCTATCTGGGGAGGTAAAATAAAATAAAATGAAATAACTTAGTAAAAAACATAGCACAAGGATGTGTTAAAATAGATTACTCATTATGTAATTTAGAATATAGACTTTGTATTTAAAGGTTTAGTAATTAACTATATTGATATCCATGTTGAACATGAGTAAAAGATAGGGATGAGCATGAACTGATTAACTAGTCCATTATCCCATTTTATGAACCTAACCATTATAATAGGTTTTTTAAATAATCCAACCTAAATCGATTCATTATTAATGGTTAATCGCCTTAATAGTTAACCATTTTTCTCGTTTAATATTTTCAGCTTTCGATTTTTAACCATTTAGCATAATGATTAACTAAAAGTTATAGCTAACCATTTTTTCAGTTGGTCCATAAAAAATTAAATCATTTTATTTCTTAAAGTTACATGCTACTAAAACCTCATCTTAACTATAATAGATAAAGTCATGTTAGTTTATGTATAAAAGAAGAACAATACGAATAGTAACCTGAAAATTATAATCATATCTATTGTTTCAAAACCTCTCAAGCTCATCTCAGAAAAATCAAATACTCATATTTTTTATTACTTCTTTTCCATCACAACACCAACAGATTTTAAAAGAAAATAGATAAATAAATAGAAACTTTGACCATATAGAGAGAACTATAATGTCATAAAATACAGGTATTTGAAGTAGTCAAAACCAAGACCAATGCTTAATAATATTACATTAGGTTTTAACTCTTTAGCCTTTTATAATTTAAAAATAATTAATTATATATAATATTATATATTAATAAATATCGGTTAACAGTGAACTGTTGGTTTTTTGCGATTACAAACCAAAACCGAACCCAAAAAAAACAAACCATAAACTTAAATCAAAACCGGTGGACTGGTTAACCATACTTTTTTTATTAGTTTTCTAGTTTCGGTTTGGTTTCTAGGTTTAGTTGGTCTTTTTGCCCCACCCTTAGTAAAAGAAATGAGATTTATGGAGTTTATATGAAAGGTCCAGGCCTTTCGTCAAAAGATCCGAACTTTTTATTAAAAGATTTGGACTATTCTTTAAATAAAGAAATATATAATAGAAATAGAATATGACAGTGCAAAATAATTCAAACCATTTTAAGCTGGTCCTAACTTATTGAAACTGTAGACTAAATTTAATGTGTTGAAACTTGAAAGATTACAACTTTTGATCAAATCTTTGAAATGTTTCATGTGTTTGGATCACAATCATTCATGATTATGGCCAAAAGGCAATTACAAATTGATCTAAATCAAATCCAATAAATATGATTCAAATCTTAAATGTTATGACTCTTGTGAAGAGCAATATTCATTCCACTTTATTCAAAGATACAAAATGTGTTAATTAACCAATTTTATAGTGATTTTTTAGCACAAATTTCTTAGTCTTTTCTGTATAAATGCAAAAGCGTGGTTTGATACTTAGATAGATTCACGTATCAAGACTTTGTTGTTTCCTTGGAGAATTCTGCATTCAAATATCATAGCAAACTTAATATGAGCATATAAATTCTCTAAGGAAAGCAATTTCATTTATACATTTGAGTCAATTATTTACATTATTTGTTTTATCAAACCAAATTTCAATCTTCCTCATATTGTTTATTTTCACTAGCCACACAATATTTCTGACATAACGAACAATAAAGTATAAATACACTCTTGCACCCACGATGGACCAAAATGGATCTCTAATTTGACCCTACTTTTATAATCCTCTGTCTGTTCTTGTTAATTAGAGGTGATCAATTTGTGAGCTAGATCCTACTAGGTATATCCGATGAATACTACTTGGATATCAATACTAGGCTTAATAGGCACGTGGATTAGCAAATCTAGGCACAACTAAATTTTAAATTCGAACTTAAATATAGATGAAAAGCCTATGATGGTCCTTATAAACCTACCAAATATAGAAATTAAAGGGAAAAAAATTTGTACCCAACATCGTGTACTAGAAATTATATGTCAAATATATAGAATATCTGAAGCAAATTTCGTGAAGAATACAACATACATATGTATACTTCTAAGCAATACTAGCTGATGTATGGAGAGCAATTTTACACAATGTATGTTTTCCCCAGTGGATTTATAATTTATGATTAAGAAATTCTGCCAACACAAAGTTAATGGCTTTATGAAAAATTCTCATCTAAAGCAAGTCTTATGCATATATTACGGTAAAGGTGAAAAATGCAAATCTATAGATAAGTTGCAAGGCAAAGCTTTAGTAATGACAACAATAGTCATAACTTTTACTGAAGAGTCATAAAAAATGTTAATTAAATGGTTTTAATGATTGAAAAAAAAAAAAGAAAACAAAGAAAGAAAAAAAAATCATATTAATTAAAATAATTTTGCCTATTTACACTTGCTTATACCAAGATCTTTTAAGGACTACCATGTTTAGGCATATCTTAAAATGGTAGCTCCGACATGTAGTTAGTACTAAACAAAATATATTGGGAGCCAAATTACGAACCTAAGGAGTTCTATTGAAGCCCATGCTAGATTAGACCTAGATCACCACTAATTAAACAAATCATCAATTTCTCAATTGACATACTCTTTAACAATGTATAAGCCAAATTCTTGGAAATGATGATAATCAAAATCGAAACATTTATCTCAATTTAATTAAATTGTATACAAAATGATTTAGGAAGTTTATGTGTTTTGTCTTTAAGGATGTCACTTCAAATGTCAAAATTGACAATAGTAAAGTTTCTTTGAAGTTTAGAGATCAAACTTTTCAACTAAATTGTTTTTTAAACACCACTATTATTACCCTAAACTCAACATCTATAATACATGATATAATAGTAGGTTGAACTATCACCTTTTTTATTAGCACATCACCCTAGACAAAATATATACTAAAATTCTAAGGTGTGACCCTAAATGTCAAAATTTACAAAATTTATTTGAACAAACGATTTAGAAATCAAATATTGCAACCAAATTACTTCTTCAAATAGCTTTGTTGTTACCCTAACTTTAACCTCTATAGTACATAATGTAACAGTAGGTTGAAGTAGCACCTTTTGATTGACAATACATCGTCTCCAACAAAATATGTATCAAGTTTTAAGGCATGGTATTTATCCTCATTAAAAAGTTTTATCATTATTTGGAATATTATTTAATCATATATCAAACGTAAAACGTTTTTCTATCAACTTGATCTTATTGTATTGAAAAACTTTATAATCACTCTTAATAACCAAGGGTATGACTATTTCATCTATTCTTATGCCTTTTAATTTATTTTTCTTTTGTTTGTTGCCCTATATAGTTTTTATAAATTGTATATCCTTATTAGCATAAATTTTGCATCCTAATGTTGAGAATCTCAAAAATTGTTTTTTGTGAATTTTTTTAGAGTTGTCATAATTGGCTCCAATTCTACAATATTATGGCAATCGAAATACATCCTCAGTATCCTATTATCTTACAAGGGAAGCAAAACTAACAAGTTAACAATGTACTAATCTTTCTAAAACCTTTAAAGCTTCAATATATTCAAGACTCAAATTTGACAAGATGTCATTTTATTGGTTTTCAAAGTAAACAAAGATTATTCTTACTCATATTTTTCATATTAGTTTAAAATTTTTGAGTGAAAAAACAATAGGTGTTTTTATATCAAAACCTAAGCATTAATTAGTATAAATATACTATCATTTGAATTCAAGTTGTATGGATATTTTTAATAACTTTCAACTAAGACTCAACTAAGGCTAGTTGTACGATTAGGGTTGTAAATTGGTGAAGTTAATGCAATACATGCTAAAATTTTAAAGTTTGAGTTTAGAATTTGAAACTCAAACTTGATTTGAAGCTGGGCAAACTTGTATTTGATTGTATTAAACTTATTTAAACTAGACTTATATATTTTTTTAATTAAAGTAATATTGATCTTTAAAATTAAAACAAACTCAATTAACATTAAAACCTAACTTGAATTTGATTTGTTCATTAACTAAAAGATCAAGCATGACTTGGCTATGGTTGAGTCTAACTTGGGTTAATATGTATCCAAAATCAAGTAACTCATAAAGTAGGTTTGACTCATTAGATTGCACTTAAAATGATATGGAGTTTGGATTTATTCTTAAACTAAAAAGGATTTTGACTTAGTTGAAACTAGTTGCTTCAACTGTCAAATAGAGACCTACAATCCTACATAGGGATAATGTCATTAACGATACCTGAATTTTGCCAAAATATGTAATTAGATACCTGAATTTTAAAATTGATATATTTAGTAAATGAATTTTAAACTTGGTCAAATTTTTTATATAAAAAAAACTTTGAAATCAATCAATTTAGTACCTCAAAGAACTTGACAAAAGTACTGTTGATATGCATGAAAAGTTTTTTCAAGTAGTAAATTGATCAATTGAAAGTTCAGGTACTTAACTAGATATTTTATCAAAAGTCTAGGAAAATTTACATGTCAAATTGAGCTCTGAGAAGAACTTCACAACAATCTATAATGTCAAAGCTTTGAAATAGATACCAATTTATAGGTATCCACTACATGAATCATCCAGATATATTAATAATATGGGACTATTTATGCTCTAACTTTGTTGTGCTCTCCTAAATCCATTATGTAAATTTCACAAGTAAAGAAGACTGTTATATATAAGTAGTGTGAAACCACCCATTAAGAGTAAGTGTCATTTCTTTGTTTTTGTGTGTGTGTGTGTTTTTTTTTTTCCTTTGGCATATTAGATTGACAGGTTGTATGAAATTTCTAAACTACACAGATCCCTACTTTCTAAACAATGGATTACCCTCCAACTTTTATCTACATTGATGATGACATGACACAAATATTAAGTACCAGACCATGTCATCACGTCATTAATATAATTTAATCAAATTTTATAAAAACATATATATAACAATTGGCTAAAATTATAAAAGTATAATCTATTCAAATAATTTAAAAGAAATAATTGCCAATTTTTTAAAATAGGAACTGATTTTTCATTTTATATATATACAAAACTATTTAAACTCTTTCCAAGATTACTAAAGATCTAATACATTTAAGAGTTATAAAGTGACAAGATGTTAGGATGTTGGCTTTCAAAGTAATAATTAATATATTCTTGCTTATATTTGTTAGATTAGTATAAACATTTATGCAAAGAAAATTTTAAGTGTTTCATTATTTAATAACCTCACTCAATACTAGATACAAGTCTGTTGGTTTTAGAATTCAAATTGTTTTCAACCATGACTTTGCTGATGCTGGCTATCTGAGTAGGTGTATAAATGAATTGAGCTAACATGATACATTGTAAAGTTCTAAAATTTCGAAGCTCAAACTAAGAATTTAGAGCTTGAACTTTGGAACTTACTCAACAAGCTTAAGATTTACCTAGAAAACTCATTTAGGTTCAATTTACATTCAATATGGTTGTTCCATCGAGTTTTTAAAAGTTAGATTTCCTTGTTAGCATTACTTTTGTAATCAAAGTCAAGAATCTTAAATGGTTATAACTCTTTTAAGTTTTATTCCAATTAGATATATCTACTATCTTATGGGAACTTGAAATGAACTTCTAGAGCACTTAATAATTGATATTAAACAATCCCCACACTTTCTAAGCATACAATTTTATTGTCTTTAGAATTCAAATCAGACATGAAATTTTAATAATATTTAACTATAACTCTACAAGGTTAGCCATTCGAGTAAGGTTGTTAATAAATTAAATTGATGTGAGGTAGTGTTAAGTTCTAAAAATTTAAAGGGTAAATTACATAGAAAGATATCAATGTTTGGAGGTAAGTTATTAATGTATCAATGTTTCAAGCGTTAAAAGAGATATGAACATTTGCAAAATGAGTCAAATAAGGTATTAATATTTGACAATTAACGAAAATTAAGAAAATTTTATTGAAAATTTATCTAGACGTTAATACCTTAAATGACATTTACAAAACATTGATATATCATTCGATTCACTTGTAAAACGTTGATTACTTTTTTAATCACTTGAAATGTTGATATATTTAGCGTAATTTAAAAAATTTTCAAAGTTCAACTTAGAATTTGAATTTAGCTAAAGTTTGAGCTCAACTGAAAGTTGCACTAGACAGCTAATTTGACTTAATTAAACTCATTTAAACTGATTTATCATCAATATAATTGTCCTATAGTATTTTCATAAATTGGATATAGTATTAACATAATTGTGTCTAACCTAGAATTCAAGAGGTTGCTCTTTGTAATTCTTTTAGGTTCATTGTAAGTGGCTTCAATTTTACCATCTTAGGTTAACATAGGATAAATTTCTAAAGCATTGACACACAACACATGTAATAGTATCCTTGTATTCTGCCATGCATGTTGGTTGGTGATATGAGCCTATATAAACAATTTCAACTCTTCCCAAAGCTTCAAAAAAGGCCTATATATTTGAGACTTAAAATGAAGGGATATCATTTTATTGGTTCAAAGTACAAAAAAAAAAAATCTCCTAGCTCATTCGTTAAGAGAACTTGAAAGTTATGCAGTGAAAAATTATAAGTGTTGTTTGCAAGATAAATTACAAGTGTTGTTTGTGTTAGATGTGCCCTAGGCCATGAGGATTCTATTTCATTTGAATATTTATCTTTATAATATAACTCAATTTTCTTTATCAAAGTTATAATTGGTATTCTTACTTTGATGAAAATTTTTTCGTAGAATAATTGGTTATTTCTTATATTATTAAAGTATGTGACTTTAATAGTAAAATCATAAGACAAAAAATAAATTATTCTAAATTATCCCTGCTTATTCATTACATGGAAAAATAATGATTAAGACTAGCATGTTGGTTGAATGATGATCATATTTTACTGATCATGATATAAGATATCGATTCAACACATGGATACATGTAAGAGTACACTGTATTGGAATGACCACTATGAGAATACTATATGGATCAATATGATAAGTATTTCTCATTACAGTGTTGCTTTAGTCCTTTGACCTGATGACACCATAGATTCTTATATAACAAGTTCCATTTTTAATTCGGCTTTTCGTCATCTTTAATCAGGTGATTACAAGACTTTACTTGGATATGGAATGAGTCATGTAGAGGAATGTGAGTGCTCATGAAAGAATTTGTTCCTCTAATTAATTTGAGAAATATATCTTTTGGGCTTCTTTATGAGCAAGACTGAGAAATGCATAATTATACTCAAATGAATTGATAAAGACTTATCAATATCATTCACCTAAGTCAATCAAACTCTAGAATCAAGAAATATATTATTAAACAATATAAGAGTGTATTGATCCACACTTATATTTAATTATATGATATATGTAACAAAAGTATTAAATAATGCTGTTAATAGGTAGAGTTGGATCACCGATCTTCATTGAATTTGGGTTGGCATAATATCTTGTTAGAGACCAATTAGGTCTTGTAGGCCTAAAAAGGTATTTAAGGCTACTGCCAATATTAAGTGAACCTATAGGGTCAAACACAAAGAATGAATCAATCGAATCATGGTTATTTTATTCATAGAGAAAAACCCTAATAAGACTAGGATAGGTAAACACGACACATGATCTTATAAATAGAAGGTGATTGTCACATCTAGGGTTTAACTAACGCTCGTTGTCACATTAGAATTGCAGAGAAATTCTGTAACTAAAAACACGAGAAACTCTTTTGCGAGAGATTCCCAAAATTCGGATTTGTTCCAACGTGCTAGCACACATATAGTGATCCGATTGGAAATTTGTTTGTGTGGATACAGTAGAGGGTGTTCGCCTTTGCAGCACCTATTGATCTAAAATTCGAAAGCTTCGTAAAAGGTATATTGCAATCCCTTCTTGATTTAATTGAATCACATGGATCCACTTGGGAATTTAGGTAAAAAAAAATTCGTATTTAGCTGCCAAATCCATTTTTGGATCGTTAAATTCTCAACACTTTGCTCATACTATGTACAAGTATATTATTTTAGAATCAATTTGTATATAAAGTTTTAATAGTTTTCAACATTGATTTGAAAAAGGTTGGAAAATTGAGTAGGGTAATAAATGAATTAAGTTGATGCAATACAACATTCACCTCTAATATTATTATCTAAAATCAACTTAAAATCGTTTGAGTTTTACTTGATTAAACTTTGTACTCTATTATTTGGTTCTTTTTTTTTTTGAATCATAATATTATTATCTAAAATTAGCTCAAAATAATTTCATTCAAGTGGGATTTGATTTTCAAACTAATCAGATTTAACATTATAAATACAGGTAAGTTGTAGTAACAAGCTTACACAAAAAGATAAAATGTTTGCAACTCTCCCACATCAATAGCTTTCTTGACCAATGTAAAAAAATATGGAAACAGTTTTATATATATTAAGCCTACTTTTGACCTACTTATCAGTATCCATATGTCAAAATTCATTTATTACGTTCCATCTCCGTTCACATTTAAAATTTAAAAACCTTTTCAGTAAATTCTTTGGGTTTCTGTTTGACCCGTGCCAGTCCCGCTGGAACCTCTCGACTCTGGCGCCTTTAGCTTTGCCGGGTCCATGGCAAATCCGAAAAAGACAACCTTGTTATATTAATCAGTAATTTTGGCGAAACAAGGATACGTGTCATCGAGAATCCGTTTGCTTCGGCATTCACTTGGATGGCTCTTTAGGACCCAACTATCACTGTTTGTCAGTTTCCTAGGTTACCAGGTTATCTAAATCTTAGTCAGCTGCCATATCTGACAAAATCAAAAGTCCATTCTTTTGTGGATAACAATGAACCAAAGAGGAAGATATCCAAAAAGCCTAAAAGACAAAAGGCGGATTATAACATTCTTAGGTGCAACGAAACCATCTAATACGAGGAAGGATCGCATCAAATTGTGAGAGAGAGATCGGTCCAATCTAATCTAACTCTCATGCTTTTTGAATATTCTTAACGTTAAATACATGTTTTCTAAGGCAAAAAGCAATTTGATTGTTTTTATTCGTTGCCAAAATCGATCGGAAAGTCTCCTTTTGCGGAAAGGTGGTGACTGTACGATGAGCTGTTTGAATTGATGCAAGTGCGTTTGACTAAGAGAAGGGCTAGCCTAACATTGAATATTATAATCATCTCCTGTTGATATGGGATCTCAATGGGTTTGCTTGCTATCTCCACATCACATTCGATCAGATTTAATAAACGAGGGAATTTTGAATTGGACACGGATTGGATTTTAGATTATATTCTAATGTTTTACAGGTTTAAAGTGGCCTTCAAATTAGTATATATATATATATATGTGTATATATATATAGCTCGGCATATACCAAATTTAGTATAAAAATAATCCGAATCCATTGGTTGTTCTTGAATTTGAATAGGATTGTTTTAGAATCAGAATATTTTAAGGCCGGGCAGGATTGAGCTGGTTCAAGGCCTTTGCCTATTTACGGACTAGATCATGGTTCATTAAATCGGTCATATTCAACTTTTAAAAGAAAAAATAGTTAGATATATACGTATTGGAAATACCCTTGGCATAATTTTTCTTCCAATGTAACCATCCTGCCCAATACATGTAAAGAAAATAATATAGCTACCACCCAATCAATTTTCCAAGGAAACAAGTGGTTTTGTGCTCAATTTTGACATTTACCATTCAATCGCGTTCCTGAAATTAATATATCACAGAGTAGATAAAAGACTCAAAATTATGCCAGACATAGCTGCTAAAATTTTAATCTATCAAGGCCAAATTAGTATTGTCAAATTAGGTTCTCCCCATTGGCCACAAGCTTTTCCTATTTTACTTTCCCTTAATTTTTTTTTTTATTAATTCATTATATAAATATGTTTGTAATATATAAACAAGTGTGGCAAATGTTTCCGAAAGACCCGCAACCGATAGCTTTAAATCCGTTGCTAAAGTGGGAGAGTATAAGCGTGGCTTTTTGGTATAAGTGGTGATGTGTGTACATGTCATCTTAGTAAAAAGGGGTGTTGCATATATTATGATCATGAGAACAAATAAAAAATAATAATTCTTTCTTACTTTCTTTCTTTTTTTTTTTTTTTTAGTCTGATACAAACTTTTGTAACAGATTCTTAGAAGACAAATTTATGAATTGAATTATTTGATAATTTTTGTAATAAATCTTATTTATACTATTTCCTATAGCCGCCACTTGCCTAGGTAACTCACACTAATTGTATTTATCAACTAATAGCCTAACTGATTTTAATAAATTCGTAACACTCTTAACTAATTTTGTAAAATTCTTAACATCATAAAATTCCTAATTTGAATATCTTTTCCCTTTCACACATACCTTGGCCTCAAGGTTTAGGGAAATCAAGACAAGAAAAACAGAAATAATCTTAACTAATTCATAAATATAAATAGAAACTTATCAACCTGGCTAAGTTCATAAATATTATTATCTAGAAATTGAATTTTGTAAACTAAGTCTTTAATGGTCCAACAAAGCCCATTTTGCACGATCAATATAGCGTCCATATTACGTTGCAAAATCATGGAAACTATATTTTCGTTTTTGTAGAAACACACTAACACTTGCTCAAATGTTATTTGTAACTTAATATTGTTGTTGACTTTCTTGATTTTAATAAGCTAGCCAGTCGTACCTTGAGATTGGTTGATTGTTAATGACTTTCTTGAAGAACATCTATTACAACTTGTTTATTTTTTTCCTCCTACATTTGTTGATTTTTCTAATCTTCCTTCAAGGTAAAATTTTCTTGGTAATTTTGTTGAACCATTCCTTAAACAATTTCATCACCAAGAGCTTCTATTGGTGGTGTAGAATCTTCTTTTTTATTACTTGGTAGAACTTCTTCTACACACTCAACAATTACTTCTTGCACATGCTTATGACTTTTTTCATGTTGTTGCATGTCTTTTCACACTAGTTGTAGGTGTTCTCTTGCTTCCTTTATCAACTTTAACTCTCGTAAGGATGCTTGCATTTCTGTTCAATCTCTCAATGAAAACATCATTGTTAGTATCTTGTCTTGTAGAGTTGAGTTAAAAAAACAATGAGATCATTATTAATATGATCTTATGTACCTCAATTGTGAGAACAAATGGAGAAAGAAAAATGAAGTTGTCTTCAGTTTGAGTTAAAGACATTCCTATAAGAAACCTTTATAAATTTCATTTATGAATTGGATTGTGGGATACAATTTTTTTTTTTACCAAATTCTATTTATACTATTTCCTATAAACACTAATTCCTTAAGCACTCACACTAGTTGTAAATATAACTAATTACCTAATTAATTTTACTAAATACATAACACTTTGAATAATTTTGTAAAATTACTAAAAAATCATATAATTTTGATTCTAAATTATAACAATGTATTGAGGAAAAAAGAACCAAAACAATGTGGTGGGATGGATGATTATGGGAGAATGATAGAGAGGATGAACATACAATTTCAACATTGCATACACATATGTTATAAACAAGAAAATTGAACACATTAGCCTTATGGTTTTTAAACAATTAAGATCATTCTTTTCCTAAAATATTTATTTGATCTTTAAATAGAAATTGCATGTTTGAAATTTTTTTCTTTATCTCCAGAGTCATATCAAATGAGGTGTATTTGTTGAGTATTGTAAATGGGTTTTGAAAAAAAAATATTAATATCATTTATTTAGACTTAACTCATGGGCTTCGTGACAGGTCCGAGCAAATCTGGTCTATTATTGGGTGACTTGAGAGAGGTTGGATATGGTGAATTTGTCCAACAATCTCTATTTCAATCAGGTCTATATACATAGGATATAACTATTAGCCTTGACCCATGATGAGCTTATTTATGGATAATCATGAATTGAGCTTACTCTATCTCATCTATCAATCACTAAGATGATTTGGCAGTGGTTATCCATGCCAAGTGTCTTTAAATATTAAGTCACTCCTCCTTATAGTAGAACATTTAGAAAGAAAAGAAAAACGATGTTCCATAGAGAGAAAAATTAGGTAATTTTTGTGTGTTACCACTACAATTGCTCAAGAATTGTAAGGTTGCTACATGAGGTTTAGTCAATTTCTTTTACCTGTCACTTGTGCATTCAAGACATTAAGATTGTTCGTTCCTCTTCCTCATCATTCTCTCAAAGACATCCTAATGTCAGGTTTCATTTGTTCATCAACACTTTGAAATCACGTACAAAGCACGAGTTTTACGTGACATTTGCACGACTATCCCAAGAAGAACCCTGCGTCTACAAGTATTTATACACATAGTACAATAGCATCCATTAGCTTTGCTTGTTTCATTATATTATGATCATATTGACATCATATTTTTATCGTTTTCAAATAGATGTTTGTTAAGAAATAGATTTGATAAAAAAAGATAGTTTTACTCATAAACTTACTAAACAGATACGATACATATATGATATAGATAATTTACAAATACAAATAAGATATACAATAAAAATTTAGACAATCCAAACTGAACCCATTACTTTGTGATCAACAAATATGATAATATTCTTGTTTTAGGTTTTTCATGAGTTTGGTATGAATTCAAGGATAGTAGTTCTCCTTATAAGTGCGTGAGCATACTTAAAAGTGGTAAGATTCAACAACTTTGATTTGAGTTTATCAATCTAAATTATTATAAGCCATTACTTTGTATCAGTCACAAAAATTCAAACCCCAGAAAAAAAATTTTGTTCAACTCATATTTTAATACAAAGTAAAGTTAGACTCGACAGGAAAATTCAATATCTAAAATTAAAAAAAAAAAAAAAAGAAGAAAAAACGCCTATATCATCTTTCACTGAAATAAAGTTGAAGGTTGAGGTCCTAATATCTTTTATCCAATACGTTAACACAACCATTACAGGAAGGGCAAATCCCTGATCATGCACGCAATCGATGCAGCTTAATAACATAATTCTTCAAGCACACACGTAAACACTACAACGTGAAAGACAAACCAACATCGTGTCGCCAGATTGTCTTGGATTAGGTGTCTATATTAGAGCATTTACATTGAAGATCCTTGATACATATATCTAGACGAAGAACCTTATTTTTTGAGATCTTTATGGATATGGAGAGTTCCTTCAACTTTTTAGAATCCTCAACAAAAAAATCTAAAAAATAATTTTTTAGAATATTTTATTAATATTTTATAAAAATAATATATTATATAAAAGTAAATGAGACCCATAAAAGTATAAAAAAAAATAAAGAAACTTATGTGAAGGACTTTACGGATAAAGTAATGAGATTCTTCGGATAAAAAATTTCTTTAGATACTGATATGATACTTTAAAAATCTTGGGAAGAATCGGATGTTTTTATAGAAATATTAAGAAGATCATGCCTTGTTGCTTGTTGTATTGGTTTTTCTTTTCTCATTAATTATAGGATAATAGCTTGCATTATCAGCGGAAATTAAGGACAGCGCAACTCCTCCACAACGTGTATAACTACACAATTATTAATTAATAGACCACGGATTAATATAATTTATTGTCTCTATAAAATTGTCTTCAGGTAGGAATTATGTAAAATAAATGTCATGATGGAACTTGTCGATAGCTTTATGCAGTTAATATATAAATATAAATATAAATTCATCACTTCAAAATTGTATAAAAAGAGGAAAAATATATCATTTAGAAGGATCTCATATACTGCCCTTATATATGCCCATTAATATAACCCTAATATTAATTAATAACAAAAAATAAATAAAAAAATTCCCAATTGCATAATAAATAAAGAAAATATGAAGTATAAATATAATTGCAAAAGTTTAAGTGGCGTTAGTGTATAGCAAAAAAAAAAAAAAAAAGGCTCATTAAATATAACATAATGTATTATCAAATGTTCGCTCAGCTGGTAAGGTTTCGGTCCATAACTTTTAGAAGTCATGAAATAGATTCTTGTTGTAGGAAAATATGTCTCTCTTCCATCTAGGGTCACGGGATCACTCTTTATCAGGATTAAAATGATGCTGGTAGATTATTTGTCCTATCTAGTTTTGAGTATGGTGTTGCCCTTGTGATCTCTACACCAAAAATATGGTGGAGCATAGTTATGCTGTCATGTAGTGTTGATTGGAGTTGAAGCCACGTGAAATTTAAAAATAAAAAAAATTACATAATGTATATGAATACATAGTGTGTGATAATACCATTGTATTGGAATAGATGGTTTTCAAAACAATCATTGTCCATTTTTGCACACATCATATATGTGTGTGTTAAAATTTCATTAGTATATCTTTTTTTTTTTTTTTTTTTTTTTGCAAATAAGAACAAATGATTTCTTTTTCCTAATATTATTGGAACGAGCATGGTCTTGTTCCTTGGCGTCGAGAGGGATCTCTGCCATTTTATTTTCGTAATCCTTGTTGAGTTTAAACTTGCCATTTAATGCTAAACGTTCAAATGCCACCAAGAGAAAACTGTTAAATTATTATAAGAACTAGGGCAGTTCTGAAATCAATATTTGGGTAAAGGGTTAGATTTTATCTCTCAAAATAACATATCCGATTTAAGACACGCCAATTAATGAAACAGTCCCTTTTTCCTTCCACCCTTAAATGTCCATCACTTTGGAAATTTAATCATGTGACCAACTACGGATTCTTTGGAACTCAACTCTCCACGTACACTGGCGTAGACATTGGCACCGTTTTAGAATCGAAACCGAACTGAGTTGGAATCGAAACCATCTATTTTTAGTTTTGAAATTGAGTCTGATTCTCGGTTCCAATTTTCGAACTACGGAAGTGTCTTTCTTTTTCAAATATAAATATAAATATACATAAATAAATTTTGTACAAATGCATCCAATATTAGATCGTACGGACAATGTCTAAATTTTAACGTGGAAGTTACTGGGACCATATTTACTCTGAAGTCTGACCGTGTGGAGGTTTGGATGTAGGTAAATAATAAATTCACGCATCGAGAAAAGACAAAACATTCACTATAATCCAAATCCGAACGACAATTAGGCCCGTATCTTAATTAGGATAAGGGACCACAAGTTTCATTTACTTATTTATTTATTTATTTATTCATTCTGGAATCAAAAGGACCACAAGTCACATGGTCGACATGTAGCATTTGTATATTCATACGGCTGTGTCGATTGTTCTTCCTTAATGCTATTCCTCTGCCCATTATCTCCAGAACAGACTAGTCCTTTTCATTCCAAAGATTTATAAAAGTTCCTCTAGTATTTTTATATCAAAAACCCACAACCGGTCTACATGTGTATATACACACACATTTTCATATTATATATTTTAGGATTGGTGCTCATACATGTGATAAAGACTGTTTTTCATGTTTCTTTTTTTGTCCTTCGTAATATAACAAGATCCGCATTTTCATTGTTCCTCAATCCGCTTGTAGGAAGGTGAAAACAAATTTTTAAGTCCGAAATTACTTCTTAGCCAAAAAAAAAAAATTACTTTTATGTGTGCCTTCTTTTGATCAATTTAAAAATTTAGTTACCTAATTACATGAATTGCTAAAATTTAGATACTATATATGATATTATCCTAATATAATTCAAAACGGATTAATGTTACGAATAGTACCTGAATTTGACAAAATATATAATTTGGTATCTAAAGTTTGAAATTGATCACTTTAATAATTAAATTTTGAAATTGATCAATTTAGTACTTGAAAAGACTTTATATGCACATTGATAGTACCTCTATCGAATTCTTTTAAGTATTAAATTAATCAACTTTGAAATTTTTCATGTACTAAATTAATAATTTCAAAATTCAGGTATTAAATCTATCAATTTCAAAGTTTAGGTATCTAATTGCATGTTTTGTCAAAGTTTAGGTATCATTCGTGGTATTATCCTATTCAAAACCATATCTTATACTTTATATAGAGATTAGTAAGAGAAGAATCTCACTTTTAAAGAATGTAAAATAATCTAAACCCAAAATACTAATTTAATATACATTCGTTTGTTGATTTTATGATTTAATTGTTATAATTTAAGTTATAATAATTTTAAGTGATGATATGATAAATTGTAGTATTGAAATATGTTAAATATTTGATCATATGTGTTTTGAGTTGAATTATATTATAGGTTATGTGAATTAATTGATATAATGAAATCAACATTTATTTTCTTTAACTCTACCCCAAAGCCTATCTTTAATTAGCAAACCCAAGCCGCCACATACACAGCCAAAGCCTATGTTTAAGCATATTCTAAAGTTTTCTAAATGCCTCAAAAGTAAAAAAAGGCAACAAAAAAATATCAATACAAAACAGACTTAACCGTCGTCTCTCTCTTTCTTCATCTTCTTCATTTTCCTAAATACAAACAAGCTCAAATTTCACTTCAAAATCTCTTCTAAATCTTACTTAACCAGTTTTTGAGTGAAGAACCAATCCAAGGAACAAGTAAAAATAAATAAATAAATAAATGAGCAATAATAATAGATAAATGAATAGTCAAATATAATGTGTACATTTGTATGTATAGGTGGATGAGACTATGAGGTGGTATGAAATTTATTTAGATTTAATGAAAATTTAATGATTTAATATTCATTATGAATTAATGTGTTTTATATGAAATGATTCTTCTCAACAGGTTACAATAACTAGTTAAGTTTAAACATAGGTCTTTTATCTGACAAATTCGATTATCCAAATATGCAGTAATTTATTTGTTGAATGCAAGGTTATGCATTATCTAATCAATCTTAGTTAAAGATTGGCTTAAAGACTCGTTTGAATTGTTTGTGCGTGTGCTGTTAAATCCAGTTTGGGGGAGTGGCAACCCTGTTAACGAGATTGACATGGTAGTTTAGGCACTTGGGCCACCCTTGTCATAATGCAATAACTTTTATAAGTCGCTCAGCAGGTAATTGATAGGACGAACCATATTGGTGTAATATTTGATTACTCTTAGGAGGAAATAATATGATTTAGTTCACGTTTATAGGCATAGTTGAACTATGTGATGTTATGTATTAAGTTAAATAAAGTTGAGTAACGATTATGAATCCTAGATGAGATTATTATTTGTAAAGTTATGTAGGAGAAATAAGTATTTGGACTGCTTATATCAACCTTCTAAGCAGCTACTGTTACTCATGACCCCCATATCCCCAATGATTGAAATCAGAGTTTAAATACTTCAGTGTTGAAATATTATACTTGAACAAAGATAAATAATTCTGTTGTCTCTTACATTGCATTAGTTAGAATTGTGTGCCACCTTGTATTTGTTTGTGTTACTACGTACAGGGCAGCCCTTGGCTTACTTTTTCCTCTATAGTTAACGATGATGATGATTATTATGATGACTTAGGTTATGGTACGGATTGGGAAGCTTTTCTTGATGAATGGGATGATTAAGATGCTGAACTACTCCATTTTGGTTTTCTTGGAAAAGACAAAAGCAAGACTTTGTTTTGAAATGTAATAGTATAGATTATGGCTTATACATAAGTTTATGTTTTATTATGTAAAGTATCTAAGTTTTTCCTATCATGTACATTATAAGCTTAGCTTTGTAACATTTGAAGTAACATGGATGATGGTGCTATTTTATATTTTCATATAAAATTATCTACTCTTAAACAAGTAGCGTTTGTAAAGCTTTGTACAGTGATAGGATGATCAAGCAATAAGTATAAACTCTTTCCTTTCGAATAACCTTACGTATAATATCTTCGTGTATTATACGTGGTTGGGGACTTTGCGTGTAAAGTTTTAATATAGTACATATCTGGTCCTTATAGAATATGTGGCTTTTGTTTTTCTTTTGTAAACTC
The DNA here is from genome assembly GCA_024138025.1 of Combretum micranthum. Lineage (NCBI taxonomy): Eukaryota > Viridiplantae > Streptophyta > Magnoliopsida > Myrtales > Combretaceae > Combretum > Combretum micranthum. The sequence goes on from JAMXBD010000438.1 coordinate 19,570, forward strand.
TACTCTTTTAAAGTGTTTCTCCAGTCTCACATTGCTTATATTTCAACTTAAAAAGGATGTACCTGTGTATAAATAATTTCACATTCTTGATAGTATTAAAATAATATAGATTAAAGAGTAGCATATTCTTATGTTCATTTTATATTTAAAGTTTTTTTTTAATTGATGGACTTTTTTTTTTAATGTTTTTTTAGAAGTTGATGGGTCAGACCTGTTCTAACTTACCTTAAACCTGGCAGGTCTACAAGCATAGGCCTGCCTTACATCAATTCGACGCGGATTTTTTTTTTTTTTATGGGTCCCCATTTTTTAGACCTACCTCGACCCATGGAGATGTCTACAACCTACTGTTTGAAGTGGGTCCCAACCTATAATTTATATGATGGTTACTAGTTGCACTATTTCTTACAGAGTCTTAAATAAGTTAATTCCTATTATCTCTTTCCTATGATCTGGTTAATGCTAGACTAATGTACCTATCGCATATAGTATAGGAATAAAATATAGGATTTTATTCCTTAGTGATCCTGGTAAGTACTGTTACTCACATTTTTCCTATTATTTCGCTTATAAAATTTAGTGAGTATTATGATTATGATATTAATTAAACTATTAACCTCCTACAAATTTTTACTAATGATTACTTAACACTTGATTTACCTAAACTAAATGCATAACAATGACTTAGACCTTGCTTCACCGAAAAACTTGACATGTGCATTAAGAGCATGCAATGAATATCATTAGTTTCTTAAACTGGAGAATTCATTGAATACTTTAACGTCTTTCTCAAGCCAACATCTAATCTTAAGTTTATCCACCAGAATCTCTTTCTAGCTATTAGTAATATAGAGTTGCATTCATTTTAGAAATTCTTTACTTAATTAAATAGATGTAGAAGAATTTTACAATCTTATCTCTAGGCATCATGAGCAATTCCTTCCAACAGCTTAGATCTATTTAGGGGGAATATCTCTCGATCCGTCCTAATGGAATTTTGACATCAAACTATATCGTGCATAATACAATACCATGATTCAAAAATATCAACTATTGAATTTAAGAAAACTAATAATATTTCATTGACAATACACACTAATACATATCAAGTTATGATGCAAAAGGCCTAAGTAACACTACTCATACATGATATAATAAGAAAACAAAACAATAAATAATATAAAATAGAAAGGAAACATGAGAGAAAACTCCCTTTCACAATGCAATTGTCTGAACTCTTCAACTAACGATTACAACAACTTGCCTCCTCTTCCTTCTTTCTCAAGAATCTCTAAGGAGTACTTACAACAACATACAATATAGATGGAAACTATCAACAAGTACAATGTTACAAAAAAAAATTAATTATACCAGTTTGGTGTGTGAAAAATGATTTGGATCCTTCAATGTGATGTTTAGGTCTTGTATTTATAGTTCCCAAGTGACTAGACATGAATGGCATCTTTTCCTAATGTCAATTAGTCTTCATATCTCTTTAAGAAACGGTTATGTTCAATATGATGTGGAAACATGGGAGTCACTACCTCCATCACGGCCGTAACTCAGGTAGTGATAAGCAAAAAAATGAAATCAACATAGATTACCCTCTTCATCATGGGCTATCACTCCAATATGTGCTGGTGAGAGTCAATCTGGCCATCCGAAGTATCTCAAGCAAAAAGATCTTTTACCAATTTGTAAACTAATCCATTATATGATTGGCTACAATATATGTCAACGGGCAAATTTAAATAATGTCTTTGTTGAAGACATCTACCTAATGGACACACTGATGGATCCTCGAGTATTAGATATCGACTATTTATTGATACAATGCATGTGTCAGGTGCTTGGGAGAAATGACACCCATCTTGCATATGGTCGTCTTATCGCACTCATTATGAAATCGTGTGGATTTGGCGTTTCAAATTACACAAAAGCAGAATCAAGATCCAAATTCACAAAGAGCGACATAACAAGAAATGAATCAAATGGACAAAGCTTTGATCTCAACCTGGATGATCTGTCTCTTCCCCTTCCGTGGCACAATAAAGGAATGGGAGATAGACATTGACACTGATAGTGGTTGGGTCAAGTTCAAACACAGCAAAAATTCAAATTGGGAACATATAATATGGATGACATAATGAATACTTTGATACATATAACCAAGGTCCAAAAAAAACATGGGGAACCACTCAACTCCATGAGTACCCACATGCACAATTTCTCCAAATAGACAACTTATTGACCGGTGCATCCTCCACCACCACCCTATCAGCCTCCGAGTGATACTGGTGATCAAGATGGTCAACAAGGTAGCCAATTATCACATTCGCATAATTTTTTTAAATGTAAATTAATCACTTTAATTTACTATCAATGTAAATAATAAGGCAAATGCCTTATTTGGTACCTAAACTTTGACCAAAAGATCAATTAGGTACCTAAACTTTTAATTTTTTCAATTTCATACCCCAGTGAACTTTTTATGTCATAAACTACCTCACTCTTTTATTGTCTCTTGAAAAAAAAAGACATGTGCCAGACAATGATTGGATGAGGTAATGTTTAAGGCATGAAAAGTTTATTTAGGGTATGAAATTGAACAAATTAAAAGTTCAGGTACCTAATTGATCTTTTAGTCAAAGTTCAGGTACCAAATGGGACATTAACCCTAAATAATAATGTAATGCATATTATTATTAATAGAGTTAAAAATATTACTCAAGTATTATAAATTTTATTTATATTAAATGTTAAAATCAATAATATATTTGTAACTAATATGGATAATTATTTTAATTAAAATTTCGAAAACCATAAAAAAACTGTGAGTCAAAACCAAATAAAAAACCGAATAAACCGTGTAAAATTGGACTTGATTGAAGGCATGCAAATCAACACGCGGAGCACACAACATGGCACGCGAATAAATGGGTCAACACAATACAACACGAAAATAAAAGCACGTAAAGCATGGTACGCAAGCATGAATGGGTCAGACATGCAAAAGCACACGACATGTAAAGCACATAAAATTTGACACATGGACTGTACGACATGGCCTATTTATCATGCCTAAAACATAATAATTGCTATGTAGGGAAAAAAAAAAGAAGGTATGTTTATTATACTTCACTCGTATAAAATTGACCAAACATGCCGTAATTTATTTTGAATTGAAAGCTGTTATGCCAGCAATCGAGATGGCTTATTCATTTTTATTTACTCATTTTTAAGAACATAAGTAATAGGGTGACTTTGGTCTTATTAAATAATTCTACATTGACCATGTCTAAGTCAAGCGTTATCCAATATACCTTTGTTATGGATGCGGATGGGGTTCATGCCGGTCTCCATCGAGCCATTAAATGGAAACTTTGAATATTTTATTTCATGGGTTAACGTTATAATTGTCAAAGCATATCCGTGTTCTGATTTTTTAAATCTGTACATACATATATTTTAGTTAAACATTAAAACTTAGGGTAGACATAGTCACGGTACGCGGGGAAAAATAATGCTAATATAAATAAATAAATATATATATATATGAAAGGGAAAAAGTTTACGGCCTGAGTCCCTCGTCTTAATTTTTAACCAACGTGTTATTATATTTCATATATCTATTTCTCAGTCTAAGTAATGTATTTAAATAGAGAAACATCAATAAGATAAGAAAAGAGTGGAAAAATATCGGATTTTTATCTGTATTGGATCTATATCTGATTTATCTAGCTTATCTATATCATATCTGTTTATGAGTAAAACTATTAGTTTTTCATTGGTATCTATTTATTAATAAATATTTATTTAAAAATAATAAAAACATGATATATGATATTAAAATAATGATAGCAAAATAACTTCTACTTTGATCACAGGTAATTTATTTCAATGTTTTTAATGCTCTAGTACTAAAAGATAGAATAATAATAAATATATGATATGACATGTGAAACTTTCAATTCTATTTAATATTTTTCTTGTGGTTAGTAAATGGCAACGAATTCTCTGGGAACGTTATTATTATGGACATTTGTTTTTTTTTTTTCTATGTTTGGCATAAGCATCAATCCATAAAACTATGGTTTGCTGCAAAGGAGAAACTGATTAATGGTCGATTTGATGGACGAACTTAAATCCCAGACCTTCGGGAAAATGCCGTATTAACTCTTATCTTTATTTATATATCAACTTTTTCTTTTTCCTTTTTTTCCCAAACATATTAATAACCCTGTCTTCACTCTTCGTGGAATATTATTTATTATACCAACAATCGGAGCGATTTCTGGTGCCCATCTTTAACTTCATAGGCCTTGTACTTGTCCTTTTCAACTGGGGAGGGCCGGAAAAAAAAAAGTTAGGCCATAAGTTTAGCAATCTTTACTAACATCCTCATTAAAAGTGTAATATATAGAAAAGAGAAAAAAATGTTCCCTTATGCAAGTTTCAGTTTTATATGTCATTTTCTAATAACTTATACTCAATTTGAAGTCAACAAAAATTTTAAGTAATTAAAAAAATAATAAATATTATATGTAGTAATGCAAATAAAGAATCTAATATTGGACAATTGCAATACTATTTAAAATATGTTGATATAGCATATTTAGGTAAAGCCGCATCCGTTTATATCAACATATTTCAAATGATGTTATAATAATATTGTATCATATTTTTTATTTGTATTACTTTGTATAGCATTGATATCTGTCTTTTTTTTTTGGAAAAAAAAATTTACTACTCAAAACATTACTTTTTTTTTCTAATTTATCCCAAATATCAATTTTGATAAATATATCTCTACAATCAATTGGTCTAAAAGTTTTCAATATAAATGAATAGAGTAAATGGGAGGACATAACTTAATTTTAGTATTTTAAAAAGTCTAAATTTTAATAAACAGATAGTACCATAATCAAACTCAAGAAGTTGTACTTGGTATCAAGATAGAATTTTATTCTACATATCATTTCATATAAAACCTTATTTTTAATAACATGAGGTTGATTTTTTTTTCTTAAACCCTTTCGGATTTGCATGTGGATTGATAACAGCACATATCAGACCTTTGAAGGTGATGTCTCTCTCTCCAGCAAGATAAAGTGGGCCTGAGAAAACATGTGCCACGTGGATAAAAATATTGACCCGCCCACTTCATGAAAACTATAACATTTTTTATTTTAATTTTTTAAATCCACCCCACTCTTCAAAAAGTTTTTAAGATTGTGACAAGCAGCTGTCTCTACCATCCTATGTTTGTCAACTCTCATCGTTGGATCGTCAACTTCATCCGCACATGGGTATAGGATTTATCTTCATCAAGGATAGAGATGGGCATTATTAAGGATTATCCTGTGGAAAATTCTCACTATTAATTTAGTATTGCAATTTGGGAATCGGTCAAAGAGAAAACTTAAAACAAATTGCAAGGAAATTGCCTTCATCCGAAGGGTATGTTGTGCTACCGTGATAGAGAAGGAACTCATCGAAGATATTAACTTTTATATATTGGATTATAGTCCTTATTTGCTTAAAAATCAAAAACGGATGACGGAACCTGTTTCTAATTTCTATAATGAAAAATAGAGCTTATTTCGCATTTGAAAAAAATTAATATTTGAACCTATCAATTGAAAGTGAATTGAGAAGCATCAATTGTGGTTTCCTAGATCAATTCTCTAATAAATTATCAAAAGATTCCATAGTCTATGCACTTTTGAACTGGTGCGACAAGAGTGGATATTTGGTCTATTTATGGCATATGTAGCTAAAAATATTAAAATAACATTGGAAAAATTCATCATCACTACTCACAGTAGAAATCTAATGTTAATGAATAGTTATCGCAATTGATAATTTGTAGTTAAAGGTGAGAAGGTAACTTAAAGTATAATATAATCACTTATACTTTACTCGGTCAAATAGGATTTGAATAAGTTTTAAGAATTATAAGATAATTTTTAATATAAATTTTTCAAAACATATTCTCATAGCATAGAATACGCCCAGTACGGTTACAAGTTCTTCATACTCTTGTATTCATTCTAGAACCTATCCTAAAATATAAAATAGGATCTATGTTTTAGAGTTTTCAAATATGTTTTATAAAAAATTATTAAATAATGTTAATAATAAAAAATAAGTAATAATGTCATTTTTTTTAGGTTTGTTCATAGTTTCCATTATGTTCCTCATAGGTGTAGTCTGACCTCATTTCCATATGTGCTAGCCTACCCAGCTAAAGACTAGTCGACCCAGCAAGATATTTAGCTCCTTCAAGATTTTAAGTCTCACCTCCATAAACCTCCTTTTAAAACAAAGTGACCTAACTTGTTACTAATTTAGGCAAGAGGGACAATTAAACTTAATAATTCCTAAAGATGAGCATGTTTATAGAAGGATTCCTAAATAATCAAGTTACACTTTCGAAAATTCATATGGACATGGTCCCGAAAAAATAGAAAGCAATTTTTTATTTTGGGCAAATCCACTTTCCTAAAAGGAAAATGGTACGAGACTATATAAATTCAACCCAATCAGTTACAAAACTAGGTTCACTCTCTCCACTCTTTGACCCCACTTAGCTATCATCATCTTTATCCACTTACTAAATTAAGCATCGAAGTGGCTACAAGGGCACACCTCCAACACTAGGCTCAAGAAACATTAGGCACCAACCTCAGAGGCCTAGAAGAGTGATAGTTCTAAGGGACTTATAAAATACCATCTAGAATATGCTCAGAACAATACTATTAAAGTTTTCCCTATTTCAAGAAAAAAAAAAAAACACAACAACAAAAGGAAAGAAAAAGTCTAAGCCCATATATTGAGACTCATAAATTGTAACCTAATTATCTAAAATGCCTCTTACATCATCATTGCTTCCACTTTTCTTCTCAATGTTGTAAACCACAATCAAATCTATTGTAATTTTTTTTTTTTTTATAGAAAGATGGCATAAATCCACAAGAGATACAGCAAACCAAACTTAAAAAGCATCAAAATTACAATAGTCCCTCGATAAATATCGAACTGAGAACATGAACTATCTAATAGTTTCAAATTGATAAGATTGCCACCATTAGATATATCCAAGAAGTCAGCATATTTATTAAATTCAGGAGTAATGTATGATAGATTACCCTGCCAATTTCTGCAAAGTAGCTCACTTGTCATTCTTATCAAATGACCAAAATTACGAGTTCCGTTATCATCTCCAACCAAATTAATAGCTTCCATCAAAAAAGATTCAATCACCACCTGCTTATAACTATTCTACTAAGTGGTAATTAGACTAGCCAAACCTCCACTTCTAAAGGAGAGTGGTTGCCAAGAGAATGCACAAACCCAACAATCAATTCTTCATAAGAACCGCACAATAAACCTTCCATCGTAGCAACGCCTGAATCTAGCATATTAGACCCATCTACATTTTACTTCACCTAGCCATACTCAAGAGGAGTCCAACATTTAAAAGATTTAGAGAATAATGCCTCCTACTAGATGTTATAACCATTATGCTATTCCTTAGCCTTAATGAGAATCAATATCACTTTATCACCGGACCATACTTGATCTACTTACAAAAAAGTTGTGCATCTTCTAAATCAACTATAACACAATTGGGAATAAAATACCACACCAGAACCAAGGAAATTTAATACACTTCTTCTTCTTTAAATTCCCCATCAACTAATCATTTAAATATAGATTAAAATCTTATAAAAGTTGAGCCTAAATTCCTTGCACCCAAATGCAATCATGTAAGACATGAACTACATCTTCCTTAACATTTAAACATTGTTGGTGATAACTGGTAATAGGAATTCCTCTTCAAGAACACAGATGGTTAGTAGCTAATTTATTATATGTTGTTAACCGAAAAAATGTCCTCACTTTATAAGGACCTTGCCAACTCCAAATCACTTTCCAAATCAGGACTTCGAGAAGGAAATAAATCACTATTGAACAAAATATAGGCGCTCTTAACATTGAGTTTTCCAGAACTATTATGAAGCCACAAGGGTATGTGTTGGCTTGATGCATCATTTTGAGGAAGAATAGCTGCAATAAAAAAAAAAAATTTTCTTGAGGAAGAAATTGTTTTAGCACATCCCAATCCCAACTATCATCTTCAACAAGAAAAGCCCAAACTTTCACATTCAAATTAGCATTTATAGACTAATTTGCATAAAGTTTCTCAGGGGAGAAAAATCATCTATCCAATAGTCATTCCAACAATCTCAAGTCTTTCCATCACCTATGGACCATTTGATGACCTCCAAGAATACTTCCTAAATAGAAAAAGTTCCCACACTCGCCAATTGCAATAGCATACCATCATTTTCTATGATGATTATTTTATGATGTTTTACACTATAACAAAAACTATTCAATCTTATTTACTTAATCTTCTATATTTATAGGGATGTTGGTTATTTTTTGAAGCTAATGAATATAGAATTGTCTCAAAAGTTTTATTGGAATTTGCTAAATTCTACAATTTTGTTTGAAATTTCATAAACAAGGTGTTTGCTATAGGTTTCATCTTTCATATATATATATATATATATATATGTATATATTTGTTTCTTGTATTGAAAAACAAGTCTTACATAAGATAGAATTTCTAATTTGTGGTTTTTTACAATAGTGAATATTTGAAAGTAAGATAATTCTTCAAGCTAATTGAAATTGTATATATTACTTACAATATAAGATAAACTTAAAAATTAAGAAATTTAGAAAAACTTTACAGGTTTCACTTGTGCCCTATACCTTGTAGATTTTATAGGCATGTGGTGGTTTTAAGGTGTTATAAGATAGGTTGAGGGTGCAAACTTTGGTATCATACACATTATAGAGTAGAGTATGAGTAGGACTTTAGACCTTACCATCCCTATACTCATTCAGCCTTATTTGTGACAACATTTCTCTTTTATTAAATACTTTCACACTACATTGAATAGAAAAAGGAACCAAAAAACTACCACAATAACAATTTTGAAGTAATTACTTATGACAATATTATAATTTTTTAATACTATTTCAATAACTAGTACATTATGAGCAATTTTAAACATTGTAAGGCAGAAAACTCCTACGGAATGTACTTCACTACTTCAATGTCCTTAAAATTTTTAAATTGCCAATAACTAACGATGGTTGAAAAACACCAGAAATACCACAATGGTAAAGACATTCTGTGACCTCTTTCTATAATTCATAATTTGAAAAGTAATTCTAATATATCAACTATTATTATGATATAAGGAAATTACCATAGTTGGACTTTCTTAAAGCATAATTTTTTGTTATAAAATGTCAACTGTGATAAATATTCGTAAACCACATCTAACTTGTAGTTACAATTATTCTTTTTTTTTTTTTTTTTTCTTGTTGTGTCACCATTTGGTAATATCAAACACGTGAAATACTGTAAAAAAAATATATATCAAACACGTTAATGACGTATTTTTTCAACCGCATTTTTCCCACCATGGAATAAATTATAAACTTGATGATATAATTCCAAACAATTTGTAAATGTGAGGAGGAGTGATTTGGAGGAGGAACAAGTAGCCTCAACAAATTTATTCAAGTGTGACTAGAGAGGGTATAAGTCCATTATTTTTTTAGCGGAATTGATCACATCTTTGTTTAAGCCATATATGATCTTGATATTAAAGATTTCACATCCTTATCTTGTTCCACTAATCTTTGGGATCATATTAAATGAGGCAAAAGTTAATATTCATAGACAATTGTGCTTGATTTTATTTACCAAATATCTTAGTGATTGACAGGCAATATAAATTATATTAATCATAGAGTTATCTTAAAAGCTTGTTGTGAGCCTAAACCTTTTTTGAAGTATACAAGGTCAAGAGCTTGAGAACTATTCAAATAATTCATCTTGTATCACTAAGCTTGATCTCCTAATTCTCATATAAGACTGAACTTCTTAAATTTTTTGAAATTAACTTAAAAAGTTAAATCCAAATTAATAGTAGGCTATACCCAAAATTTTAATACTTAGAAATTTTATGAAATTCTTAAATTTTCTACCCGCTCTTACAAAAGTTTTTATCTATTAAAAGTTTATTTATATATCTTATGATTCCCTAGGTATATTACTCTTAGCAAAACCTAGGATATACACTAATAAGGAGAAAAAGCATTAATTAATGCTGGAGCCCATCTTTTGGATAGATACAAATTTAGGTGTCCTCCCTTGGAAGACTTATCCACCCAGACTTAGTCGGCAGATTGAATAGAACCATGTGGCAGTGGAAGAAGGAAAACATCTACTTTTCCTTCAGGATTTATGGGAAAAAACTGACATGGCAGAGATACCGTTGCAATGGTTAGCCAAACAGCTGCTTAACCGCATAAAAGTATGCAATTAATGTCTAAATCGTAGAATGACGTGGTATCCATCTAGTGGGCGTGATGGTAGCCGTTGATCCGCGTTTGAGCCAATGGTGTGGTCAAAAACACGTCCCCCCCGACTTTATCTCAACTATCGAAAACCCTAACCCTAACGCCAACAGTCCACGTTTCTCTTCCTGTGCTCCCACGTGGATGTCCCTAATCCAAAGTTATTTCCATCCACCTAGCGAAAATTATTCATGAAAGGGTCCTACCTACGAAGGTCTCCGAAAATCATTCATGAGGTGAAAAAAAAAAAAAATTCATTTTAATGCTTTGGATTATGCACTAATATATAAAAAATTTGGTTATTTTATCACTAACACGCATTCATAGGATATCCGATAATCTTTTGCCTTTAACGATAGTGTTGTTGCTGTCTTACCACGAACCACTCGTGTGAAATCACCGAATTCTAGGTGAATTTCCATCTAATTCATACCAAGGCAATAAACTAGTGCATCCCTTTTTCTTTTCTTTTTTTTTTTTATATAAAGATAGGTATAGGAACTTGTAGGTAAGTTGGTATGGCGAGGGGGAAAAGAAAGAAAAAATAAAAAATGGATATAGAGGATTTGGTGTATATTATCATTTATCATCATTAAGTAATGCCCTTGTTTCTTTCTGGTGTATGTGGACCTGTCATTCTCGGATATGTTATTCCAAAATTTTACAAGTTAGGTTAGGAAACAAAAAGAAGAAAGATTATACCTTACAATCAATCCTTAGGGCTTAAATATAAATGAAATTTTTTTAGAATCGAATACATAGTAAATTATGATATATATATATATATATTTTTTATTTTGACCTGTGATTGAACTTAAATTTAAAATTGTAGGTATAAAAAAATTGCCGTATTAGTTAAAAATCATCCATTTAAGGAGATGAGTGGTACTATTTATTGAGAGGATACCTATCAAGGATTTATTGTCTAAAAAACAATCAAGTGGATATAGTATCATCAATTAGTAAAGAGCAAAAAAGCCTCTTATTTTTTTTTTCAAATGTATTGATCTTACTTTTACTTTGTTACTATGATGAACTGAAATGCCTTATAAATAAAAAGGTGTAAAATAAGTAGAATGGTAGTAATTTTTATATTTGGGTTGAATTTTTTATTGTATTACATCTAAATAGTCTTCTTATATTTTACTTTCTATGTTTCCAAGAATTAGAAGTATTATAAGAAAATAAGATTTGCAAAATTATAATAATATTTGTTTTGTACACTTGCATTATGTTTGTGGAAACTTTTATGGTCCTACTAAAATAAACGTGGTTTTGATATACGAAGTATTTTGATGGTAGAATCACCGATGGTTATGAAGTTGAGCCGTTAAATAATCAATGGGATTCAATCACAGTAAATTTTTCTTATGATTACATTGCACATAAAAAAGATTAAATCTATATTTTTCATAATCCATATTTGTTATTTTCCACTTGATAAGGAGAGACTAATATTGTCCAAAACTTGTCCCAACACTATTAATTTTTTAATTTAATAAAATTTTTTAACCAGATTTATAATTAAAATAAAATATTATAGGAAAATAAGATTTTCAAAATTGTAAGGAACACTTATTCATACACTTACATTATGTTTGCACTACACATATAAAAAGATTAGATCAAATTTTTTTTAATGCGTATTTGCTTCTTGTTATTTTTAGATTTGATGGTTTGGACAGGCTAATATAATCTCATACTTGTCCCAATTACTATTATTTTTTCTAATTCTAACAAAACTTTTCGACGGGGTTTTATTATTAAAAAAAAATACTGGTGCAATTTTGTATTAATGTCTCTTCATCGAAGACATGGGATTCTTTATTACTTATTTTCCTAAATTAAAATATACATATGTATAATTTTTAGAGATTTTTTAAATTAAATAAGTCGTCATATATATTATATACATATACGAGCACCTTATTTAAGAAATTACCTTTTTCAATGAACTTATCCATTTTCTGTCTGTCTGAAAAATCATTATTTTGAAAAGATCGCATACCGCCTACAAGGCTACAAGCCTACGACAACAAAAAAATCAAAAATCAAAAATAAAAAAAATATAAACAGTAATTACATATTAATAAAACGCTCATAGATATCATCTAAAAACGTGCTATGAACTATGATAATGGAGCAATTAATTAAAATAGCATTAAAGTCCAAGGAGGTAATAATTGGAAGTGGACAAGTTACACTCAACCTTAGACACCCATGTTATAAAACTGAGGAATTATCTTACGGATAACGTTTGAAACACAAATTCCTCACATTTTTTTTTTAATAAATTTTGGATAAAGTGAAAATTGACCGTCATATTTAGCTATTAAAAAAAGAAAAAGAAAAAGAGGCAAACCAAACAAAATTAATTTAAATAAATTAATTTAAATATCCTTTACGTGTGTACACATATGTGAAGTACTAGGAAGTCGGTCTTTTGTTCTTCTTTGTTCTTATCCTCACTGCTGATTAAAAAAAAAAAAAATGGATATTCGTATTTATAGCTTTGATTTCTGTCCTCACTAATCCAATTTCCTCTTCACTTCCTCATCACCTATAATTACATTGACATAACATAATTTATGTTCACCTAAACCAGAAAAGATATTGTCTTTTTGTCAAAACGTGTAATATCAAAACTTTGTGATCACTTTATATTTATATATATAGTTTTGATAATCCAGAAGATAAATACCATGATATCAAAATCTTGCATGGACTTGTTGAATTTGCTCTCCATAGACGACGTACGTCCCGTGAGTCGAATCCCACGAGTCATGACGGCTTCAGAGGTGTTATCCAATTTTGACGATGTCCATGATCGTGATGATGATCACCATATTCTTGGCTGTTCCGAATCCGATGAGTTCTCGTCAGTTCCACAGGAGAAACGTATCTTGGTATCGAATCACCTCCCTGTTCGTGCTTTTCAAGATAAGGCCACCAAGAAATGGAGTTTCGAGTTGGACGAGGACAGTACGGTGTTACAGTTGAAAGACGGCTTGGGACATAAATCAGAAGTTGTCTACGTTGGTTGTTTGAATGCTAACGTAGAACCCCAAGACCAAGAAGAAGTGGCACGTGTGTTGCTGGACAGGTTTCGATGTATTCCAACGTTTTTGCCTCTAGAGGTAACCAACAAGTTCTACCATGGCTTTTGTAAGCATTACTTATGGCCTCTGTTTCACTACATGTTACCTATGTCGCCGAGCCAAGGTGCCCGGTTCGACCGGGTTCAATGGCAGGCCTATGTATCTGCCAACAAAATATTTGCTGATAAAATCATGGAGGTTATAAACCCAGATGAGGACTATGTCTGGATCCATGATTATCACCTTATGGTCCTGCCTACTTTTTTGCGAAAACGGTTTCCTCGTATCAAACTCGGGTTTTTCTTACACAGTCCATTCCCTTCGTCAGAAATTTATAAGACCGTACCTGTTAGGGATGAGATTTTGAGAGCCTTGTTGAATTGTGATTTGATTGGATTCCATACATTTGATTACGCAAGGCATTTCCTGTCGTGTTGTAGCCGGTTGTTAGGTCTCGATTACGAATCGAAAAGGGGGTACATTGGTCTTGATTATTATGGTAGGACTGTTAGTATAAAGATTTTGCCGGTCGGGATTCATATGGGCCAGCTTCAAACGATTTTATCGATGGACTCGACCGCAAAACGGGTTAAGGAATTAAAGGAGCAGTATGAAGGGAAAATCGTTATATTGGGTGTGGATGATTTGGATTTATTTAAGGGAATAAGTTTGAAGTTTTTAGCATTAGGGCAACTTCTAGAAGAGCAGCCTGATTTGAGAGGAAAGGTTGTTTTGATTCAAATCACTAACCCGGCTCGGAGCAGTGGACAGGATGTGCAGCTGGTTCGCGATGAGAGTAATCTTGTTGCCAGACAGATCAATCAAAAGTACGGCAAACCTGGTTACCAACCTATTGTTTCGATTCATGGACCGGTTACTACACAAGAGAAATGTGCATACTATTCGATTGCAGAATGCGTTGTGGTGAATGCTGTAAGAGATGGGATGAATTTGGTACCTTATAAATACACAGTCTCTAGACAGGGCAGCCCTGTTATAGACGAGGCCTTAGGGATTGATGATAAGACGGCTGCTACTCCAAGGAAGAGTATGATCCTTGTTTCAGAATTCATTGGTTGCTCGCCGTCTTTGAGTGGTGCCATAAGGGTCAATCCTTGGAACATCGATTCAGTTGCTGAAGCCATGAACTTGGCCATCACGATCGATGATTCCGAGAAGCGTTTGCGCCATGAAAAGCACTACAAGTACATTAGTTCTCATGATATTGAGTATTGGGCTAAGAGTTTCATTCAGGACCTAGAGAGGGCTTGTAGGGAGCATTACCGAAAGCGATACTGGGGAATTAGTTTTGGTCTTGGATTTAGGGTTGTTGCATTAGACCCTAATTTTAGGAGACTGTCGGTTGATCACATCGTATCGGCTTATAAACAAACTAGTAGCCGGTTGATCCTCTTGGACTATGATGGCACGGTGGTACCGAATCTGGCAATAGATAAGAAACCTAGCAGTGAAGTGCTGTCCATCCTGAATTGTCTGTGTAATGATCCCAAGAACATTGTGTTCATCGTGAGCGGTCGAGGTAAGGATTCCCTGGGTGAGTGGTTTGCTCCATGTGAGAGATTGGGAATTTCAGCTGAGCACGGTTACTTCACAAGGTAAGGATTAAGCTCATTTGGTGATGATTGATTTTGAAAATTTTGAATTATGTTGGCTCTTAAGCATTTAACATGAGTAATAGAGCAATTTTCGGGTTTTCTTTGTTGTAGTGGACAAGGAATTTGCCATGGGAAACTTGCAACATAGCGACAGATTTCGATTGGAAAAAAATTGCGAAACCTGTAATGGAGCACTACGCCGAGGCGACCGATGGCTCTTACATAGAAACTAAAGAAAGCGCACTTGTTTGGCACCATCAGGAGGCTGATTCCCAGTTTGGCACATTTCAAGCCAAAGAGCTTCTTACCCACCTGGAGAGTGTTCTTGCTAACGAGCCTGTGGTTGTGAAGAGAGGACAATACATTGTTGAAGTCAAACCACAGGTACAAGAATCCTTAATCTGATAAAATCTTTAAGGAATTTAATTTGTTTCTTAATTCGGTCACACTTCATTGAGTATTGACAGTCGTGACCTGTCATGAAGGGAGTGAGCAAAGGAAAATTATTTGAAACCTTCTATTTATTTGGAGTATTGATGGATTAACTCCTATGTGCAGGGAGTGAGCAAAGGCCTGGTGGTGGAAAACCTCATATCAAGCATGCGAAGTGCCGGGAAATCACCTGATTTCCTTCTATGTATAGGAGATGACCGGTCGGATGAGGATATGTTTGAATCAGTTGCGCGTTCGGTTTCAAATCCATCCTTACCATCAATTGCAGAAGTCTTTGCATGTACTGTTGGGCAGAAGCCAAGTATGGCAAAGTACTATCTCGACGATACCTCGGATGTAGTTAAATTGCTGCAGGGCCTTGCACAGGAATCATCAAAAGCTAAGGGAATGTCATTGGAAGAAGTTCATTGACACAAGCTTTGTCTTTTGCAGATGCGCGAATGTGGGGTAAAGATCAGGTTAGGAGAACGATGTTAGGAAAAAGAGATAGTGTGGATTTAACTTTTGTCAAAAATTGCAATATCTTTGTACAGAGAATAGACGATTTGGCAGTTCTATTTGGTAGAACCATACACAGTTTAGATTTTAATGGATTCATATTCTTTCATGTCCAGAACAAGTTATTAGTTTGATAAAAGGTACTAAATTCTGTTAAAAGGTAGGACCATATTTCTCTGTTCCCTTATTTAGTTAAATTCCATGGCATTGAATTCAAAGAAAAACCACATCTTTATCATTTTGGAACTTTCTTGATGATTATAGGGTTTATTTGGTTGTTATTTTTATATAGAATGTTTGGTAAGAACTAAATATAAATAGAAAATAAATATTTTTATTTATAAATAAATTGTATACTTTTTAATATAAATAAAATATAAATATAGATTAGATATAAAGAAAACCAGATGATTCAAATGGGTTCGTCGCACGGTGTAATAAATCTTTGAAACTGGAATTTGTCTGCATCATTGTACACTTTAAAAATTTCAACAATTTGGTGTCTTATTCTAAGAATTAACCAACCTAATTTATTGCTGTCTTTTGCATTTTTGAATATTCCTGTTTATACTGTTATTGTGTCATTTTCAAAATTACACGTTTACCTAAATTACAAAGGAACCTCACAGAAAAATTACATATAAAACAAGAACAACAAAGTAAATATGGAAGTGCTTTAAGATAGTCCAAACCGGCATTATGTTTAATTATGTATTGAATTTTCTTGCCTTGTAAGGCAGTTAGTGGTAGGCAGGACATAAGAATCGAGTAAGCCAAGTTTGGTATTAATGACATGGTCTTTGAGCACCCTAAAATGCTTTCATCCAGCACAATGTCCCAAATGCATAGACCCGACATTTTCATTTGAAAAATACCAAAAAAAACAAAAAGAGAAAAGCATTAAAATGTATTAAGGTTCCTCCATTAAATCACTTGGTTAAGAGGCACTTTTGTACAGTGAAAAATTAATAATGTCCTTAGGAATGAGATAGAAAAATTAATTATTATTTTTTCAGAAGAGCTACTTTGCACTTTAATAATTTCTAAATTTTTAAACCGAAACATCCTTTAATTTCAACAAAATCTCGGTTTATGGAGATCTCCTTCATTTTGTAATCACATATATTAGCAAATCTATATTAATCCATATTCTTTACTATACACAAAAAAAAAAAAAAAAAAACCGTGGGTGTCCTCATGAATATTGTAACTAGTATCCATGTTTGGTACGCATGAATGATTTGGAATATGAATTGATTGAATTGGAATAGAATGAGTTCAGGAATGACAAATCTATTCCTATGTTTAGGAGATTACATGGAATGGAATTGTTAAAAGTATAATTATCGGAAATGCCCTTAGTAATAAATGTAAAATTTTAATACATAATAGGATAAAAATGTAATTACACATATAATTAAAAGAGTTGATTGGAATCGCAATTCCGCCTTTTCAAAGATGAAATTATCGATTCCAAGGAAACGTAATTTCGGCTTCTAAAAACGCTTCCAAACATTGAAAAAGGGAATAGAAGCCGGAATCGCGATTCTATTCCGGCCCATTCTTGCGTACCAAACGTGAAGTAAATTTGGTGAAAATGGAAGAAAAAAATGAAATTATCATTGACCTTTTAGTCATTTGTTTGAATTGTTGTCCTTTTGTTTGGCAAAAGAAAAGAAAACAAAACAAAACAAAAAAGAATCGTTTTCACATTTATTGTTATTATCATTATTTTCTATTGTAGTATATAATTTGATATGTTTGATATCATTTGTTCATTTAATTATTGTGAATCAATCATAAATTGTTGCGTGTGGTCGTGTGATTGATGAATGGAAAATTTTTGACAAGATTTGACGAGAGTTAAGAAGAGTTTGACAACTTTGATGATTCAAATGAAACAGGGGAAGGAAAATTCAAATACTTGCATGAAAAATGCAGGAATTTTTCCAATAGAAAAGTAACACAGAACGAAGGACTATACCTTTTTTGTTTTTTTTTCTCCCCGACCTCAAATTGAAAGAGAAATGGAGAAAGGAAAAAGAAGGGGAAGGCGGGGCGTGAGGGCGTGGGGGAAAGAAATTAAAGAGCCACTGATGATCCCACATCTAGACTACATTTTATTTAGTTATACATTTATATATGTAAATACATGATAATGACAATTAAAAACATATTCTATATCACATACACAATATTAATGACAGGAAATCGTATGATTAGTTGATTATCGACAAGCCAAATAAAAATTATAAAAATATAATTTACATAAAATTAATTACATAAATATCATGCGATTCATATGTTTATAAGTAAATCGTATGTCTGAAATGCGATTCTTGTGTAAATATGAATCTATTGTTTAACAAGCGATCTAGAGTAAATCGTTTAATTATTATTATTATTTTTTTTCCTAAAAGATTGGTAGTTACGTGTGTTTCACATTGGGTATTTGAGATATTATTGTGCGAGTTTTATTCTCCTTCTCCTCGACACGATCAAATTCTAGTGAAATAAAATGGGCTTTATAATTTTAGTGAATTTCACTAGTTGGGCTCGAATATCTCACAATGTGGCTTGCTCCCAGTATAAGGAGGGAACTATTCATCTGGTCCTAGCTGTAAAGGCCTGTAGTTGGCTTGAGGCAAATTTTGCTTTTGGATCCAATTGTCTTCTTTAGCAGAGCTCTTGTAAGGGCCTCAGTATAAAGATCTTATCTTTATCCCCACTATACCCTTCCTTGATAATAGTTAGATGCAGATAATTGTGATAAACTTCCATAGAGTGCTTTTATGTTTCAATAGCATTAACCAAATATAAATTTACCTTTCACACTGTCACTGCAACCTTAAAGTCATTATTATTATGGTCCTTAGAGATGGTTTATTGGTTTTGGAATTTTAATAAATACATACGTTTTTTTAACCATAATGAGACAGTATAAAATATGACAATTAGTAGTTAAAAAGATAAACTTAATTAGGACATATTAAATAAGGAATTGGCAATTGGTGGACTAGTTAATAAATAATTAGAATTTGGATAAGGGTTTTATAAATACCCTTAAGTAATGGATTCATTTATTCAATCAGAAAACTAAGATTTTTGTAATTCTTTGGGTAAATGCAAAATTTGGTGCCTAAAATTTAAATTAATCAGTTTTATATACCTAATCAAACATTTTATAATTATTTTTATTACATTTTTAACACTACTTACTCATATATTGACTTAGAAGAGACTGCATGTCATTAAATTTACTCATATGTTGACTTAGAAGAGACTGTATCATTAAATATTTACTACTTATCCTAACATTGTGTAGCACTTATAAGGTACTTATTCCACATTAAAAAATAGTGTTAATGGTAGTAAAAATAGTCATGAAAAATTGATTATATCAAATTGCTTATTTTAAAGTTTAAATATCAAATTAAACTTTTATACAACATTCAAATACCAAAATTGACATTTTCTCTAATTTTTTTCGGAAAAAAAAATCTCATTTCATGTAGAGGACGATGAATATGGAGGCCATGCTGTATTCATTAGAGGGTTTTCGATTTTTCTTTCCTTTAGCCAAATTCATAATTCGACACAATAACCAAATCACGAGTGCCACGTAAATTCACTTTGAAAGTAAAGGTTTTATTTGACGTAGCCGGTAATCTGGTTAACTCTTGCATGTTTTATGTGGGCCATTTAAGTACCTGGACAAAAGTTCAGCCAATTTTTAATATGTTTTAATAAAAGGATTCAAGTTTTTTATATTTTTATTACAAAATCAAATGAGTCACGAAGCCATAATATGAGAACTTTGAGTTCAATAACCATCTCCAATGACACAAACATAAATAACAAACTATTCACTTGAACTGGAAGATTTGACTAGATAAAGAGAATTTAGATGACTTACTAATAATATAAGGGGTTACAAAAATATCAAATTTTGTTTGTTCCATTTACTAATATAGAAAAAAGCAACTTATTGTAACTAGACACCATTTGGAAAGGCAATAAAAATTCAACGATAGATCTTCTCATCTATATTAGCAAATAGAGCAAATAATATTAGAGATGTAATAAAATAATTACAAAAAGTTTAATTAGGTATTAATTTGACCCCTTAAAATTTTGAGTACCAAATTGAATTTTTATGCAATATTTAGATAATAAATTTAACATTCGCTCTAAGGAATTAATTTGATTTTAGCATATATACACACACACATATATATATATATCTCCAATATAATCATTATTTAAAGGTGAAGGGGAAAACCTAGATAATTCTATATATATATATATATATATATAGATAAAGGTTTTTACTTTTTTTTTTCTTTTTTTACTTAAGATAAATCATCTAATATGGCAAGTTTTGTCAAGCTTGTCTACCATGGATAATCCGTGTAAATGATAGGTTTGTGCTAGCCTGAAATGTCCCTTTTGTGAAGACAAAGAAACTATGAAACATATGATCCTTGATATGAATGGACTTTGTATGTCTAGCACAAAGCAATCTAGTGGTGTGTTGATTGGAGCATATTGAGATCTCTTCCAAAGTAGTGGGTGGTTTGCTGCAGAAAAAGAAAGCAAATAGGGACCTAATCAAGGTAGGGGAAGTCTTATGGTTTGTGTGAAAGGAATGTTATGATGCTCTTTATGAGTAGAAGTTTAATCCTATTATTACTTTGAGAAAGATTTTAGCTTGGTTTGAGAAGAAGGAAATATTACGAAGAGCTTTGGCTAGAAAGTCTTAACAAATCCTTATAGATGATATTAAGAAGAGAGTAAGAGTAAAGAGTGTGCAAGAGGAAAGAGTAGCTGTGGGGTTTGATGGTGGTGTTGTTCGATCATGTAACGACAGTAGTGTTGTTTTATCAAAGTAGACGTGTATGGTTAGCGCGAGTGATAGGTCCATGCTGCTATGTTAGGAGTGTGGAGTGTGTGTAGGAGGAAAGAGTGGTTGTGGGTTTTGATGGTGGTGTTGTTCGATCATGTAACAATAGTGGTGTTGTTTTATTAAAGTAGACTTATACTGTTAGGGAGAGTGATAGGTATGTGTTGCTATGTTGGGAGTGCTTGTGTTATAGCTAGAGTTTCCTCCTCTACTTTACTATCTTTTTTGCCTATTGTATGTTGGCATTTGAATTTAGATAAGGTAATAGGTGAGAAAAGCTTATGTGTTAAAATAAATTGTGTTGGATCATGGACTGGGACTGGATCTAAAGCAGGCATTGATGTTGTAGCTTAGGATAGTATGGGTTATATTCTTAAAGAAGCAACAGACTTGACTTATGCTTTCAATCCATAAGTCTTAGAGTGCCAAGTCCTTCTAGCTGTCAAGCTGGTGAAGAGTATAGGTTGGGCCATAGGCTTGTTTCTTACTAATTGTCAAGATGTCTTATCCAATCTTTGATGATATTTATTGTACCATAATGTCTATGAGTGATGTATCTTTTGATGTGTTGTATGTTCACAAATCTACAAATTAAGAAGCAAATTGGATAGCTTCAAATATTAGGAAGATGATGTATCTTTTGATTGGTGATTAAATCCCCCATTATCTCTCTAGAAGTTAGTCTCTTTATGATGTTAAGTGTATTAAGGTTTTTGATTGTTGTAATCACTTTAATCATGGCTAATTGTCAACGAAGGCTACCATTTCCTTCGAAAAAACAAGAACCATAGCTAGGGAAATGTCATTGCAAGAATTTCATTGACACAAGCTTGTCTTCAAAAGTTACACATAAGTGAACATGGGTAAAGATCAAGTTACAACATTAGTGTTAGGGAAAAGATGGTGCAAGTTCTTTTGTAGTTGAAGCATGGTTATTATTTTAACTTTGTCCAAAAATTGCAATATCTTTGTATAGAGAATAAATACTTTGGTAGTTTTATTTTGTAGAAACACACATGGTTTAGATTTAATTCATTCATATTATTCATGTCTAGAACAAGTTATTAATTTGATAAAAGCTACCCAAACTAATAAATGTAAATTTATAAGAATGTCCACTATCTCTATCATTTTGAGATGTTTTCAATGCGATTCTGGAATAGAATAACAAGTCCTTAGAATTGATTTTGTTTATTTTACTAATTCTCAGGATTTGGAGCAAATGAAAAATCGTATTTGTATTTCTTAATCAATTTATACTAGATCATCAACATATTCTATTGAAAATTTAAAAAAAAAATCGATCACTTTGGATTTAGGTATTTGGGCTTTAATGTATCTAATAGGGTATGACCCTTTTATGTGTAGAGATCTTATTGGTAATTTCTATTTTTATGATGAGCTAAAAAAGAAATACCAAAAGATAACATGAAGTTATCTCTATAAATAGTGGTTATGGTCCCTAGGTCACACAGATAATTTTTTTAGTCTCTTATGAATCCCATCATTAGAGAGTACGGAGAGAAAATAAAAGGATCTCTCAAGAAAAACGTGTTGATCTAAAAGGCCAACCGCAAGACTCTAAAATTATTGATTGCTATGGATTTAGATACGCTTCTGCTTATCTATTGTTTAATTCTTAATGATTAAACATGAACGATTTAGAGTTTTATATGTGATGATTTTCACAAAAGGTTAATTTGGATTTAACAAAGAGTTGTAATGCTCCCTTGAACTTTTTGCAAGTGTCATCTAAGGAAATAGTTTTGGTGAGAGGAGAAAAGAAATATTACAGAAATTATCATCTACGTTTTACTTCTATTCTTTTCGAATTGTTTCCTTTTGACTATTTTATCTAACACTTTTACCTTTTAATGTTATTTATATTAATTAAAAACATTATTATTACTTTTTATTGTATCATATACTTAAATACATTTGATATTATTTTATTAACTTAATTACTGTGAATCAATAAATTTTGAACATATTTGACTAAAAGTTAAAAAGAATTTAAAAATGTTGCCGATTCAAATAAAAAAAAAGGGTAAAAATAAACGCTCAAAGAAAAAAAAAAAGGAAAAGCAAAGAAAGAGATATAATTGAGCTATTGGTCATTTCATTATTAATTTAAAACATTACTATTACTTTTTATTGTATCATATACTTAAATATATTTAATATCATTATTTTATTAACTTAATTACTGTGAATCAATAGATTTTGAACATATTTGACTAGAGTTAAAAAAAATTAAACAAATTTAAAAAAAAGGATAAAAATAAACACTCTAAGCAAAAAAAAAAAAAGAAAAGAAAAGAAAGATAATTGAGCTATTGGTCATTTTATTTAGGTAAAAATTTATATTTGTATATACATTATGAAAATTAAAATTATATTTTGTATCACGAGTAAAAAGTCAGTAAGTTATTTATTATATTTATTTTATTGACCTACCTACTTTTAGCAAGACACTCCACTAAAAATGTATCATGTAGAAAAGTGAAACTGTATGCGGTACGTGTAACCACTTTCCTCCAATGGAGGGTCTTGCAACGTGTCACATACACGATATTAAGGATATCGAATATTATTGCGCGAGTACTTTATCAAAGTCTAATGAAATAAAATGGGCTTTATAATTGTCTCCCAAAAAATGGGCTTCAAGATACCGAAATAGAGTTATTTGAGTGAATGCCACTTGTTGGGCTTT
The DNA here is from genome assembly GCA_024138025.1 of Combretum micranthum. Taxonomy (NCBI): domain Eukaryota; kingdom Viridiplantae; phylum Streptophyta; class Magnoliopsida; order Myrtales; family Combretaceae; genus Combretum; species Combretum micranthum. The sequence goes on from JAMXBD010000438.1 coordinate 43,300, forward strand.
AATATCTCACGATGTGGTTTCCTCCCAGCAGGTGGAGGTTACTATTCTTCTGCTTCTGCTTATAACGACCTGTAATTGACTTGAGACGATTTTGCTTTCGGATCCAATTGTCCTTCAGGCTCTCGTAAAGGCCTAGGGATCTTATCTATGTTCTATCCCCATTAAAATTGAAATAACATAAATACACCTCCTTAATTATGGGATAGATGCATATAATTGTGCCGAACTCCATGGAGTACTCTTATGTTATTAGAAATTTAAATATATCTTGAAATAAAATTTTATGGTCCCATCATTAATTTTGATGGGATCAGTCCTTTCACTAGGCGTGGCCAAAAAACCAAACAATCGAATCAATCCGTAACCGAACCAATCCAAACCTAAAGAATGGTTTTTTTAATGGTTTGGTTTAAAAATTTTTTAATCCGAACCAATTCATAAATTTATGGTTTGATTTGGAAGGTAAACCAAATCAATCCGTAAAACTGAACCAAACCGTTTTAGAAAAATATAATAATATTTTACTATATGTTTATGTGATTTCATTTGATATTTATTATTTGATAAATATTAATTAAATTTTTTTTTTCATTTTTAATTTTTTTTAAGCTCTTGATATATAATTTTTTTTTATGATGAACTATTATTTTTTTAATAGCTTTTAATTTTATAAAGTATGAAATTTATTTATTCATTTATAAATTCTTATTATGTATTAATTTTTTAAATATTTTATCAGCAGATCATTTTATTTGTTGATAAATTTTATTGATAGATGATTTTTTATTTTAGCTAAATTCATTGTTAGATAATTGACATAATAGTTCTATTAAAAATTATAAATTATGATATATTATGTATTTGTTGGTAAATGTATTTTATTAGTGAATAACTAATTTTATAGAGAACTATAGATTAAAAGTATGATGAATTTATAAAGTATTTTTCTTCATTTATAATATAAACTTTGTAAAATGATATAAACATTTAAGTATCTACAAAAATATAAAAAAATAGAACAAAGAAAATTTTTAGTTAGAATTTTTATTTAATTCATAATCCAAACCGAACCAAACCGTTATTTAATGGTTTAAAAAATTTCTTATTTGAACCAACCGTTACTTAATGATTTGGTTCGGAAAGAAAAAAAAAAAAAAAAAAGCAAACCGATCCTTGCCCACCCATACCCTTCACCATCCAACAGCACACATTATATCCTACTATGATCGAATCACTAAAATAATTAATATTACAATTACTATATTAATTTTTAATGGTTAAAGGATTGACTAGATGGTTCCACTTCCACCTTCAAATTGTCATTGCAACCTTAAAGTTAATGCTATGTATTGAAATTTTAACAAGGGTTAATATCACAAATGTTACTTAACCTTTTACAAAAAGAATTACTCAAATTCTTAATTATCTTGTTGAATGATATGTCACGAATGGTACTTACTGGAATTTTAGCAAGGATTGGTCGGTAAGAAAGGCTGACATAAGCACTTGGAAATCTGATATGAGGTTCAAGAAGGGGCTAGAACTGTTCCTATTCAAAAGGGAAATAAATTTTAACCTTGTGCAACGAAATTGGGGTAGGAATATGGAAGCAAGTTGAATCGATTCCTCATTATATGGTTGGAAGTGTGATGCATATAATCCTACCCAATCAATTCTTTTTCACCAATTCATGATCATTTCCACCAACAGTAGCTGTAAAAGAGCTAATAGCTCTACGATGCAGCATGGGGGATTTTAACGAAGAAAAGCCCATTTACTTCAAGTAAATTAAATACTGTTTTTTTTGTTTATCTTTTTTATCATTTTCCCAGCAAAACAGGTATTTCATTCATCATCAGCATCAAATTAAACACTTCAATGGAAGAAGAAGTAAATTGGTCAGAAAGAGATACACAAGGTAAAAGAGAAATTTTTGAGATATCAATTTAGAAGTAGCCATAAGGGATCCGTATCGTAATAATTGTAGAAAGAAAGTACTAAAATATTCATAAGGTGTGAAGTACTACATGCTTATATATAATGGATCTCCTCATCAGATATGATTGGAACTTTGAATCCAAATGATAGTTTATATATTAACATAAAAAACCAAAAAATAAAAAAAAAATGCATTAAGTAAATTATCGTAGTACCATAAAAGCTTCAGTGTAATAGAAGTATGTGAAGCAATTTCTCTATCATAACAAATTGGACACTGCAATTATAAATATCTATCCTTTCCTATAATTATTTTATACAAAATTGCATTTATCTTATCAATTTTACGTTTACAATAAATTGATATTACAAGAATTTTCACTAAGCAAAAAAGAATGTATAGGCTAGTAAAAAGCTATCCAACATTCCTTTCTAGTCTTTTAGAAAGTTTTATCGCCTTTTGTATATGTTTGGCACCATTAGAGTATCAATCATTCTCGGAGAAGAATAATATCATGACATTACCAATGTTAGTTTCAAGAGCTTTATAATATAGTCGACGACCTCGATTGTCGAAACAAATTTGCATGGATGCAAGCTCACGACAACCCATAAGTTCTAATTCCTTAGTAATAATGATAGTCGCATGCCACTTTTTCCATGATATTATTCTTTCTACCAATGGAAACAAACAGCTACGTTGGAGTCCCTGTTGCTGATCACTTTTGGCTATTTTCAAACGTGTAATTTCAAGTTAGATTGACAATTTTTGTATAAATCATAATACGATTTTCCAACATCTATGACTTTGTCGGGTCAAAAAAGAAAGTAAAAGGGCAAAAACATCTATGACTTTGAAGTCATATGATGTCATTTCTATAATTTATAAGATTGCGAAGTCTGAAAAATTACCAAGCTGTATCAAGATCTCATACTTTATGGAAGGCTATTATGTGATGAGATCAAAACTTCGCAATTCAAGGCCAAACTAATAGTTGTTTGCAACTCAACCATTTCAAACATTTTATATAATTTGAGTAGTACTGAGATGCAATCTAGATTTTACTTTTAAATAAAATGCATGTGTTACAAGCTTATTAATATATAAATTATGTAAAATTTATGGATAGTTGAGATTGCCAATTAAAAAAAAATAGTTTTAAAAGTCATTAATTAAGAAAAACGTTCCAAGAAATTAGTGGTAGAAAATTTTCTTTAGTAATTTTTGAATTTTTAATAATTCATCTTTTGTGTAACACCCATATAATAACAATGATAATAAAACAACCAAAACATAAACAATAGGGTTTGTCCTTTTATAACTTTGAACTGAGCCATGGATTCGGATCAATAATATTATTCCCAAACTATAAAGTTTTAGTTTTGTATACAAATTGAACAACATTTTACAATTTAGGAAAAACTCTCAATTCCATTTAATGATAACAAGTATTAAATATTAATCACATAAGCTATAAAGAAAGCAATATTTATGCAATTAAAACATTTCAAATGTCGATTAGCAACTAAAACATCAGGAGAGGTATGAACTGATTTGGAACCACCGATTTACAAATCCATTCAAAGTAGACCTAAAACCAACACTAGCTAGGGTTAAACCAGGTCAGTTTTAGGAAATTGTTAGTTTTTGATCCAATTTCAAACCCTTATAACTAGCTGCATTAATAATTTTTTAAAGAAAAAAGTAAAAAAGATAAATTTAATACATAATAAAATAAATTTAAACTGAAAATAAAAATTGATCTTAAAAACAATAGTCTTTAGTCCACTTTCATTAAAAATTGTTTAGGAGGCGCATTTATTTATGAGAAAAATGTCATATTTTGTATTTGAACTTTACACAAAAAATTAATTTGGTATTTGAGCTTTGAAGTAGTCAATTTAATGCAAAATTAAACTTTTAACGATATTTTACTATCTCATTGATACTATTTGTTATATTTCTTGATACGGGAGAAGTAGTCTCTTAGCGCAAGATAAAATAAAAATTAAAAAAAATAAATTTAATACATAATAAAATAAATTTAAACTCAAAATAAAAATTGACCCTAAAAATAATAGTTTTTAGTCCACTTTCATTAAAAATTGTCTAGGTAGTGCATTTATTTATGGGAAAATATCAAATTTGGTATTTGAACTTTATACGAAAAATTAATTTAATATTTGAACTTTGAAGTAGTCAATTTAATACAAAACTAAGCTTTTTATGGATATGTTACTACCTCATTGATACTATTTGTTATATTTCCTGATATGGGAGAAGCAATTTCTTAGTGCTAGATGATGTTAGGAAAAGTAGTAAAAATTCAGTTATATACTACCTTTTTCCAATCAGTAAACAAAGTATACCGTGTTAAGGAGATAGTAATAGTAGCGGCAAAAACTTTGATTGTGTATTAAATTGAATACTTACCAAATTTTATATTTCATAAATACATGATTTTATGAAATTATGTAAATAATTTCTTTATATCTTTATTCCACTTGTTATAATATTTAAATGCATATTCACACACGTTGAACCTACTTTTCCATATTGGCCGCCCACAACAACCACCCCACCCTCCACAACACCACCCACACACACCCCCCCCCCCCCCCCCCCCCCCCCCCCAACCAAAAAAAAAAAAAAAAAAAAAGAACCTACTCTTCTATCCTCTGATACTGTTTTAATAGAACTTTATCATGTCACAAAAACATTTAACTATACACAAATGTAGTTCTTTTTTTTTTTTTTTCCTAACGTACTTTATTTCATAATTAAAACTGCCAAAAAAAAAAAAAAAACCAGACAAATGACGCTGTTTTTAATAAAATGATAGAAAACTTATCCTAGTATACCTTTGTTGTAGACATAGTTGAATCGCCAATTCCGCAAGAGGTTAATGGGCTTTCACAAAGGACATGTAAGAGGATCTCACATCATACCAATACCCTCTAATCATCCGATGGGCTTTGCAATTTTATTTGGCCCAGACCATCCTGGATAAAGTTCCCACGTTCTCAAATTAAGCCCTTCATCATTTCTTCGATGATCACAACAATGTATATTGTACTATTTTTTTTTTTTTTTAAATCCATATCTTTCATGCCTGATAATATGTTATTAAAGAAGATACGGATGGGATACTCTTTAAAAAGATAAAAACTATACCATCATAAACTTTTACCGAATGAAAAACTTGTTTATATCAAACTGAAGCATCAAGTAACATTGATTTTTTTTTTTCCTTGAACTTGCTTTCATTTTGCCCACCGTGAATTAGCCCAAATGTAAGCAGGAAATGACTATATTTATCTATATAGCTCTCTAGGCATGTGTCTTCAATTAGTAGGATAAACTACAGTTAGGTTGAATTAGAATCAAAGGCATGAACACTAAAAAACAGGAAGTACGTTAATTTGGTAGGAAGTTCAAGGTCTTTTCATCTGATTCAAGCTCATGAGACACTAAAATGATAGCAACCTCATGTTTTTTGCTTTATTTTGCCATCCAAGTTTCAAAAGAACACACGCGCGCCAAAGGGAACATATATCCTAAAATAAAGCAAGCATCTTATTTTATTGCTTATTTGCTTATGCAGGAAACCTTAAGCTAAAGAATTGATACTTTACAACGATTATCGTACGACCATACGAGGGAGGGAAATAGTTAATAATGCGAAAGTTTTGTTTCGAATTCCAGCCGACTGATGTGTCTAAGCATTTTACTGTAAATTTTGCCCAATAAAGGACACTAAGCTTGAAAGGTGTAAAGTTGAGTCAGTTGGCTACATAGCATGATTTGGAACTTTATACAACCAAATTTGCATTGATATAATTTCATTCCTTTTCATTTAGTTTAAGAAATTCCTATTAAATAAAAATTGTCAATAATCCTTTCATTCCTAAATTTTGATTTAAGTATGGATATATCCCTCGGACTTTAATATAAATAACTTCCTAAATTTTGATAAATCGACAATGAAAAATATTTGTTTTGAACTCCAATAAAATTACATCAAATTCGAAGTTTATGAGATATTAAAGTATACTTTAATAAGTTTGAAGAGTGTTTCACACTAAGATAAAAGTTTAGGAAGGTCATTTTGTACTTTAACAGTCCGTTCACTTGACATGAATAGCTATTCATTCCTTCTTTATTCTATATAAAGCTGCTATTAAATGCTCACTTGAGGAGAATTGCAAGTCATAATGAATTGCTATTACGTAAAGTGATTGATAGCAATTTATATCCCACACCTTGAATTGTCATTCAATGGTTTATTTTTCAACTTTGTCACAAAATTATTATCCTAAAAATACTACCTATATAATTATCCTCTCTTTATAATAAAATAAAGAGTATAAAATATTTTATCTTTTAAATCTAATAATTACTTACTTCATTTTTACACCAAGTAAATATTAAGTAATTATTTTTATAATCTTATACATTGCTCTTGAATTGGAATTCAATTTTTTCCTTATTCAATATGGTGGAATGAACAAGCCGTAAGGGTTATTTATTAGTTTATGAAAGTTTAGTAGGTAATATGCAAAATCTAAAAGTTTACTTGACATTTAAAGTCTAAAAGGAATATTTCATTTTTTCCTTAATTTTTCTTAAAGTTGCTTATTCTTGGACACATGACGTCAAGTTGAATCTCCTTCCATGTCAACACGATATCCGATCTTTTCAGTCATTGTATATAATCCTAGTCTTCATATATTTACCAATTTATCTCAAAAATTTTCACATCACTGTTTTTACATTTTGCCTCCAACGAGCTTACTTAGTATTTGTTTGAAGGGCTATCCTTAAAAGTCTAATCTATCATACATGCTTGTTTAGACTTTTCGACTATCCTTGTGAATTTGTTCGACATTTTGTGTTTTTGCTCTCCATTTAAAGAGTTATATCTTCTGCCTTATAGTTGCTCTCTCGGGTGTAATTCGTGACATGCGATCCAAAAACCCAAATAGATAAACGCACAAAATCCCATCATTAATCCCAAAAGTTTCCAAATTCAAATTGCAGTGTGCAAGCAAGAATAAGAAGGGGGAAAAAAAAGCCAATAATTCGATCCAGCTTGTCCATGTAGACAAGAACCTATATAAATGAAGACCAAATTCAGCGCCAATTTCGGGAGCTGTTTTTCATCAAACCATCTCAAAATTCACGTTTTCACCTTTATGCATTAAATGGGAATCAATATGCCTTTATTATCCTTTTCCTTGTCAAATTCACAATGCATTAATGTGGAAAGGCTGGCAAGAGAGATTTCCCATTTGCCATTTGTCAGAGATTCCAAAGGAACAACAATACCAGAGACAAGACAAGCCATACGAAAAAAAAGAAAAAAAAAGAAAAAAAGAAAGGTAGTCTCATGAATTGTTTTTTGGTACAACAGCATGAAAGAAGAAAGACAAACACCCTACAACTTTAGGTCTATCATGATATATGAGTAGATAGACATAGGGAAAAAGAAAAGCTTGACATTGTACTATTGTTATTTATTTGAATTTTTAAGTTGTTCCTTCGATTTTTCTCTCTCTTTTTCTTTTCTTTCTCATTGTATTAAGCTTTTTTAAAAAGTGGGGTTTAAAGCTGTTATTCTTGACCTATGTCTATATGATTTTGAGATTGATGTGAGCGTGTCTATACGCCAGTGCTTTCTTTTAACTTCTCAGTTTCTCTGTCCACCCCGACATGGTAGTTCTTGGGTCGGTCAGCTTTTCTATCGCATTTTTCAAAGGCCCTTTTTATATTTCTTATAGATAGGTCAGCCTTTATTTATTTATTTATTTTACAGCTGTTAATTAAGAATGCTTAAAATATATTTAAAATCACATACTCCATACACCAGAATTTGAGATACACTTAAGTTCGTGAATTTCAATATTTACAATGCTAAATGATGTAAATCGTATTTAAATTTTGAAAAAAAATATATTTAAATATTTAAATTTTAAAGTTGATCAATTTAATACATTAAATTTAAAATTTATTAATTTAGTACATAAACGAACATTTCATTTATGCCAATAGTGCTCCTAATATATTTGTTAGAAATGTCAAGTCGAATATAGTGTTAGCCAATAAAAAATTCTCATTACTAAATTGATAAATTTAAAAGTTTATGTATTTAGTTACTATTTTCTCAAACTTTGAGTAGCATTGCAACATTAATTCTATTCATAAATACCCTCAAGCAATATTAATTACTAGTTGCTAAATTTACTCAAAACTTTTATACTTAGGTTTTTTTTTTTTTTCCTTTAAACTATTGACAACTTGTAATTTCAAATATTTTATAAAACAACTTTAATCTTCAGAAGTCGAACCCCTTCTATATTTCATGACTTTCAAGAAATCAGTAAAATGCCATGTGCTCCTAAGATGACATAAAATTAGTGATTAGGTTCAAACATTTATAACTTAATATTTTGTAGATTTATATATTCGTGTAACCAAACCATATGTTAGTAATTTTATTTTATAGTTTATAATTTCACACAGAAATTCAAATTCCTCTAAACTTAGTAAAATCGATTAAACTTCATAAAGGCAACTTTCTTTTTACCTTTACATAACTCATTATATATCATAAATGCATTCAAAGTTTTAATTTCTTTTACTTAACCATGATTTTCACTCAAATATGTGTAGCAGAACAAAAAGCTATTGATTTTGTTTAAATTCATAAAGTAAATTATTAAGAAAGCACTTACCACCAAAATTTGTAAAAATATGATTTTTTATAAACATTTAAGTAATGGTCCATAGGCAATTGTTCTTAAACTCTATATATTTCGAAAAACGATCACTGTTCGTAATTTTGTTAAATGTTTGTAAAATTACTCAAAACTTTGTAATTCCTCGTACCATTTCATAAATTCACTGTAATTTGTAAAATCACTTCTACTTCATAAGATTACTCAAAGTGTTGATAACGTGTCCATAAATTTTACGTAACTCAATCCAATAAAATTTGAAAAATTTTATAATCTGTTAATTTTTTTGCAAGGTTGATCCATCATTATTTAATGTTGAGATTTATATCCAACTGTGATTACCCATTGAAATATTAACATATCAATTATTATATGCATTTTAATAACAACTAAACCGTTTCGTTCCAATAAAATTTCCAACCATTGAGCATCCAAAGCCCCATGGGCATAGATATTTTGAAACGCAATTCTAGGTAATATACCGTGTATCAATATTTCAACAATTCTAAGTTTCTAACATTCCGGCTATCAATATTTCAATAATTTTCGGTAAACAATAGACAACTAAACTTTTGATAACGAGTGCCCAGAAAATCGACATAACTTTAATAGGATAAGTGTTATGTACATATTTGATAAAAATGTACAAAGCAATTTAATAAAATATTCAATTAAGGAATAAGTAAATAACCATTGAAAATATTCATTGTAAGAAACTAATTTTGTATATAAAGTAATATGATTTTTCTTAGAGGCCGACTATTATCTATCAAATTACTGGAGAGGAAGGGTCGAATCTTAACCATCTCGTCTGAAATTAAAAATTCATGTCGCAAGTTATAAAAATCTTGGGATACAATTGTCATTATATAGTAACACTTTATATAAAACATTTTTATATATTATATCATAATGTAATTATAGTTTTCCACATTACTAATAATAAATAGGGGTAAGTAGGCCAGGCCGGATGGGCTGAAAAACTGTCCTTGTACTTATATGTTACCCTTACAAGTTTCAAATGTTTATAAACCACATCTAACTTTGTAGGAATATTATAAAACTTATATTTTTTTAATATATAATGTAGGGTTTAAGTTACCCTATTCATACTCAATATTCCAATATTCAATGTTAAGTTAATGTCTCTTTTAAATCTAAATAATAAACAAAGCCCATGCTATGATTATGACGCCCGAAAGTAATTTAGTTGTTATTGTCACTTATCTATCATGTACACGAACCTTAGTCAGTACCCAACAGCATAGCTGTTATCATAGACTTTATGTACATGATGCACTTTCGACTAATGCATTACCAATCCATAAATATATATATATATATATATATTTAAAAGTATAATTTTTATCTCATGTTTCATTGGCCATTATAATATTTCAAACGATTAGTTAAGTCTCTCCAATGGGTCCTTCAGTAGCTATATAATGTATACTTTATTGTTTAGGGATAGTGCCGCATTTATTATCTCAACTTAGCTAGATTTGTAATTAATCATTGGAACTTTAGATCAATTAATTTGATACCTAATTAAAATTTTCAAGTACGTCAATACTACTTGTTGATTGGCATATCTCAACCATAGGCCCAATAGATCCAACACTAGACAAACGGATCGCTCAAGACCATCCCAAGGCCCATTCCACAGCGTAGATTGTCTCAGCCCACAAATCTAGGCCTTTTATTGGTTCTTGGTCCTTAGAACACTTGGAGACCGGGTTAGTTCATACTCTTCTCCAAACATTACCTCCATAGTTCCCTACGTCACTGGAAGGGTAACTTGAGCCTCTCGAGGGGCACAATGACAAGATTGGTCATTACACTAGTCCAACCACTCTCAACCGAAGAACTTGCCTTCCATCTCGAGTCTAGGTCAACTACCAAATGGGGACCATACCGTATAACAGAGTTGCCTCCTATGAATAGAACCAAAGGCTCAAGGTACACCATCTAGACATCTAGATAGAAGAACGATTCAAACATATTCTCATTTTTAAGGAAAGATTTTCTTTCTCTACCTAAGACCCTACTTAGGTATCGAAGTGGTTACATCGGACAACCCCCTAGCGTACCACTAATGAGCTCTTTATGATTATAGGCCCATTCAGTTTTTAGTCTAAACTTTATAGGCAGATTTTCGCCTGCAACACCACTAAACTAACTATGTTACTTCTGTTAGATGAGATGACACTTCTAACCTATAAAACAATGTCAAGTGGCTTTAATGAACAAAGAATGAATTTTCAATAAAATTAAAGAAATTTTATCTTTGTAAATAAAATAGAAAGGGAAGAGGAAAAGAAAGAAAGAAATAGAAAGAGGAAAGAAAAAGGACACAAAAGGAAAATAGAAAGCAAAACCCTATACCTAAACAACTAGAACCATCACTATTTTAAAGTGGAATTTTTGCAAATCTTACAAAAAGATTGATAAAATTAGCAAAAACACAAGAGATTTACCTAAAAACTTTTAAAATGTGAAGATTAAAGATTTCTAACAATCGATAGTTTCCTCCCTAGAAATTAAGAGAATCTTTAGATGCATTAATGTGCAAAGCAAAGTAAAAACCCGATGAAACTAGTAAAAACACAAAAGAATTTCTAAAGAAAACTTCAAAAACGTAAAGATTATAGAAATCTAATATTCTAAGGTTTCCTCTTTTAGTGCAATCTAGTGTTTAAAACTAGAAATTAAGAGGATCTTTGGGAAGCTTGATGTTCAGGCAGCATTGTTGTACCAAAAAGTTCAATTTGATACTAAATTAACCAATTGAAAGTTTATGTAATTATTCACAAATTTAGACAAAAGTAGAGACTATAAATGCGATTAACCCATTCTCTAATTTGCATGTTATCTCATTCTTTCTATACCATCATAAAGTTAGCCTCTCTTTCCACTTCTTCATCTACATAACTTGGAAATATAATAAAAAGAATGAAGAATTTCATATTTTTATACCTTCATTGCTTATAGTAGAAACACATGCATGTAACAAGAGCATTATACATAAAAAAGACTTGCCTTTTCTATTTTTTCCTTCAAAATGTCATTTGTTTACTTATAGGATTCATTGTATTTACAAAGAACCATATTGTAATATAAGATGTAAATATCATGTAATAAACTAAAAATAGTAGAGTTTAAAATATAGATCGAAACTAGTATACTTAGGATAAATAAAGAGTGAAAAAAAGTGAAATATAGAATATTTAATTAATCATTTAAATGCCAATAACAATTTTCTTTTCTAATTTCCATTTTCCTCTTTTTATTTTTTTATTTTTGAGTTTCTCTACTCATTGAAAATTGCCAATTTCTAAGCGACACATTGAAGAATGTGTGAGAAACTAATTTTATGAAGAAGTGTGTAGACCTCTGAAATTCTTGATATAATTTAAGTCGTCAATTAAAGTTTTCTTGAGAAATATTTCTGAAACTCTAGACGATCAAACTAAAGATTGAAGATAATATATGATAACCCTAATAAACATAACATGAACCCTAAAATAAATCAATAAGAATTTTAACAACTTTATAAATACCAAAACCTAGAAAAATGAATAGAGATGAGTCCGATAATTCACAAACCAAGACCCCAAATCATTTATCTTCCTAAATAAGTAATTTTATAAAGAATTTCAAAACTTTGTGATCCAAACATATATTATATTCGGTACATACACTCAATACTATCACTATCAACATTAACTAGTAAAAATTCAATTAAACCTTAGCTAATTGGTTCCATCTAAACCAACTCTTATCAAATAAATAACTATACCATATATCTTCAAATGATGGTTGGCCAAAGCATAATTACCCATCTCTATACATACTTCCATGAATAATTCAAACCACGCTCAATCAACTACTTAGGTATGCGCATTGTACTTGATAAATAGTGATTCAAGTATAACTACTAGCCACTACTTCTTTACCCATTGGACATAGCTTCCTTTATATAAAAAATAACTCATTGATCACCTTACTCTCATTATTTTATATTTTTTTCCTGTAAAATAACCAAGCTCTCTTCCTTCTATACACATGTATTGCCTCTTCACTCTCTTTCTCCAATTTCTCTTTTTCAATCGTCTCTATAACTTTTCCTCTTCTTCACCTCTTATTATGACATAGATTCCCTCTCTCTCTCTTCCATCTTATTTCTTCTTCTTCTTCTTTAAATCTCCTCATCTTTCTTGTTCATTCACCCCCAAGCCCTATGCTAATCCCTTTTTTGTTTCCCTTCCATTTTTGGCGACCGAGAAGGGAGAAGAGTAGAAAGTGAAGACATTGATCCTCTAGTTCTTAATTCAAATAAGTAATCATTTCTTAGGATTCTACTAGTGCCAAAGTTAGATATGTGTTTTAAGAACTTAGATCCTCAGTGTTCTTACGCAAAACTTCATGATCATCATTGAAATCATCTAGTAAATAGTTAGTTTCTTGGTAAAAACATGTTATTAGGGTGATTCTCTTGTTATACCCATCAATACATAGAATACATGTATGAAAATCCTTGTTAACAAGTAAATATCATTAAGGAAGCAATGCAAACATATTTTTTTAAGACTAATGTGGTTGAAACATATATAAGAAAATATAAGATAACTTTAAAAATTTTGATCGACATCTATCAAATATTTAGTGGAATTCATGTAGAAGAAGAGTTCTTGATGAATAACCACTACATTTTACTATATTTTAACATTTTAGTATTGATCATTAAAAAAGAAAAACATTACTCTTCCCTTCTCGTGAAGGTCAAGACCTATCTCTTGTAATCTAAGGTTGATTTTTAAATTTTGACTCTTTTAGAATAGTTAAATTAATAAAAGAGTAGCAGATAATGGAATGTGTCACAACAAATTGTGATATGTGTAACTATTAAGTAAGAGCTTTATGCAAATGGAAGTAGGAACTCAATTATGTTAGAGATATGTTCAATTTTTCTTAAGGGTTCCATCAAGAGTTAGTTTATATAAAGTATATAAAGCTCTATGAAAGATTTTTACCCCAAAAAAATGGTAGAAAACATCTTCATCTCTTTAAGAAACACAAACTGAGCGGATTTAATCACGTACAATTCATACCCTCAATGACTTCAAATGCTAAAAATAATCAAACCACTAGAAATAACATATGGAACTATATGAAAACAAATAGAAATTTGCAAAAATCAAACTTTAAATAAGAAAATATCACAAAATTACTTAAATTAGTCAAAATGGTACAATATAACACACTTGGGTAGAAATTAGTATGATCTCTTGTATAAAAGCAATTTTATACTTACCATGGTGATTATTTCTTATTTAAGTAATTTTGATTTTGATTGGACCTTCTCGAGGATTATTACAACTAATTCTCCCTGTCAAGTGAGCACTCTTCGTATGGGTATCGTATTTGCTTGTGCTTGTAGTTTAGTTGCACTTTAATAAATAATATATATGAATTGGTGTGCTTGGGGATTGAAATTCATGCTTATCATTGGTAGGGCTATGAAAAAAAAATTGACTGAACCGCGAACCGATCTAACCAGACCAAACAAAAATTTCTGTTCTTTTTTTAAATAGTTTGGCTCGATGAAGAGCAAACAATTCACGGTTCGATTCGAGACCTTGAACTGAACCGTATGGTTCAAACCAAACTATTTTATATATTTAAAAAAAATTAAATATATTATTTTTACTCTCAATTGTTTCATTAAAAAATTAATTGTTTTTAAAATTTATGACTTAGATATGCATCATTCATGTGAAAAAATTTAGATTTGTCATATATATTTTAATTGTTATGTTGTCTACAAATAAAATAGATTTTAGATTTTAGCCTCTAGTATTCTAACTCTTCAATATTTTTTTCCCTTTATCTTACTAAATAATCTACTTATATTATTTTGTTACTTATTGATTTATATAATCGATAATGTGTTAGTTAGAAGTATACAACAAATTAAATTTTGTATCTTATATTGGGATAAAGTCTAGTATACCATTATAGTTTAAGATAATTCAAAAAAATGGGACTAGTCATAATTATAATTTTATAATGGACGAAATCTTTTACTTCCTATAAGTTTTACATGTTTATTTGGTAAATGATTAATTTCAAATATTATTGTTTATATTTGCATTAGTGATAAGAAATATGTAATAGAAGTTTTTTGATAGAATATATTTTTTATTTTATGAATAAAAACGGTTCGAATCGTAAACTAAACCCCTTTTTTTTATTCGAAAAAATTACGAACTGAACTGTATGATTATGTTCAAATTTAAAAGAAAAATCGAATTGAATCGAATCGAACCAAACCAAACCATACCATACACACCCCTAGTGATTGGTACTATTGGTGATTTGATAAGATATCTTGATTATATGATAACCCCTTATTTAATTTGTTTCATTTAGTGTGGTATTGTGGGTGTCTGAAATATTCGGTTGGTCACCCTAAATAAATTTAATCTTTATTTAACTTATATTTGGTAAAATGTAGCATGCATTGTTTGACTTGCATTGTTAGGAGGTTATTAGCATCATATGTTAAACTTGGTGTGGTTGTGATTAGGGTGATATACCTTAGCCCCTACTCCTTAGGTGAGGACTACATCATACTAGGAAATGTAGAGTAGTAAGAGGAATCAAGCCAGTTGTCATCACTTACAAATTAAGATGTATTTGTGTTACCTACCTTAGGATAGGAAACTTTATCTTGGAAATTTTTTTAAAATATGACTTTAAAAAAAAAAAAACTTCTGCTTGAGCTTGCTTGCACTAAGTTGAGCTAAATCTCCATGGTGTTCGAGCCTTTTGCTTGCATTGATTTTCAAAATTTTAGTATGGTTTTATACTTAGACCTAAGGAGAAGGTACTTGGTGTCACAGCTACAAAAAACATTTACGACGTCAATAGTTCTATCACGTATAACATTAAAGCATTATACTCAAAGACTACAATTGATTAAGTGAGTTTCTAGCAAATTTTAGATTAAGAAAACCCTTGATTAGCTTTTATAAACATTTGAAATGTACTGAAAAATAAACTTTTTGGAAAATATTGATATATAAAAAGTATCTAAAAAGTCTCCAAACAAACAACTAACACTCTTTGGAAGTGAAATAATATCAGCCAGCATGTTTGTAACTCGAACTCGTCTAACCGCTCCTTAACACCATATACATATCCCAAGTAATTACAACAGTTGTCAACAAAGTCATCATCAACACTTGAAAAAGAAAGGAATTAGCAGAGACTCAATATAATAGTAACTAAGGGTAGACACAAATTAGTTTGACTTTTTTTCAATCTTAAACCAAACCATTAAGTAATGGTTTGATTCACATTAGAAAATTTTCAAACTATTAGATAACGGTTTAGTTTGGTTGGAATTATAGATTAAATGAAAATTTTAATTAAAAAAATTGTTCTAATATATTACATTTTGGTGGATATTAAAATATTAAAATATTAAATCATTCTACAAAGTTCATATTATAAATCGCAATAAACTATTCATAAATCCGTCACATTCGTAATCCATAGCGTTCCATAAAATCATTAAGTCACCAGTTAATGATCCATTAATAAAATATACTCACTAACTATAATACATGGTAAACTACAATCTATAATCTATAATCTTTTAAAAAATATATAGTCAATCATCTAATAACAAATTTGTCAAGCAAAAAAAAATAATCATTTACCAACAAAAGTCATTATGAATAAAAATGATTTGTTAACAAAATATAATGAAAATTAATACATAATAAGATTTATAACTACATAACAAAATCCATACTTCTTAGAATCCAAATGATTAAGAATAAAAAAAAATTAAGTTACTAACGGAAGAATATATCTTGAACTTAGAAAACAAATTTAAAAAAAAAAGGAACAAGTTAACATTAACCAATATTCATCATATTATAATAAAATTATAAGAACATTTATGGCCTTTAATCAAATCATTATAACAAAATTTACAGTTACAAGTAAAACATTTTTATATTTCTTTAAAACGGTTTGGTTTACCCCTTCAAACCAACTCTAAATTTATGGATTGGTTCAGTTTTAGAATTTTCTAAACCAAGCTATTTGAAAACCCATATATTTTTTTTTGTTTTGGTTTGGTTCAGTTACGAATTGATTCGATTCTATCGGTTTTTTTGCCCACCCTAACAACAACATCAATACATATAATAGGATCACATGCACTTAGCCTAAATGTAATACACAAAGAACCTTGGGTATCCTAATTAGTAGTAACTACTTAAGGATTTGATAAGGACAAAGCAAATACCTTTATGTTCTAGCATAAAACTATATAGTAATCACATTTAATGTTCATAACCGTTACCCATCCTTACTTATTTTAGTTCATCTCATCGTATAGTTTAATCAACCCCATAAGTGGAGAGTTACAAGTGAACGTGTATGAACCAAGTGCAAAAAGGTCAGAGCATGGTGCAAAGATATTAAGTGTCCATGGCATTTAACCGCCTCAATAAGTAAAAGAATAGAAGAGTTGCAAGTGAAGGTATATGAACTGAAACATAGTTTCTAGAAGGTGTCTGAGAGTAAAATAGCAACTTCCAAGTGGCTAGCAGATGAGTTCAAGGATATAATCTTATCAACTCTAGGTGTTCAACGAGCTGAGCTTAAAAACTTGGTGAAGACTCAATTATGCTTGAATAATAGTATTAGTAAGGCGTGAATGACTAAAGAGAGGGTTTTGGTGTAACTAAAGAGTGATTATGTAGAGAAGTATGAATGATCGTGGGATTACGCCTAAGAATTCAGAGAAGCAACACAACATTTAATTTTTAGGGTAATAAGTCTGTTGATGGAAAAAGTTTGATTTCATTTGCATGTATATGTGTTTTTAGGCATGCAAGTGAGGCTTCTTGGCTAGATATTGTCGCATTATTAGGGTTCATGATTACTTTCTAGTCGGTCCTTGCAAAGGCCAATTATTTTATGTAGTTGATTAGGATGCCTAAATTGGGACGTTTCCAATTATATAGGCAATTGTGGGGGTGGAGAAGAAGGACAGTTGATAGTATTTTCTTGATTTGTTGAAATCAAATTTTAGTATCCTTAACATGGGTAAAGTTTGGAGTTTCATCAGTGATCATCAAAAACTACATGCTTAATTCAAAGTTGCTTTCGTATTCGTTATATAATTTGTGGTTAAATTTGCGTTTTCTATTTACTGTAGTGAGTGATTGATGGTATGAAGATGCATTTTTGCAAGAGTGAACATAAATATTATGTTTGACACTTAAATTTGAACTAGAGAGACTCATCTCCAGTAAAGAACTAAAATGGAGTATTTTATGCATGTGTCAAATGTGCAAACAAGGCAGAGTTTTGCCAAAATAACTGGTTAGAAGAAACTTAGCAATTTCAATTAGGAGGAGCCAAAGAATTGTAAATCTCACCTTTATACGTCCATGAAAGCTATTGGTAGCACAAGAAAGGTAGATGTGGTGGACTTTGAAGATTGACATTCGATATACTATGAATGGTGGAAAGTAGTGTGGCAACAACAACATTTATGAAAAGTAATTTGTCTTTTAAAGAATTTGTTTTCTCATGTACAACAAAGCAAGGATGTTTTGCTAGTACTTTTAGTTTGCTTCTGAACCCTATTTTGTGTATAGTAGATGTTATTAGAACAAAGCATTTATGTTGCCACTTTAAGATTGGTGACAAGGCCATCTTTTGTGTATAGCAAATGCAATTAATCTAGAGCATCAGTGCTAGAATTTACAATTTGTTGTTATGCAACGAATGTGGGCAAAATATCTAATTGAATGGACCTGGGCATGTTTTGATTCAATAAAGTGACTTTTTCATTTTTCTTTCTTATTTCTTTTTTTTTTTTGTTGGTTAATTCTTACAAGGTTTATTTCAATGTAGTTGTTGACTTTTCTAATTACTAAAGAGTGAAGTTTAATGGTAGTAATTAACTTATGAAAGTTACAATAAGTAGAAATGTTTATAATTCGTGCTGAATACAATTTTAAGTAATGTTTATCATTTGATACTATGATCTTGTGCTGCAACTCAATGAAGTTAATTGAGTTTTTAATTTCATTGAGAAAGAGGGATTATCACTTTGACTATTTGTTGTCAATATCTATAATATTGATTCCATGTTTGATTATGAAATGCACAGTAGATGTGCATTTTGGTTCCTTCTATAGCTAATGAGACTTATATCTATGATTGAAAAAAAGAAAACCATAACCACTTGCACATATCATCAATTATTCAACAAAAATCCAATATGTTTACTAAATAAAAGGCTATTAAGTGAACACTTAATTACTAAAAAAAAATGACGTCTAGTAATGATTCATTACGTCTAACAAAATGGAGAAACTTTACCACTAGCAAAGCCTACATTTTTCCCATTCAACATTACAACAACTATAATAGTAAAAATTGTGAAGAACAACCATGATAGAACCAAGTAATGACCTAGTAGCATCTTCTTTCTCTTTTTGGACTTCAAATATCTCTTCATGCAAGCAAGTTTTTCCTTCATCACATTCAACTTGACTACCAACACACTTTATGCTATAACTCATTATTGATACTGGTAGGGCATACGCATTTGAAATCAATAAGTCAATCAAGCGATCACAAATGTCCAATATCACCTCTTTCACATAATCAGGCACTGTTGGGTTTACCCACTTGAAGAAGGCACAATGCCCTTTAGATGATGCTTGCACATTGTCACAAACGACATGGCTCCTCGCCGGCTTCCTTTGAACATTTAACTCTTCCATTTTTTATTCTATAATGAACAAAGAGGAGATAAAAAAAAAAAAGCAATTGGTCATGAAAAACAAGATGACGACAAAGGATTCACGTAGAAGCATATGAGCTAAGACTAAAACCATTAGTCATGAAATTATAGATGTTACCATTGTTCACTACAAGAAATTTCATTTTGTCTCTAAAATGAAATTTCTATTGCAAAAATTATCATCGCTGATTGTTTTTAGAAATATAATTTTTTTTTACCAATTTTCCATTCTTGATTTTTTTTCTTTGAAAGTCAATTTCTAGTGGTTAAAAGTTCCATAACTATGTATTCTTCTCGGTTTCATTATAACCATGTGTATAAGTAATAGTTTCGACTTTAGTAAAAAGGAAAAAGAAGAATACGAATGAAATCCCCAATTCAACACACATAAATCACATCACGAATAGTTACAAAATTAAAGCAAGTAGAAAATAGAAATTTGAGCAAGAACTCACCGTAAGACACTTTGTTTATATTTTTAGTCTTCTTTAAGATCCTCAATAAAGCATCATGGGTAAAAGTTGTGTATGAGAATGGATTAGAGTTTTAAGCAAGAGTTTAAGGCTTTAATGGTACCTTTTCGATTAAGGTTTGTAGCTTTCAATTTTGAATGGGTTTGGTTTTCCATTTAAATGTTTAGACAAGATCAATTTGTTATCAAATGGCATTTTAAATTATAATTTTTGTTCACATTATCGCCAACATGACACTTAATGGTACTTCACTGGCAAAGTTAAATGATATTACCAACTTCCTGTTATGGATACCTAAATTAACTCACTTCTCGAAATGTTGATACCTCTTTTTAACTATTTGAAATGTTCATTCCTTTTATTAACTATTTGAAATGTTGAAACCTCAATGAACCTATTGCAAACGTTGTCACATCTGATTTAATTCACCTCATATTATCAACAAGGGCGGATCCAAGGGCGACCTCCGGAAAAGTTGATTTTTTGAAATTTTTTTTAAATAAGAAAAAATATATGTATGATATGTATCTTATAAAGCAAATAATAACATAGAACTATAGACAGTGTAGTGGTTATACATCCATAAGATGATGGGTTCAAATCTTAAGAAAATATTTGGTAGGTATTACACACCACGTGTAATGTACACGATGTGTTACTCCTAATGATATTCTAACACGTGGTCTATAGGTGATGGTTATTTTAATAACTACCTACTATATTGGCTATATGTTAGAAAGTTATTAGATTTACACATCACGTGTACATTCACGTGTGTATAATACCTACTCAAGATTTTTCACAAATCCTATGGGTGTACTTTTTGTTTTTCAACAGCATTTATTACACTTCTTTTCCTTTTTTCAACATTCATTTATAACATTTATCTTCTTCTCTCTCCCATTCTTCGTTTTTTTTTTTTTTTACTTTTTCTTTCACAATAACTAATATAATTAAATTCATTCATCATAAAATTATATTTAAACAAGTAAATTCTTGTGAACGACTATTTATTTATCCATAGTACACTTCAATAAATAATTATATTATTCATATTATAAATGTTATACTTTTATCACATAAAATATTTCTAAATAACACTAATTATATCATCTATTAACTCTAATTTTTAATTGATAATTAAATTTTAAGTAACATATCTATATAAAATATGTTACCAAATTTACTAAATACCCATAAATTATTTATTGGATTTTTTTTTTCATACTTATGAAGTCAAAAAATACCACAATGAATTTTATACATATATAAGATGCAATATATAGTTGTAATAGTAAGCGAATTCATATAGGTAATTCCTCCCCCTAAGTCGTATCATTTGGTATCTACTCCTAATTATCAAGTCATTTGTAAAGTGAGAGGTCCTCTTATAATATATTTGTTTCATCATATTTTTATCATTTTAGTATCATATTTTTGTTGTTTCTAAGCAAATTTTTGTCATGAAGCAAATACTGATGAAAAATTGATCAAATAAATATAATACAGATATGATAAAAATAAGTTACAGATATAGATCATATGTGGACACAATACAAGGGAAATCTAAAAATCTAATAATATGGTTAGATTAGTACATAAATAATATTGGTCAACGTAAGTCCAAGTTGAATCTGATTGGTCAACGTGGAGTGGTGAGACAAGCACTAGGAATGCTTTAAATGACTTGGACGACGACCAACGTAATTTATAAATTTTCAAAAAGAAAAACTCATCATAGCAAAGGAAAAGAAGGATGGTCTTGTCGGCCCGAGATTGGAGAATTTACCTAAACACGGGATACGTACACTTTATTCTTGATTAGTTTCCGTTCATGGACACGCATCCATGAACATATATATTATTATATTGTAGCTAAGCGAAAGAACACGCATAAAAAAAAAAAAAAATAAATGGAAAGAAAATAGAAGAAATGTAAAGTAGTAGCACAAAAATGGAAGTTACCGAGTAATTGCTGTGTCTGATAAGATATTTATATAAACAAACTAGAAATACCTCCTCGCCTATTTTGCCAATAATGAGTATAAATAAATAAATTTATATGAAAGCTACTTGAATATCTTATATTAATGACCGATCGACAATAAGAGTAGATTCGGGTTATGGGAATAGTTTATTAAATTGAGCTCATATTAAGCTCAATTATCTTGTTTGTCTAATTAAATATAAACACAGTCTAAATATTATTCGAGTCAAAGTAAAGTTTAGACATTTATATTATTTTAAACTTGGATCCGTTATTACACCATCTTAATTCAACTTGTCTAATGTCTTGCTATCAACTATATTGATAAAAAAAGAGATTAAAATTAAAATAAATTAGACAAAGTTTTTTCTTCAAATAATCATCACGCTTGCAAGCATCTAGGCTTTTACATGCAATTTACTATATAAATTTAAGTCCTCAATTAGACTTATGAACAATCTTGGAGATAAAATCTTACCCGGGCTTTATCTAGGGTCTCGGGATATTAAAGCTTCAGAAGGCTGCTCAAATGTCACTGTATAAGAAAATTTCTCATACGATAACCAATAGGAAATAAGAATAATTTCATTTCATTGGAAGAAGATAAGTAAGTTTCTTCCTATGTAATTTATGTTGCTAAAATGTTGGTCGAATTCTAAATGATGGAAAACAATCTTATTGAAATTAAAATGATGAAATTTGAGATCATTTTAATTGACAAAGCTACTTAAAAAAATAAAAAAAAAAAAAAAAGAAAAGAAAAGAAAAAGAAAAAGAAGGTTAGATATATATATTTGTTGGTGTACTAACTCGAATATTAATGTTTGTGAACTTAGCATGATTTTACACAAATCTTAAATGGGAATTAAATAATTAGATGGGTGTTATGGAAATCATAACGATTGGGGAAGCACTAAGTTAATAGAGTTCGAATGAGGTTCGTTAAATAAATCTATTAACTAAGGCATTATATATATAGTTGAACTCAATCCACTTTATCCATTAACCCACTAATAACATCATATAACTAAATATATCCTTTAATCATAATATATGAAATCCTTATTATAACTATCCATCGTCAATCAATACAAATTCCTCTTTGGCAAGGATATTTTAAGTTAGAGATATAGAATATCTAAATTTTAAATTATTATTTACCATTATGTTTTAGAAAATATTACATAAGAGGATCAATGTTTATGGGTAAGTTGTCGTGATTTAGGAAGATTGAAGTGCTTGTAACAAATAATGATATAACTAAAAGAGACAATTGAGGAATCATAAGGTAAGAGAAAGAAAATTTTGATAATAAGACGAAGAATGAAATCTCACTAAAGTGAGAAGACAAATAATTTACAAAGGAGATCACTCAAACCTAAACCTTAAATATACTAAACTCTCATTCTTAAGACAATTACACAAAAATTTGCATTTTGTTGTTGTGTATGTTTTGCAATCACCTACACTATCAAATCTACACGTCGAAAGACCCAATTATAGTGTACATCTAATATGATTTGGTAGCATCAGTTGGTAATAACCTCACCAACTCTCCTTTTTACTATATACTTTAGAAATATATCAACTAATATTTCTAGAAAAATCTCAATTTATATATCTAGCATGCATACAAATCAAGTTCATACAATGCTTAAACTTTGTTACTAAAAGAGGGATCGTTAACATATTAGCTCATTGTCTTCTAACTAATCTTTTTCACCACAATATTTCCTTGTAAAATCAAATTTCAAAAAGTGATATTAGATATTGACGTGCTTTTGCTTTTCCATAAAACATTTTCCCTTTAGTTAAATGTATAGCACTTTGGATGCTAGAAAAGACAATTATAGGCACTAAATCTAAACTAAGTTCACTATATAAGCATGGCACAAGACAAAACACCTGTAGCCTATAAAGTTGGCATCCAACTGACATCACAATTACTCAAGCAAAACACAAATCTAATAAGTGATCTCTTTTTGTTGAGTCACAGGAATAATTTAATTAAACATAATCAACTAAGCTTCCATTCCCTTTTTCCAAATTCCAATTATGCATCAACTGGACATTGCAAGTAATTGAGAGTCCATTTCATTAATTTCTAGTATGCCTTCCCAAGGTTAGCCATGTATCTGCTAACAACACTAACATCATTTGAAATGTTTAGATACACATCGTAGCATATATCATACGACCAACTATACTTCCATAAGGAATACATGCCATATCACTATTCTCTTCATCAATCTAAGGAGACAAGGTTGCTAAAAGCTTGAAATGAGCTGTTAGTGGAGTATCTAATAAGTTTAACATTTTTCATCCCAAAACGCTCTAAGACCTCAATATAATCTTTTTTTGAGTTAGAAGTAACTTTCTTGCCTTCTTGTCTCTAACTATTTCCATATTAGCAATTTTTCATAGATCCCAAATCTTTCATCTTATATTCATCTTTTAAAAGTGTCTTCAATTGATTAATTTTGGAAATGCTCTTTATAACAATGAGCATATCGTCCTCATATAGGAGTAAATAAATAAGAGAATCATATGATGGTTTTCTAAAATTAAAAAAAAAAAAAACTATTATTACATGCTCCTTGAATAGTCATAAGTGGTCATGAAAGTGTGAAATTGCTTAGACCATTGCCTGGGAGACCGTTTCAGGCCATAAAGAGATTTCTTCAATAACCAAAAATTGAAATGCCTCATATTTTTGCCTATCTAAGAGAAATGTCATTATTAAATAGTATAATAGGTAGTTAATTTTGAACTTTAATTTAAATTTAATTTAGAAATTAAAATTAGATGGTTTAATTAAAAAAAATCAAGTAAACTACACTCTAGGGTATGGTTAGATAGATTAGCATAATTAAATTAGTAAATAGATTAATTGAAATTTGAGATTTGAAATACCTCTTCTATTTATCTATTTGATTTAATTTTATATTCCAACAAATTAATTTACTCAATCCCTTTCAAATTTTCAAATGAACCAAATTTCCCAAGTAAAATTACCTTTTTCATGCATCAAATTACTTAACTTTTTCCAATCATCAACTTTAACTCCATTCTTTTCAATTTTCAAATGAATTAAATTTTTCAAGTTCAATTGACTAAATTTCTAAATGCCCCGTTAAGCAATTCTAGTCTAAATTCCATTTTCTTAATCCCTAGAAATTTCGAATTCAACTGCTTATTTATAAATATTAGTTCTCATGTCCTAAATTCCCAAACTCCAATTAAGTATCAAATTCCTACCGATTAAATTTCTAAGTTGGATTTCTAGTTCAAATTATCCATTCCAATTCTTTTTTCTCTTTCTAATTATTTCAAATTCCTAAAGATTATCATCTAAAAGGCTAAAGCCCATCATTCAAGACAAATTGCAATCCAAAGCCAAAAGCTCAAAGCCTATGAACCTTATAAATATCTTTAGAAAATCCTAATTTCTTATTCTTCATTTTCTTTTCTTTTCCCCAACTCTCTCTCTCTTCCAACTCTTTCTCTTCAATTTTCTCCTAACACCCCAAAATCTTACCACAGAAGCCTCTCCAATACCAACACACATAAGATCTTAGGTGAAACTAAGGATAAAAGTCAAGATCAAAGTAGGGAAATGAAGATCTAGTTGATAGAAATTGTTAAACAAGTAAGTTTAGTTTATTTCTTTAATTTATTGTTGTGAATACATGATTTAGTTGAAATTAATGCCAAATAGATGTAGGATTTGTGATAATATTAATAAACTAGTGATATATGAACACGTATGTTAAACCCTAGATACATATTATATATATATATATTTGTATATGCATGTGTAGACTAGGTGTTTGATGAAATGATCTGAAGAAATAAATATAGAAATATGTATAAGAGTATTATATAGACATGAGTGTAACTTTGTATGATGATATTGAGATTTTTTGCTAAATTTGTAATCAAACAATTAGTTAAGTGAGTTAAATTTAGGAAAATAAACAAAAGAAAACATGAAAACTGATATCCTATGCATTATGGGTGTGACACAACTCGTGATACAAGCAGAAATGGAAAAAGGACTTAATCATAGGTGTGATATAACCCACGATAGCCAATCACAGGCGTAATGCAACCATACTCTCCACTGTATCTTCTGAATTTTAATAAATCTTGATCATGAGCATGATTTTTACCCATGATTCATATTATGGCTTAGATCACGACATGATCGGGGTGATAAGGATTAGATCACGATGTAATCGGGGCCATGATCACTTTTGATCTTGTTGTTGCCATTGATCATGGGTGTAATGAGGCTAGTGATATGCATCACGGCCTACATCACATGCATGATCTATCCCCTGGTACTGTTATATATAAAATAAAATAAAAGAAATAAATAATAAATAATACATATTGGTACATGTATAAATAGGAATGAGCTAAGTTTATGTTTATGTTAAGTGTACTTAGAATTATAGAGTGTATTAATATAATTAATAACTAACTAAGTTTAACATGAATTTTATGTATATAGTAGACTTTGTTAAGAGATCTATGTTCAATTTGACTTAATAAACTTTATTTAGCTAAATGAACTTAATTGACTAATTTTTTTCAACATGGCCGAATTTAGTTAATATAAACTTATTAATTAAGACTGGCTTAGTAAATCTTTAGAGTTCAATAAGTTGTAGTTAGCAGTTAATTTAACTAGTGAACTCTCATAAGATTGTAATAATTTGTAATTGACTTAGAGATAAATAATTGTAAAATGCTAGACCATTAATAACAAGAGGAGTATGTTGTTTCAAATGTATATTTGTTATAGAAAAATGAATATTTCCTATAAGTTAATAATTTATTTTAATACTTACGTGAATAATAAGAAGTGATAATGATTTTATAGTGGGTAATTATAAGCAAAAGAAAAGAAATGAATTGACAACAAAGAGTACTGTTCGTATCTTGGCATGATGATTTTCACAGCCATAGTGGGGTTCTTACTTTTGTATATGATCAAACAAGTATCTAATATGAGTATAATATATGGATAAATAATTTATAAATAAAGGTAAAAGTGTCATTTGATATATTATAAGAGGGTTTTATGGTTCACCCTAAAGTAAAGTTATTTGCTTTGTCAAAGGATAGAGATGTAATTAAAGATGGATTTTTAGAGCTAAAGCGACTAAGTACGCTGCCGGCCTAAAATCCTACACCTAGTATATGTCCTGTGGCTTCATCGGTGTTGAAGCCAATATTGAAATTGAAAAATTTGACCTGAGAGCAAATGGCCTCCAGCATTGGCATTTACGTTGCTAGCCTTTGATTATATGCCGCCAGCCTTTGTTGCGCATTGCCAATTTTTCTATTCAAGAGATGAGAAGTTTTCATAATTTTCCTTATAACTTAGCCATGTGTTATCTTCTAAAAAACATCCCTAAACCCAGAAAATCCTCTCAGTGCATGACTTAGCATCTAAAGAGATTGAGAAGTCTAGATCAAGGTAAACGAATCTTTTTTTTTTTTCTTTAGGATTTAGAAAAACTATGAAATTCCTTAGTGTTTCTATTAGTTTTGAAGAAAAACTTGAAGAAAAGCCCTATATTGCTTGGAGATTTGTATTTTAGTGATTAAGAAGGATTAAGAATCAAAGTTTTGGTAAGTTTGAATGGTCTTAACCCTTATGATTATATAGATATAATTTTTGTTCATTTTGGGATTTATTTGTATTGAATGGAATTCTAGAGTTTGGAGGGATTGTTGAGGAGATTTGTTCTTTTGGAGAATTTTTGTATTTCAATCAAGGAGAAAGGTATGGAACTATATTCTATTGAGATTAGGGTTTTAGGTGATGTTTGAATTAGGTTTATTTTATGGAAGATATGTATTGAATTCTTTTATGTTTATGTGATCATGGTTCTAGTAAATAAGAGTCCTACTCATAGAAAGTTATTTAGGTACAACCTTACCTTATTTATTGCATGTGCTTGTAGGCTAGAAATTATAAATTGACCTAATTTTATTTGGCTTTTAATTAAATTTGATTGTACTTGTGTTTGGTTATTATTAGTAAAGATCAGACAGACTGTAATATTAACACTGGCACCCTAATGATCTATGTGTGTCTTGTCTCTAGTGGAGTTGCACACAAAAATGATTTCGATAGTTTAAGAGTTGTGCAATGACGGCATCGAGTGCATAGGGAGTACCAAAAACCAATAAATATTATCTTTTTTCTATACTGCGTGTTTTTATGGAGTCATGAGTTACTTCAAGTTTAGGATTGAACTACATATTGTTCTAAACTGTACTATTTGCTGGCTACTAAAAAGATAATAACATGTGTTTGATGCATTATAATAGATTGTATATGATTATGTATGATGTGTGCTCATGTGCTTGTGTTTGTGGTTTGGCATACTGGGTTGTTTTGCTCATTTTTTTTAATCTTTTTTTAGAACAGGTGAAGATCATGTATTATATGATTTATTTAGATTTGATATCTTTGTGGACTACGGGGAGGATGATAGTGGACTAGACTTCACTACTGATGTTTGTATCATATGGCTTGGAATTAGACTGAGTTGAAAACTATATGAAGTTTATATGTTTTATGAATTTGAGAATAATTTATGAGACTTCCTTTTTTATAATGTTTTAAGTTGTTATAAGTTGGCTTTTGGTTTATGCTAACTAGTTTTTAATGAAGATATTATATTTATATAATGTTATTAGAAGTATCCTTATATGTGAGTATTGAAAACATATATGATTTATATATTTGTGGAGTAAAGTTTTATAGCCTTAGTGTGTCCATCTAAGTTAAGGACATGTAGTGGGTTGTAGTGCCATCAGGTTAGGGCGTTGTAATGAGTTTGAAGTAAGTTAATAATTTATTTAAATACTTATATGAATTAAAATCTTGAACAGATATCTTTATGAGTCTGCCTTTTATTTTCTAATTTTGGCAAGATTACACACAATATATCAGGTATGCAGTGACTTATATGTTGCATGCCAAGAGGCATTCTAAATGAATTAATATTTAAAGGTGACTTAATAATTACTTATTTCTTATATGCAGTTGTTGAATCCAATTCGAGGAGCAACAACCTTGCTAGGTGATGCCAGTACAGTAGTTAGACGCTTAGGTCATCCTTAATCATGTGTGGTACATCATAGTAGCTTGGCAGGTAGCTGATAGGGCAAACGGTATCGGTGTAACGTTTACTTGGATCGATGAGAAGTAATATAGTATGACTTAAGACTTATGGGCTGATTGAGCGTATTATATTATGGACTGTGATAGGTAGAGATGTGTAATGACTGTGAACCTTAGATGATACTATTTTTTTTGTAGATAGTCATATATGACATATAAATATTTGGGTTACTCAAATCAATCTTCTGAGCAGTTGCTGTTACTCAGGACTTCTAAATTCCTAATAAGGTGTTACTAGAGTATAAGTGCTCTACTGTTATTTGTTGCACTTTAATTTAAAGATATAAACTAAATTATTGGATATTGCATTACATTAGAATAAGTGTATATACCCATTTTGTGTCTGCTTGTATTGCTATGGTACCGAGCTTCAGCTCATTCTTTTCTTCCTTCCAAGTGTTGATTGGATAATGATAATTGTTTTGGGTATGGGACGGCTTTGAAGGAAATTGTTGACGAATGAAGAAAGTTAGGATCATCGGATTTGTTTTTATTTTATTTAAGATCTAGATTTATTCATTTGGAATAAGTATTTTTCTTTAAGGGCCTGGTTGAGGAGCTATGTTTGTGATTAAACTTTAAAGCTTTGCTCTACCATCATGAATAGGTATTCTATGTTTGAGATACCTTATGGTAAGGTTGTTTTGACGAAGGTTGATCTACTCATGAGAGTAGAAAATGAAATATTTTTATAAAATATGTTTTATCGCTGCTAAATCCAGTTGTTTCCGAAATCTAATTATACGATTCTAGAATCTAAAAGTGATAGCAAATGTTCACAATAAACAAGTCTTTAAGGTTAGCCTGAGCATATAATATCTAAGTATTGTACATGGCAAGTGGACACGCCTAGACCCAATTTCGAGGTGTAACAAACATGGTATTCCTTTCCTTCAATAATCAAACCTTATAATTGTTGCACATAAATTCATTCCTTTAAATCGCCATGTAGAAAAGTAGTTTTGACATTCAATTGCTCTAATTCCAAGTCATATATGGCTACAAATGCAAGTAATACCTAAATTTAACAATGTCTTACTATAGATGAGAAAACATCATTAAAATCTACTCTTGGCCCTAATTATATCACTTTGCAACAAGGTGAACCTTATATTGACTCCTTCGTATGCTAAAGAGGACTATTTCCTTTTGAAATTGCATTTGCAGCTAATAACCTTTTTCCTTAATGATAATTTGATTAGTTACCGAACGTCATTAGTATATAAACATTATAAGAAAATTAGGATTTAGAGACAAAATTTCTATATTTAAATGTAAATTTTTATTGCAAAAATCATCGTTGCTGATTCTATATGTATATTTAGGCTATTTTACTAATTTTCTATCATAGAATTTTTATCTCTAAAGGTCAATTTTCTTGTAGTGAAAGACTTTATTTCTTCATGTATTGCTACTATCCATTTTTCTAATCTAGCATAAGAAATGTTCATCATCTCTATTGATCTCCTCCATTGCTGATAAAGTGTAGGAGATTAATTCAACATAGTCAACATACCTTAAAGGTGGTCCAATTTCTCTTCACTTGCCTTTAGTATAAGGGACTCGTCACTTAGATCTATTTATTTGGGAGGTCTTTGCAATAGCATCTTTGGTTACTTTCAATTCCAGCTTTTCTAAAATGTTCTGTACTAGTTCTCTTAAACTTTGACTTCAAATCGAGCATTGATTGCTCATCAAAATTACATCTCTTCTAATTGGACCTCACAACTTATATCCCCTCATACCAAAAGGGTACTTAGGGAAAATACATTTCCTAACATGTGGTTCTAACTTGCCATCAGTGACATGCATGTAAGCTAGACAGCAAAAAATGTTTAAGTCAAAATAATTTGTAGGATTTCCATACCAAACTTCCTTTGGAGTTTGCAACCAATTGTGTTTTTGGAGATTGATTTACCAAGTAGCAAGTCATAGATGCAGCCTTAGTCTAGAACTCCTTTGGTATACTGATATTCAAGAGTAAGCATTGTGATTCTTTCAATGAGGTCCTATCCATGCATTCTGCAACTCCATCTATGGGTATGTGTTTCTAACATTAACATTAGATCTTATCAACTACAACAAAAGTTGTGGCAATTAATAAGCCTTCGTTTAAAAAAAAAATTCGGCAAAAATAAACCTTTTTTAACAGTTTCACTTATACTTTAGTTCATATTAGTTTAATTGTAACATCTTTAAATTTAATTAAATTAACTTGTTCAAAATATTTTTTTTTTCATTTTGTTTGTTTATAGAAAAATAATCCTAAAACTTGTAATGATAACATAATTAAAAAAATAAAAAATATTACTTTTTATCTTTCATTGTGTTTACTTATTAGATACCAATCTATCTATAACTTACCTTCTTCATTGAGATTGACCTAAAGGCACCCTAGTATCAAAAACATATATTGCTAGAGGTAGTATTTGGTTGCATATTTATTCATGGTACTAAACTGGACAAATACAATTATACCATGTTTGATTCACAAAATGTATTTAGAACGAGACAAAATTTTTCTATAGAACTAGATAAAACTTAAAATTTTTGTTCTTATATTCCATGGTAAAAAAATATTAGAATTGAATAAAAATAAAATCTCTTATTAAGAATTTTATAATATTGTCTAGTATGTATATATCAAATATAATACAAGCGAATTGTACCATTCAATTTTAAAGTACGTGAATGGTGCATAATAAAATTACAAGTAGATTAATCAACCTTCATAGTTCATATGACACGCAAGCTCTCCCCTTAAGTAGTTTTCCTTAATTTAGCCTTCCTATTTTGAAGTTTTGGTTTATGTAGTTAGTTTATTATACCCTTCTTCATTTTCTAACTCATGTTAACTCATGTTGCGGTATACGTATATGCTTTGTTAGGAATCCTTAGGGTTTTTAGTCTCTGGAAAAATCTCATTAATAGTGTTTAGGGAAAACTACATGCACCATGCAACATCTAATCATTAATAGGTAAACATGTACGTTCACCATGCTTTGTATATGAAAAGCAGCAATTGCAAACAAAAGATGCTTATTTTATTTGAATAAACACGATAACTTTAATGATTGCTGTTTGAATATCCTCATAATATTAGCTCAAAGGTCAGATTACCACATGCTAATTGATTAATCAGGATCTTAGAAAGATTTAGATTCTCGTAGGACCACCTTCGCTCGTCACTCTTTCTAAAAGGTGACTGTCAAAACCTATATGCTTGCATCACTTTAGATTATTCTCTTTTTGACATTAATCCACACAATTACGCTTCGAACCACTCATCATTACATCTTCTTAAACTTAATAAGATTTATAATTACTAATTATATATTCTAAGTGGCCAAAAGAAATAAAAATCATATATTCTATAATATATATATATATATATATTAAAAGTATTAAGTTTTCCTTTTCCTTTTTTTTTTTTTTTTGGTTTCGAGTATCTAAAAACATTTGTTCACATAACATCATAGCACACCCCCGAATAAATTCAAATTTATTTGATGAGGACCGCAATGCCTTCATATATTATATTAGATGCATAATGTTCATTTTGATGATTATGTGTTTTGGTCACATGCCATGCCACACGTTATATTATTATCAAGCATGCGTCAAAATAATTTAATATATAGAACTTTCATTTGCATCATTAACTTAGAACGTAATTTATGCCCTTGATTAATACCTCCACTTTCCGTTGCTAGTGTCTAGAGTTAATAGAGGTCTACCTTCTATTGCATGCGTATATAATCATTATTATATCCACGTTCTGGTAGATAACCCTTATTATTATTATTTTTTTTTTTTTTTGGTTTAGCAGTTAGATGAAATTTCTCAAATTTAAAATGTAGCAAAAAGTGTCCCATTTTTCGAGTGTATCTTTCTCTATTGATTCGAAATATAGTTAAAAAATGGAGCCAAATGAAATAATACAATATTGAAAAATAAATAAACATTTCAGGTTAACACGATTACTCCGAAAATTATATGTTTGCATCCATTTTTTCCTTTGCAATTGGTGAACAGAAGCTTGAATTTGACTGAAAAAAGAAAATTGTACGAGCAATAACATACTATTGTTTATAGCTATTCGTCGAGAATTCTATGATCCAATTATTAATTTTAAGGAAGATCATAATTAAAACATTATCTATGTTTTGTATTTTTACAAACAAGTTATCCGAATTTTAATTTTTGACAAATACATAATTTATGTTTTGATATTTTGCAATCAAGTAATCTAATTAAGTTTTATTTTTAATAAATATATGTCCTATGTTTTGATATTTTTACAAAAAAAGTGACTTGTTTTTTATTTTTGACAAATACATTACCTATATTAATGTATTTGCAAAATATCAAAATTCATGCTACTTATTTGCAAAAGTACCAAAATATAAGTAATCTATTTGTAAAAAGTCGAAACTCAAGTCACTTATTTGTAAAAGTACTAAAATACAGGTAATGTATTTATTAAAAATCAAAATTCATATCACTTGTTTGTAAAAGTACAAAGCACAAGTAATGTAT
This sequence comes from Combretum micranthum, assembly GCA_024138025.1. Classification (NCBI taxonomy): domain Eukaryota; kingdom Viridiplantae; phylum Streptophyta; class Magnoliopsida; order Myrtales; family Combretaceae; genus Combretum; species Combretum micranthum. The sequence goes on from JAMXBD010000438.1 coordinate 77,025, forward strand.
TTGTAATTTTTTTTTCTCTTTTAATTAATCATGTTAATTAGTCTATGTGTTGATAGTTGAAGATAGTGAAATGCACGCAATAAAATGTGTAACCTAGAATATTACATTTTCAACAACAAGAACAAGAACAACATCATCATCATCGTCAAATAGTTCTTGAATTTGACAAAATATGTAATTAGGTACTTGAATTTTGAAATTGATTAATTTAATATTTGAATTTTAAATTGATCAATTTAATACCTAAAAGAATTTTTTTTTGTATTCTAACAGTATCTCCGTCAAGTTCAAATATCATTTCAAAGTGTTTTAGTATTAAATTGATTAATTTTAAAATTTGTATTTAATTACATATTTTATCAAAGTCCAGATACCATTTGTTATATTATCTCTAATAATAATTTCTTTTTACAACGAACTACTTGCTATCCAACATGTAGTAATGAGCTACTAATCGTAAGAAGTCTTGCTTGCTTGGCTCTCATTTGCATATAAAAGCATATTTTTATGAAGGAAAAACAGATATATGAATCAATTATTGGTTGTGAAGCTTATATATATTATTAGGAGAAATTTATAGTTCCATCATTAATTTCGAGATCGGTTCCATTATTATCTAATGGCTTATATTATATTCAATCGTAATTAAATTATTAAAATAAGTGATATGCTAATTAATATATCTATTTTAATGATTTGATTATTGACTGGATAGTCCGTCAGCTTCCATGTGATTAGTTACAAAAGTATAGTTGCCATAATTTATGCTGAGAAAGGCCTGCATTTTTTAGCAAGTATTATTAGCGTTCGTGCTAAAACAAAGGCTTCTTTCGCTAAATTTTCTCCTATAAGATCGAGTTTTATTCATTCTCCGCACAATCAGTTCACATATCTAGTTTCAGTACGTGAGAGAAGAGACACTACCAATGAAGGCAAAACAAATAATTTCCATGGCCTCAATCCATATCAAATTGAATCCTATTATAGTTAACGTGGATTTTAACAAATTGCATTTTAGTCCTTTATATCAAGTTTTATAATACAACAAGCTTTTGCTTTTTTCCTTTTTTTTTTTTTTTTCCTATTACATCTAAATGTCATGATAACTGGATTCAATATATGGTTTTGTCTCCATGTAAAAATTTGCTATTATAAATAGATTTCAGTTGGAATCGAAATTTGAATCGTCATGCGATGTCAAAAAATGCTGCCTTATGTAAAGTAGTAATTTGGGCCCATTTTATCTGATCAATATCACGTTTACAGCAGGACACATTGTCTCTCATCAATATCTCAATTTCCTAGCAATAATTGAATCCCATGTCCTAAAGTATTTAATTAAATATTGAATGTGGAGGATACGAACGAAATCATGATGACCCAAAATGCATTTATGGATCAGATTGAAAGTGGGACGTACTCATTGTATTTAAGGAATGACCTAATGGGTTGGTCCCTCCTCCTATAATAAGGTTTTATTCCCCTCCTTAGTAATTTGAATAGCAATAATAAGGATTAATTTGATTTTGCGGTATATTAGCAGCTGCTTCTTTAAGCTGCATGTTACTTTTTTGCTAGCAGCCAAAAAATTGTATCACTGGTGATGTAACAGGCTAGTTAGGGATTTATTGCAAGAGATTGATTTGCATACGAATATTCGGTTTATGATCTTCAACGCCTATTGATTATGAGAATTCGTAGGTTGTTGGCATAAAAATCGAAACTTTATGCAAGAAATTGAAATTTGAAAAAAAGAACAATGATGGCTCAGAAATTTTTATCAAAAAATATGATAAGTGATCGTCTGTTTGCCCTAAGGTGTATAATATAAGCAGACTTAAAGTTGCTAAAAATAAAAAAGTCATATAATTTTAGGACAAAAAGTACATGAAAAGAAAAACTAATACCACATACGGTATAAAAAACAAATGTGTCTACAAAGAGTTATATTGAAATTAAAACTTGCCAAAAATACTAAAAATGGTTATTTGAGGCCCTAAACAAAGGAAATTGATCAAAAATCGACCTAGCTTACAGCCAAAGACAGTAATTTCTTCGAGTTAACTCGTTTCCTTCAAGATAAGGTCTTTAGATCGCCTAATGATAATGGATAAGTTTCTATCCCACTTCTTTAGGTATCTGTTCGCTACTATCTTCACTTCATCAATGGGATGGGAAACTATATTTAATGCAATATATTGATGCTCATTGATGTAGGATTTTTAAATTCTTACAATCTTTAGAATTATGAATCCGATATTAAATGTAGATAGATTAAATGTAGATAGGTTAAACTTACATAAAAACTTCTAAAATTCAAATCATATTTCCTCAAGTTTGATTTAACCAAACTCGAAATCTAGCTGAAACCCGTACTTTATAATATTTGCCAACCAAGATCAATTCAAACGAATTGATCATTTTGAATGAAGTTTACACATTAATAACATTTAAAAAAAAGTTACATTTTTAGATATAAAAGGTTATTAGAGCATTCAATAACTAAACTTTTTCGAAATGTATAACTAACTACTATAGTTTTGAAAGGGATAATATCAAAACTGATACTTTATTTTTGCAAAATATGTAATCAAATACCTGAACTTTGAAATAGATCAATTTAGTATTAAAAAATTTAAAATTGATTGATTTAATACTTAAAATAACTTGATGGAGGTACCGTTGGCTTACACAAAAATTTCTATCAAGTATTAAATTGATCAATTTCAAAGATTAGGTAACTAATTACATATTTTATCAAAATTCAAGTACCATTTATAATATTAACCCATTTTAAAATAGTTGATTTCCAAATGTACAGCTTTTTCCAAACTTTATCACTTATGATACCAACCCATTTTGAAATAGTCAATTTCCAAATGTACAACTTTTTCCGAACTTATTAATATTACATCTCTAGCTCTACTAGCTAAGCTAACACTTTCAATAAATGGGAAAGTGAAACTGTGACGTAACCAATAAAAAATAAAAATTAGTCAATTAAACAAGCAATTTAATATATACTTCGTTTAATTAAACAATTAGTTATGTAGATTGAGTCTTAATAAAATTAGTGTATACATTAATTTACTTGCTTATTTGTTTAAATTTCTATTTTTTTCATTGACAACTTACACATATATATCCTTTTCTTATTTGCTAAAAATCGGGTTGCAAATAAGCTGAGTTACTTGCCCCGCTTCAGCTCGACTAGTGCTCAATTAGTAGAGTACTCAAGCTTAAAAGAAAGACCATTTATCTAAATGGGTCGAGCTCAAACTCCAATTCAAGTTTAGGAACCGACTCATAAATTAGCTTATGAATAGGTTTGTGATTAAGCTCTTTAAAAGGCTCATGAACAAGCTTGCTAGTAGATTTATGAGTTTCATAATATGGTATAATATATGTAAATATAACATTAATATAAAAAACTAATTTCTATTTGATTAATATTTATATATATTTAGGGACTATTATATATTATTTTTAGATTTGAAAAAAATGAAAATCGACTGTTTAAATAATCTAGCTTGAGCTTAAATTTCAAGGTCGATAAAAGCTCTATAAGCTCGATAAAAATCTTGGGTCGAACTGGATTTATAAATAAGCTGAGTTCGTATTCGAAATAAAGTTTATTTAGCTAACGAGTCAAACTCAAAGTTGATAATTTTTAAACAAGCTGAGCCAAAGCCTTCAAAAGCTTGACTTGACTCGTTTGCACCATAGTTAGGAGTCTATTAAGCAAACGGAGTGATCTATATTAGTTAAGGTAGTATGAATGAGCATGAAGACTTTTAATCAGATATTAAATTAACTATTTTAAAGTTCCAATATTTAATTATACATTTAGAAAAAAAATTCAAGTACAAAACATAATATCAACTCAATATAAAATAAGACTAAGCCAGTTTAATCAACTCAAACTGAAGTTTTAATATTTTGAATTGAGGTTAGCTTAACCTCAACGTCATATGTTCAAATTCCTGTTTGTCCCTATATCGATAAGAAATTCTCTTGGTTTGAATATTTATTTTTATTTCACGTTTAGTATGCAAGAATAATTCAGAATGAAATAGAAAGGACTCAATAAGGAAATGAGAAATCAATTCTTTTATTTGGATACATACACGGAATGAAATGGAAAGAAATTAATTTACATTGGAATTTATTAAAAATACCATTTATAAGAAAGAAAATTATTATTCATATAGAATAAAAAAATTATTTAATTAAAAATCTTTAATAAAACGTAGAAAAGAATCACAATTCCACCTTTTCAAAAGCGGAATCAAATTCCACCTTAAAACTAGAATCATCGATTCCAAGGAATTGCAATTCCGCTTCTCATAACACTTCCTAACATAAGTAAATAGAATTAACAATTCCGACTTCTCATGGCACTTTTAAACGTCTAAAAATAAAAAAATCAATACAAGTCGGAATGTACCATTCTATTTCCATCTATTCCTTTATATCAACAAACCATTAAATCACATAAAAAATTAAATTGGAAACTTTTGAACTATTTAATTGTTTCTCTCTAGCATTTGTATCAATTCGTTACAGAGAAATGTTAATTTATGTAGTTTATTTAATTACAGGTGGGACCCTCGTTATAAATGGGTGCCTTAAAGTTATGTCTTAACTTTTAAAAGCACGTTTTTTAAAACCTAACTTTATGGTTTAACTGAACCCTATCAGAACTGCACCAAAAACATAGGTGTCTCACGTAGGCAATGTCTTGCTTTTCCATATGTATCCAAAAGGGTCAATCACTCTTTCTTAGAAAGCTTTATTTATTTATTTATTTATTTATTTTCTCCATAACAAAGTTGGATGCTTATGTGTAAAGTAAAGCTGATTAGTGCTTAGAGAGAAACCAAAATTTCCACGCCATTAGTGGAGAAAAAGTAGCTTTTTTTTTTCCTCGGTTGGATTTTCTATTATTAGTACTTCTTAAGGATTCGAAAACTTTAAAAGCATTAAAGTGATTTAGATCTTGCCAGGTTCTTTGAAACTATATGCTTTTTAAAGTGGGAATTTTGGCATCATCCAATTGTACCTTTTCGCAAGTGTGATTTTTGAAAAAAAGATGTCGAATAAATCTTCTAAAGCGGCGGTGCGCAAGTCATCGTCATAATTTTAATGAATCCTCATGTTTCATAGTGGAATCATTTTAATGCTCCAAATGATACCACAATACAATGATTGTTTAGTTTATGTTTCCTTTACTTTGATTTTCGGTAAAATAAAAGTTAAAACACAATTGTTTATTGTCAGCTAATTTATGACCTTTCCTCATCGTAATTCATGGGAAGTTTAATTAGGACCAATTCAGACAGTATGATCCATGTCTACAGTATGGCTGCGAATGGTAAGAGATCGAGTCTCAGCTGGAAACAAAATTTTACTTGTATGGACCGATGTTGTTATGTTTAGTTTAGTACCTTGTAAGAAAACTTGAAATAAAATTATGATTCTTGAAAGATATTTTTGCATTTGGATATAGAGATCAATAGGTATAGGAGGGATAGAGTATGGAGTCTTATCCATAATCATACCCTATAAGGTACAAGGTATTCATTCTTTTATCCAAAATCTACCCGATAGCATCTTATATCATATACCTAGTAAAATCTAAACGACACAAGATACGTTATGAAACTTATAATTTTTGTTATGAAACTTTTGATTTTTTTTCTTTCATTTCTTAAGTTTCAAGTTTACAATAATATATACAATTTCACATAGTTTGTAAAATTACCTTATTTTCATATATTTTACAATAAACAAAACGAAAAGTAATTTAAATCACAAGTTCTGTAATATAGAAATTTATATATGTGTGAAAGTTGAAACCTATAACTATCTTAAATTAAAGGGAAAACAAAAGGGAAAATAACAAAAATTGTAAAAGATTGAAGACATTTACCAAAAATTCATTAAAAGATTTGTATTTTCATTTAATTAGCCTTAGATAATACATAAAATATTTTGGAAGGGTAATTAAAAGAATATAACATTATCAAACACTAAATAATCAAGATAACGAAAAAGTATCACTATCTTGAAAAATATTTATGTTAACAAAAAAAATTAGTATAAATAAATAATACTATTAAGTACAGAGTACCTAGGAACTCATACCTTGCATTTAATAGAGTATAGGTTTCATGATGGATATAAGGTATGACAAGCTCATACCTATACCCTATCATGGGGAGCAGATTCTGAAAATTTTATTGTTGAAACCTATCCATTGACTTTTGATACTCATCCGAAACCTATTTGATCGAGCAGGATCTGGGTAGCTACTCATCCCCATTTGGGCATGTCTTTTAAAGGGGAAATCGAATATTTCACTTTTGTGTTGAATTTCAAATTCGAACTTGAAATGGTGATCACAATTCCATTCCATTTTTAAAAAGTAAATTATACAATGTTAATATATAAATAATAATCAAATATAATATAAGTTAAATATTATATAATTTATCGCATATATTTTGATTAACATTGTGTGATATATGTAGATTATAATACTTAAACATATAACATTAATACTAAAATATAATTTGTAATATATATAATAGTTGTACATAATAATATGTACGTCTTTTACTACATATAGTATGCCTATATTAATATGAAATATGATACATTATATTTAAATATATTTATATATCTATTTTTAATATATATTATTACATAGGCCAGAATTATTACATTTTTATTATACAAATATTTAATAGATTACATATTTATTAAGTGTTATTTTCTAAGCTATGGAAAATATGTATGTATTACTATTAAATATGATATATAGTATACTATATAGTACATACATCTGCATATATTAAATACTACGAATAGTTATGATATGTGATACATCAAATTATATGTTGTATTAGTTAATATATATATATATATATATATATGAATATCATTTTACTACATATAGTGCGGTATTTAGAATTATTTATAATATATTATATGTTAGTTGAATGTCATATGTTAATTGAAAATGTAACATATATTATTTGATAGAGTACATATAGTATGCATGTGTTAAAAATAAAGTAAAATATAAAATATAATGCTCCTTTTGCATCATATCTTAAGTAATATTTATAATTTGTAACATGTTTATGTTATGTTTATATACTAGATGTTGTATATACATAAACATTTTTATATGATATATGTATATTATCGTATTAGATCTAGTACATCAATATTAGAATATTTTTTTAACAACACATATAATATTATATTTATTTATTGCATGTATACATCTTCGAGAGATGAAAATGTATTTGAAAAACATGAATTTATATTCAATCAATTCGTTTTAGACCATTCGAATTTTTTGGGAGTAGGAACAAGGATAAAAGCGTATTCCAAATATGACAATTATTCATCAATGATATAGATAGCACATTGGATGCCAATCAAATTGTCAATAGGCCCACTTCCACTCTGGGGTCGCCTCTTTAACCTTCATATAAAAACCCTTATAACCCTCTCTTTCACCCTTTTGCCTCTATTCTATGTAATAACAAACCCTAATACTATACTGCGTCTTTCTATCTATGAATTGCTACTAATGGTCTTTGTTTATGTGCAAGGTACCAACGAAGATGCACTACTAATTTAATGGGATAAATGACATACCCTTTTCTCCGTTTTCCTTTACTACTTATATTTCTTGAGTACATATTTAGTGTTATGGCTATTCCGTTATTTGTTACAATATGTTATTTAACTGCTATGCTACTATTATTAGCCCTAACTGTTTTGTTATGTAAAATAGGCTTTCATCCAAATCGGTGCCTTCTTATTCTAATGATGTCTCTCTTTAACATATTTCCCACTATCTTGAAAAACAACATTGTCCTCAAGGTCAAAATATGCATAAGTCTACTTAAAACTATGCCAATCTTCCTAAGTCGAATCCTTAGGTTGTAAATCCTTCCACTAGACTAGGATCTGTAGAATAGAGGCATCAACACGGATAATATGTCTTGGTCCTAGAATAGTGAGAGGAGTATAGACATGAATCATAGGAATCTTCAGGTATGGAAAACATTGTAAATCTTATAGTGGATAGGTAAATCCAAGTCATAGGCAGATTGGCTAATCCTCCTTATCACTGTAAAGCCCATAACAATATTTAGACAGCTTATGGCCTCTTCCCAAAGCCAATGATAACTTTCTATAAGGTTAAAATAGTACATACACTCAATCCCCTTCAAAAAACACTACATTTGACCGATGCTTGTCTGTTAAACACTCTATACGCTCTTCTGTCTATTGCATGTTAGTATACAAAAGCTTTAGAGCTTCATCCCTACTACTCAAATCCTCATCAATAGCCTCCACTAAAGATGATCCACCAACGTAAAATAGAATTAATGGTCATTCTCTACCATATACAATCTAAAGAGAAGCCATACCCACTCCCTCATGATAAGAAGTGCTATAGGCTTATTTAGCCCATGGAAAAAATTTAACCTAATGGCTTGGATAATCCATTAACAAAACAATAAATATATTGTTAAATAGTCCTATTTAATACTTCCATTTGACCACTCGATTGCTAATGATAGGTAGAACTCATATGTAGTTGGGTACCACTCAGTCTGAACAATTCTTTCAAAACTACTGAAAAAAAGAGTCTTTATACAAAACAATGGTTTTAAGAGAACCATGTAATTTGACAATCATTGTCATAAACATATTAGCCACCTTTAATGCCATAAAATGACTACTAAAGCACCTAAATGGTAATGTTTAGACAATTTATTTGCTACCACCATGATCACCATAAAGCCCTTTGATTTTGGAAGATTTATGATAAAGTTCATGGCAATGTCTTCCTAAATTCTATTAGAATAGGTGAAGGGGCTAACAATCTAGCTGGTCTCTTAATCACGTACTTGATTTACTGACAAATTTGGCAATTCATGACAAAGTTTTCAATTTGAGAATGCATGCTATCCTAATAAAATATACTAGCAATGCATTTACAAGTCTTAGTGAACCCAAAATGACTAACCATAAATGAAGCATGAAATTTAATGAAAATTTTTGGGATCAACAAAGACTTAGACACCGAAAATAATTTGTTCTTAAAGAACAACAATCCATTCTTACATTCAATCTTTTACTAAGATAATCTGTCAACTTGTAAATCATCAATCGATTGTTTAAAAGCTGGTAGAGTATCATACTCCTTCTTAAATCAACAATGCAATAAAAAAGTGGTATAGATAGTGCCAAGAAAGAAGTGTCATCATATTGATGAGCTAAACCATCAACAATTACATTCTTCACTCTGCTATACAATCCCATAGTCACTACCTAACAATTTAATAACATAATCCTATTGTTCAGGTGTTTGAATAACTTGAGAAAGAAGCTCTTTTAGACTCCTATGATCTATTTTGATAATAAAGTGATTACCCATTAAGTATTGTCTCCATTTCCTAACTGCTTTAATTGCATATAATGCTCTAATATAAATAAAAGCCTTCATAAAACGTGGAGGAAGTTTCTTATTAAAATATGCTATAGGGTGACCTTGCTATAATAACACAACCCTTATACTTACTCCTGAGGCATTTGTTTCCATAACAAAAGCTTGTTGAAATTCAAGCAAGGTTAACACTGGCGCTTGTATTAAATCCTATTAAAGCTTAATAAAAGTTTCCTTAGCCTTCCTAGACCATTAGGATCCATAGCAAATTAAGCTATCGTTATACGCTATTCATTATGTATACCATGGAATCAAAGAATTGATCTACCTTAAAAGTTCATCTTAGAGCATAATCACCTATAAAGTTTAGAATCTCAAGTTTGATTCCTTCCAATAAGTTTTTTGCCATATTCCCATGATTAACAAAAGATGATGATCCTAAAGAGTGATCCATTCGCATATTAGCTGTAGGTGTCTGATTATGATTTAAAGATTGAAAATTCTTTGATAATTCATCAATTGTCCATTTCAATCCGTACAACTTGTAACAATGTAGTTTGAAATTCAGCAAATTGATCGTCCGTTGCTTCCTCCCTTACTGATGGAGCCATCGCACGAGGTAACAATTGCTAATAAGCCCATTTCCACTTTCAACCTGCCTCCTTAACCTTTGTATAAAACCTTTTTAACCCTCTTTTACACTCTTTCTCTTCTCTTCCAGGTAATAACAAACCCTAATACTACTACTTCATCTTTTTTTCAAGGGTTAATGACGAAAATGTACTTGAATTTCACAAAAAGAATAATTAGGTACCTGAAGTTTGGTTTTGAACAATTTGGCACTTGAACAAAGTTTTCAGTAATTGTTTACATACCTGAGTTTGGTTTTGATAATTTTCGTACGTGAATAAAGTTTTCGTTGACTTTTCATACGTGAAGCAGTGAAATCAGGTATGAAAAAAGTCCATAAAAGTTTATTCAAGTACTAAAATTGTCAAAACAAAACTTTACGTATGAAAAAGGTCAACGAAAACTTTAAGGTATCAAATTGTTCAAAACTAAACTTGAAGTATCTAATTTTCTTTTGCAAAAGTTTAGGTATCATTTTTTTCATTATTCTCTTCTTTTTATGAATTGCCACTAATGGTGTTTTTTATGTGTAAGGTGCCAAGGAAGATGCCATACTGAAGTTATCTGCTCGAGTTAGAATTAAGCATCAAGAGGCATTACTAATTTCAGGGATAAGGTATACCCTTTTTTTTTTCCTTTACTTTATATTTCTTAGTACATAGTGTAGTTGTAGCTATTATGGCCATTATATTATCTGTCACAATCTGTTATCCAACTGCTATGCTACTATTATTATAGTTGCTACATTACTGTTCCAGTGTTAAGGCCCTAATATTTTATAGTACAATAGTTTTCATCCAAATCAATGTCTTTTTAGTCCAATAATTGTCTCTCTGTAACACAAGAAAACCTTACATCTCTAAATAACTTCGACAGATAAAAGCGTAAAGAATATTTAAGTTAATATCAATGATGAAGACCAATTTTATATGTTTTTGTGGATTTAAAATAGACCATAGAAAATATATATATATATATATATATATATGTGTGTGTGTGTGTAATATTGTTGTGGTCAAAATTTTTTTTTTTTTTAGGCAACCCATATAATGTAAGACACTTCATAAAAATTTAAGAAAATTAAATCATTTTACAAAAATCCTAATTTTTTAGAAAGATATTAATTTAAAAATGGTAGTCACCACTCAATCAAGCTGAAAAAAGTTAGTAATTAGGATCAATGGATTGAATCTAATTTTAATTATGAATCTATGTTGAAATCCCTTTTAAAAAAAAATATAGTATTTTGAAACCAAATAAAACTAGCCTGGGGCTAATTTATGAAACCAAACAATTTGTTTTGAGAATTTTTAGATGGCCTTTATTTAGTGCTTGATTCCTTTCTTGAATTTTAAAAAATAAATGAGATGTTACTATGAACCCGAATAGGATCGAGGGTATTTAGTTTTTCCACATGTAATACTAGTGTGTTATACGTAAATGTAATCCTAAAAGACTAGTTTATCGTATTTGTTTGTTAACTGATTTTTAATTTCTAATATCATTTATTATTTTTTTAAACTCACATACTAAAATCAAAGGGAAAAAGCCCCTTTTGGTACCTGAAGTTTGATAAAATGGACAATTAGATAACTTAACTTTTAAAAATCTAAATTTATACCTAATTAAACTTTTTATATCCCCTTTCGCTATCCCTACTCTTTTATTGTTTCTTGAAGTAGCTGAAATGTGGTAGGAAATGATTAAGTGGGTAGTATTAAGGGGCACGAAAAGTTCAATTAAGTATGAAATTGGATTTTTTAATAGTTCAGGTACCTAATTTGTCAATTTCGTCAAAGTTCAGGTACCAAATGAGGCCTTTTCCTTAAAATCAATCCTAAAGACAATATCATCCATTTCCACATATACATGACATAGTTTGGTTCCAAATCGAGAGCCAGAATTGAACCAAAACCGTCACGTGTAGTTCTAAGACTGGTTAAGGAACTACTGGTTTTTCAATTCTTGGATGGCTCTTTAGCCTAAAACCAGGTAGAACCAACAATTTTAGTCGGTTTCATTGAAAAAAGAAAAAAGAAAATTAAAGAAAAATTCTAAAAATAATATTAAATATATAATTATTAATGTTTAAACTATTCTTTATGAATAGTAAAATTATTACTTATTTATAATATTTAATATGTTATTATCAACAACACAAATAAACATAACTTAAATTATATATAATTTAGTTTATATAAACATCTTCTAAAAGCAAAATTCATTTCCTTAATTGCATGAGATATTTTTTATATCATAATTTTTTTTTATCTTTAGAGCATTTTACAATCTCATATTACTAACTACGATTGATATTCAGTATGTTTACATATAAAGAAATACGCATTCTAAATAAATTTTTTCAAAAATTGGTTGAATAATTTAACACTTTTAGACCCAATAATTATTTTGAGTTTAATTTTCATTCATTATTGAATATTTTTACTTGAAAATAAAAGTCAGTTCCATAATTTCAAAACTGGAATCGAGAATCGTTAGCTCCATAAAACTAGATCGGAACTATGCCGGAACTGTGGGAGATGGTTCCAATTCTAGTTCATAAATTTTAAGACCTAGAATTAGGAATGCTATCAGATCAGGTTTGGGACAAGTCTATAAAACCCGAACCAGACCTAATTGTCTATAGGATCTCCTAAAACCTGATAAAAAACCTATAAGGTTTTTCCTAATGTTTCTAGAACCTACCCCTGATAGAATTTTAGTAAACCCAATTACGACTCGACCCGACCCAAAATTATAAAATAAAATATAAAAGTAAAAATGTCCATATATAGACATATGGTGTAACATGTAAATCGAACTCATTTTTAGAAATTATTTAAATTCTTGAATATTAAAGATTATAACAAAAATGTTTGATTGATATAGCTAGTAGCATATTATTTAATTCTCTTTTTTTTTTCTATTTTTTTCCAAACACAATGCATATAACTAATGAAAGTAGTGAATTGAATATAATTCATCTCATTTAATTTTTTAATAGAACTTAGTCTAGTTAATCATTTAATGACTCATATTCACATCACTAATAATCATATCACTAAATCTCTCAATTTTTAATGATCAAATGTTATCGATAAGGCCATAAAAATCGAAAATATCCGATAAGCTAGTAGAAACTTAGCATGACTACTATACTCTTAGATGTCGTCGCATAACAAACATCAGCTTTCCTTGATTCTTTTTTTTTTTTTTTCCTGCTGTCTATAAACTTTTTCTCACCTCCACACATGATTGACAACATGTATTTTAATTTATGCTAGGCATGGATTTTAATTTGACGTGCAACCTATTTATGAAAATAATAATTTACTCCAAAAACTGTCACAACCAACATATTAACAATGTACATTAGCAAATTGTTTTAAATATGATTTATTATTATCATCAATATATTGGTTTTATTTGAGATTAATGATCTTTCAACTTTGCTATGAAATCCTATGATTAGAAGAAGTACAACTGGTTAAGTAAACATAAACTTATGTACTTTATAAGAACTTGTGTAAGGGTCATATATCCGATTTAAAAAAGATATTACTATGATGATGTACAAATGATAAAAACTTTTGAATTCGTGAGTTCCCATGAGATGTGTTGAATCCTTGGGTCTAACTCACACAGTACCTTAGGGAAATATGTATATTACTATTCATTTTTTGAAATTCTTTTTATAATTATGTTGGGATGGGTTTTTTCATCAAGTCACATATATGTCCCAAACCCAACACGAAACCATATAATGTTTTAATATGATGCATAAAACCCTATAGGGTTTTTAGCGAGTCGAGCGGGTTAGGTACTCTATAACGACCCACTTGTTTGGCAGTTCCTCTTCTGATTTGGTTTGATTGTAGAACCATGCGTATGTCTACACATACATATTATGCCAGCCTAGACCATATATGCATATAGCATAGCTTTCCTTCAGAATTAATTTTCAACAACATTTATGTATATTATCTACGCTCCATTTTTAGTAATATATGTTTATTTATATACATTATATTAGTCATTAATTTTATTATTAAGCTCGCTCATTACTCTAACTTCATCACAATTTATAAATCAATGACAATTTGATAATCAACTTATGTTAGCATAAAATTAAGTTGACCCTTCTCTACCCTACACTTTGGATGTTGGTGAAGCTTCGATTGCTTAACCTTCCCACTTCAAAAGACACATATCTTCAAAAGCAATTAGAGAGTAGTAGAGGTTTAAAAGTGGGTATAAGATTAGTATATAATACCACCTAGTTGCTTAGAATAAATGGGAACTTTGTTGAAGTTTTGGAGCTCAATATTTTTCCCAAAGTTATGTTACTGGAATTCCAAGTTTGGCATGAGGGTTTTTATGATTCATGGTAGCTATCAAAATTTTCTTTTCTACTAAAAGTTGAGGATAATGTGTAGGGTGATATACGGTGTCGTGTGAGACACGTTTCTAGAAATTAGTGATGTGGCACTAGTGGGGATTTTGAAATAAAAAAAAATCTACTAAAAATGGTTAAGAATAAGAATGATGAGATGTTGATTTCTAGAAGGTTTAAGGTGGGCTATGGGTTAAGTTTAAATATTGGGCAGTTATGATACGTAAGGGCTTAGAAAATGTAATTGAGTGATATAAATTGATATAAAGAAGTAGCCAAATTAGATTAGGATATTAATTTAGTAGATTTGGATTTGGATTTGATGAAATTAATTTAGCTTATTAGGTTGTTAAATTAGGTTATTGACTAAAAATCGAGAAATTGTGAATTTAGATATTGGATTTAAAGGAAATTGATGTAAATGGAAAAATTGGGTGATTAGAATTAAGGTAAATAACTAAGTTGATATTTGAGTTTGATTTGAGTCAATTGGCATATTGTTTTAGGTTATTAGCATGGTTTAATCTCTAATTTTATTTTAAATTAATTATCAGCTTAAATTTGCTAATTCCCTTATCAATACTATATAATTCACTTAAGCTATCTAGTTGAATTATTTAAATTCATTTACTAATTCGAGTTTTCTTTTAGGTTTAAATTTACCTATATTCTTCACTAACCGCATTACACATTATCATTTAGACTATACTTTCATTGAGGGTATTTCATCTTTCGCTTTTGTGCCTGGCCCACTACCACATCACCACCCCCCCCCCCCCCTTACCCAAATTTCATCCTCGAAACTTGACCTATTGCTCAAAGTGCTCCGGTATCTCTACCTCATCGAGTCCTTGTTCTCTTATTGTCCTCCCTCTTAGTTTAACCACTCTACTGCACCTTAAAGAAACTGATTGTCTTCCTTCTTAAGGTTTTCTCTATCCTACCTAAATTCTTCACAAATTACTCAACTATTGTCAAATTAGATTGCACCTTTGGTTGGTGTGTGTCAATAATTGCTCTATATATGATATACATTGCTCAACCATAAATCATGAAACACATCATGTACACTAGATAAACTTAAAGGTAGTCCCAACCTATTGGCAATAGGTTCGGTGCTCTCTAGTATCTCATTAGGTCTAACATACCTAGAATAAAAAATAATTAACTTGATCCACAATTAACCTTAACTTAACTTTAATTTATTACCTAACATACCTCGGATTTAACTTTCCCTTGACTCCAAAATCTAAAAACTCCCTTAGTAGAGGATACTCTGAGAAATCCATGATCTCTAACCACAAACTCAAGTTGTCATCATTTCAAATCAACATAGCTCTTATATTAATCCTATGCTACTTTCATCCTCTATCTCACCATCAGTATCTTATCAACTACTTGTTGCGCAATATCTAGTCCAAGAATAGCCTATTCACCTACTCCATCCCAATGCAGAGGTGGTCTACACTTCCTTCTATGTAGTGCCTCATAAGGAGCCATCTAAGTCATTGCTTGGTTAAGTGACCAGCCTAATGACCTCCATAGTCCAAGACAAAAGCTCTTAACATATCCTCTAGTATTCATATTGTCCGCTTAGACTATCCATCAGTCTAAGGATGAAAAGTTGTACTAAATTGAAGTCCCGTACCAAGTGACTCACATAAGCTCGTCCAAAACTGAACAACAAACCTCATATGCCTATCTATTATAATAGACAGTAATACTCCATGGAGTCGTATTATCTCTCTAATATAGTCTTAAGTCATCTTCTCAAATGAATACCTAACTGTCAAAGGAATGAAATGTGCCGACTTTGTCAATCTATCGACCATAGCCCATACTACCCCATACTACCTCATGCCTAACTAGTGTCTTTGGTAATGCAGCCACAAAATCTATTGTGACACATTCTCACTTCCACTCAAGGACGGGTAAGGGCTGAAATTTGCCACCTAGTTGCTGATGCTTAACTCAATCTATTAATAAGCTAAACACTTAGATACATAATCTACCATAACTCTCTTCATGCCATCTTATCAACAATGTCTCTTCAAATCCTTATAAATTTTGATACTTCCAAGATGAAAAGAATAAGCCAATGAATAAGTCTCCTTCATAACTTCATTTCTCAAATCAAGAACTGTAGGCACATGTGACCTATTCCCATGCCAAATAAAACCATCTCTATTAAGCCACAACTCTTTTCTCTTACCATTCTGTATAGTACTCATCAATTTCTCACTCTCCAGGTCTTATCTTTGGCCTTTCTAGATGTGATCAAGTATTGTAGGCTGAAAGCTCAAACTAGCAAGCATTACCTCAACTGGCTTCAAAGTCACCTCAATATCGAGTCTCCTAAGATCTGCCAATATCCTAAGTGTGTAGTGATCATAGCTTTCATGTTTATCTATCTCTTTCTACTCAAAGCATCTACTACCACATTAGCTTTCCTTAAATGATATAAGATCCCCATAGCGTAGTCCTTAGTAACTCAAGCTGTCGTCTTTATCTCATGTTCAACTCTTTTTGCATGAAAATATATTTCAAACATTTGTTATTCATATATCTTGCATGTCTCACCAAAAAGATAATGTCTCCACAATTTCAAACCTAAAACCATTATTGCTAGCTCCAAATCATGTATTGAGTAATTCCTCTCATGTGGCTTCAACTATCTTGAAGCATAAGCAATTACTCTACCATCTTGCATCGATACATAAGACTTTGTATAGATATATCACTACATATAACAAACTCTTTGCCACTAATTAGCAAGAGATGAACAGGTGCTGCTACCAATCACTATTTCAATTCTTGGAAGCTTTCTTTACACTTGTTTGACCATACAAACTTAGCCTTTTTCCATGTTAGTCTAGTTATTGGACCTGCAATGGATGAGAATCCTTCAACAAATCTTCGATAATATCCAACTAAATAGAGGAAACTTTGGATCTCAATCAAACTCATCGATCTTAATAACTGCTTTAATTTTCTCTAGATCTACCGAAACTCCATCCTTCATCACTACATGACACAAAAAGGCAACTTCCTCCAATGAAAACTTACACTTACTAACTTAGCATAGAGCTTCTTTTCTCTTAGCCTCTTCAACACAAGTCTCAAGTGTTCATCATGTTCTACTTCACTCCTAGAATATATTAGGATGTTGTTGATGAACTGTAAGCCCCTGAAAATTTCAATAAATAATTCCAAAATGAACTTTGAAAATAAACCCTAAAAATCACTTCAAATTAAAACCGAATTTCGACAAGTCCTAAATCACGAACGAATCAAAAAATTTCTTAATCATGAGAAAATGAAAATCCTTAACAATAAAATAAGAACTCAGTGGTCTTCAAATTCAAAACCACGACGTACGAAAAATTCCATATTTAACTTCGACTTATAAAAACAGTAATATAAAGCTCAAAAATAAGTTATTAAAAAGTAAATAACGATTAACCTTTGGAAATGAAACCCAATTCAAGAATTCCGAAAATGTTAAAAGATATTAAATACTTACAAAAATAAAATTTAAAATAAATTTCTCAAATTAAATATATTGTATAAATATAAATATCAGTTTCCAAATTGGCAAGGATCTAAACCGGAAAAATCACTCGGAAACCCTAATCGGAATACAATAGCTTAAGTCCTGCAATCTAGCGCCCTTAACCCTAGAGGCCGAGGTGTAGTTTAAATAAGTAGAATAGCTCGTAGTAATATAAGTTTGTTTAAAAATATCAGATTGGTAAATTTTTGACCTATCTCGAACCCGTTCGGATACAGACTTTGAAAAGCGTGTCCCGGGGCTCGAGATATCAAAAACATACCATTAGTACCGTTAGACTAATTTTATAAGATTTTAAATATATCAGTTATATAATTTTTCGGGTTATAAAAGTTACAGTTATAACCTTTTTATCGTATTTTCATTTCTACTGGTAATTGATTAGTCTTTTGCACTATTCATTTTATTTCATTACACAATTTTATTACTTTTATAATGTATACCCCGGGTTTCCTAGTAATCAAGTAAACTGAAAACGGAAAATGAAACCTTAAACCGGTTTAGTTCAAGCTTTGTGAGAAAGACCTAGAAACCCTAATTCCGGCTTTTCCTCGGTTTCCAAATAAGAAATTTTTATAGTAAAAATTAATTTTGAATATAGTTCTTGATTATATTTCGAAACAAGAAAAAATCAGATTTTAAGAAAATTTCAATTCCGGGTCATCCCGAGACCCATTATAGAAAAACGTGCCCTGGAACTAGAATTTCAAAAAATTTGCTTGTGAATATTCATTAGAATCGAAATAAAATAAGGATTTCAAAAATATAAATTTCATAATTTTCCGGCTTACGAAAAATACAGTTATAACCTTCTTATTCGTATTTTTCTTACTACCGGTAATTAAGTTGTCTTGATTACTATTCACAAGTACAACCTATGACTACCCATTTGTACACTCTATTCTTACAACCACTTAATTTCACCTTCTTTTCCAAAGACTTTTCTCTCTTAATTATTATTACAAGTTATGGCATTAATGTACAAATCAATCAAACAAATCAATCAAAAGAAGGAAATCAAATCCCCCTTTTTCTCTTGCATTGGTTGGCGTGAAACCCTCCCCAACAAGTTCCAATTTGCAAATTTTTTTTATTTGTTTTATTCAATTTTAACCTATTCTCAATTGATATATAAGTTACACTTTCTTTCTCTCACTTCATTCTTCACTTTTTCAAAATTTCCAAAAGGTAAATGCTCTCAAAATCCTCTCCCTCTCCACACTCTTGCCGTGAGCTTCAAGCTCACACACACACACACACACACACAAATTTTTCCTTCCTTTTTGTCTTCTATTTCACTTAAAGTAAAAGCACCTTACTTCTTTATCTTTAGATCTCTTTGTAATGGCTAGGTTATTCTTGGATATTTCCAACTAAATGTCCCCATGATCTCTTGATAGGGACAAGGAAATATCAAAACAAGAATACCAAACCATCACTAGTAGATCTTGTATTTCAAGGAGCTTTCATACCATAAGCTTTATGATTATTCATCAAAAAGTGTTTTGAAGAAAAGATCTTTTATAAAAATATAGTTTTTATGTTTTCAAAACCTATTTAAGCACTTGATATAGTAGAGCTATCATTTTACTACTCATATTCATGTAGGCATTTAAGATCTCATCATTATTTTGGGTTTATGTGCATTAATGGTCTTTAATGCTTTTGTCCTTAGTAAATAACCTTCCTAGTATATAGATCTATAGGTAGATGAGTTAATAATACCAAAAAGAAAAACACTTTTCAAGAAATGAGTTAGTGTAAATTCGGTTGGCTTGAGAAACCTAGGTTAAAAACCCCTTTACTAACTTCTAAACATGTATTTTACAAGAAAAATGAAGCCTATAGGTGATAGATAATGTTTGGTGATATTTTTCACGAGTTTAAATGAGTTTTACTAAAGAAATATTTAAAACAAGAGATGAAGTCCAATAGAAGTTTTGAGTTAAAAAGTCTTGTAGGCAAAATTCGTAATAATGGATAGGTGGTTAGAAAACACTAGTTTTCCAACTTCAAAAATGGTATTTTCTTAAATAAATGAAGTCCTTAGGGTATAGGTAAAATAAATACTTAAAGATCTAAGTATAAAATGCATTTTTCCTAAAAGAATCAACTTGAAAATGAAGTTTTCTAAATTCGGATTTTTGGAACCACCTTAGTAAGACCCACTTAAAAGTTTACAAATGAAGATTTTATTAAAGAAATAAAGGCATTAGGATATAACTAATATAAGGGTCAAGGTTTCTTTAAACAAAGTGGAGCTTTCCTAAAGAAAATCCTTGTAATAAGTAAGTGTGACCAAGTGTAGTAATCTTACTTGTTAAACAATGGCATGAAATGGTTTTCTAAAAAAAGTTTATTTAAATTCTTTAAGTCTAAAAATTTATAAGACCTTAAACTCATTAGAGTTCATATCATGATATTCATGATAGGGAAAATTATTACCATGGCATTTAGTTTCATTTTGTACTAAGGAATCTCTAGTGTATTCATGAAAACCGCATTTTCGGAATCAATATAATCGCTGTACAGATCTGATCCCTCATTTCCGAGGCTTAGATATTTTCAAAACTTGATTTAAACTTCATATTTAGAAAGCTCTTCCAAAGTAGATAGAAATCGATATAAAATTTGCGAGATTCCGAGTTAAAATGACTAAGTTATGGCCGTTTTAAGTTGGAATTCCCGCTTAGGACGCGAATTACGAATTTGATAGTTCGTAAGAAGTCGTTGGGTTAGTTTGAGTTGAAATACTTATTAGAGTATTTCTTCCTTTTTAGGTAATCCCGAGTTCGACGATTCCCTACCACCGGATTATTATTACTAGAAGACCGGTGATCCAATGGCCGAGTGAGTTTTCTCCTTGTTTTGTTACCTTGAATGTGCTTGTAGTTAGTTGCATTAGAATTATAGGAACAAGATAAAAATCGATATGAATGGGGATGGGATATATGATGAGACTGTGATGAATGTATGCCAAGGAATACTAAAGCATATCGAAACCACAATTTGATTGGATAACTGCACTATTCATATTATTTCTGTTATGTGTATGATATTGGTTGGTCACTCTAAAGAACATATAAATATTTTGACCCAAGCAAAAATTTAAATTGGTCATGCATCACATCGGACATATTGCATTTGGTAGCGTGCTACTCCTACGCAGGTCGATCGGTATGGTCGATGACTCGTTTGGATAATGAGACCCGGGATTAAAGCTCATTCATAGGAAACTAAGGTGCATCGGGGATGCATTCCATGTGTGAGCCTAGCCGAGGCGAGTGCTAAGAGCCGAGGGCTTGGGGACTAGCAGCGGTCGTGTAGACTTCAATACTATCCCTAACCCAAGATACGAAGGGAGTAAATCCGTTCTGTGTGTGGGTTCCGGATACCCACGCATAATTGCTTGCTCACGTGTTTGTTCATGTATAGCATATGATTGATTATAACTTGCTTGTCATAGTAAGAAATTAAGGGAATTCTCACTAAGCTAGTTTAGCTTATACCCCAATAGTTGTTTAAATAAGCAGGTTATTTCAAGAATGCAAAGTGGGGACCGAATTGGTTGGAGCCGGGAATGACTTCGGGATTCTGGCAGGATATATAGATGTTGAAGTTATCAACTAGATTTTTATGAGCTGACTTGTAATATTTTTTTTTTTTTTTATGTAGGGAAGTCTATGGATGAATGTATTTGGAGTTGAATGATTTGTATTTTGAAGTGTAGTGATCCGTATATGAGTATAGTAAATTTGTATTTCCTTTACAATGTAACTCATTTGTATCAATATAAAATGTATCATTCCGATGTGTCTCCTTTATGTGTTAGACGCCTTGTACATAGTATGGGAGCCTTCACGTGACTGAGGTGGTCATTCTTAGGCTTTAATATTGTGTACGGCGGACTGCCACGTTTAGGGTACCCTTCGGGGCGTGACATGAACATAATGAAATATTTTTCCAAGTAGTTTTTGAACACTTTGTTCATCAAATCCATAAAAGTTGTAGGAGAATTAGTTAGATCAAATGGCATGACTGAAAACTCAAAATGTCCATACTTACAATTTTCCATGTTAATTCTTAATGCCGAACCAAAACATACAAACAAGACAAGTTTATTACAGTTATCTTCTACGAAAAGCCGTGTTGGGAACATCCTGAGGCTTAATCCTAACCTGATGATAGCCAGATCCTAAACTGATCTTAGTAAACATAGATGTACCTTGCAACTAGTCAAACAAATCAACAATTCATGATAAAAGGTATTGGTTTCTAATCATCACTTGATTTGGTTCTCTATAGTTTATACACAATCCTTAAGCTACCATTTTTCTTCTTTAAAAATAACACATGAGTACCCCATGGTCATATAATCGGTTGGATAAAGCCAAGATCCTATAGTTCTTGTAACTGTTTCTTCAAATCAGTAGGATCCATCCTATAAGGTGCTTTTGAGATAGGAGTCATTGGAACCAAATCAATACCAAATTCTATCTCTCATTTTTGGGCTAAACAAGTTAAATCATCAAGGAACACATCCACATACTCTCTCACTACTGGCATCATATCAATTTGTCAACTCTTCATCATAAACAACCACTATAAGGGGTCTCTTCCATAATTCCATCGTATACATACTCACTGACCTTTACCTCTTACGGGTGTATGTGATCTCCCTATCCCTTTAATCAAAACTCAAAACAACCCTACTATATTCTATAGTAACTCAATACATATTCAACCAATTCATAGCCAAAATTACATCAAAATCAGATATAGGAAGTACAAGCATATCAATGGGCATGTGTACATAAAAAATCAATACATCCACATCTCTATAGACTCAAGTCAACATAGAACCAACACCAAGAGATGTACTAGCACTCATAGTATAATCATACAAAACATCAGGATAAAGATCACAAGTAGAAGCAAACTCCTCAGATATCCATGCACGAGTAGCATTCGTATCAATGAAAACATAAGTATGTCATGCTAAAACAAGCAGCATACTTGTTAAGGTATCAACTGAAGGAGCATCCTCAACCTACTGCAAAGCAAATATTCTTGTTGCAGACTTTCTGTTCCCTTTTCTAGAACCCAATCCACCACTCTTAGTTCTCTCTTTACAATTTGAGATAATGTCCCCTCTACTTATAGTATGCAAAAAAGATAGGCTTAAATACCAGATTCTTACACTCAAAAGCCTTATGTCCCTCCTATCTACATGAAAAACATGCTCTAAGGTTCCACTTGCATTCAGACAAATCATGTGGTCTAAAACTCCTAGCGCACTTCCTCTCAAAGGTAGAGGAAGGAGTTGAAGTCTTAATCATTGAACTCTGATCACTCTTCTTGCCCGAAAACTAATTTTTACTCTTTTGCTAATATCGTAAACTCTTATCAGATCCATATACCCAATGTAAGATGAAGAAGAAGTTGATCTCTTACCTAGTATGACTTTCTTGTTAGCTTTGTGTACCTTGCACTCATTTCTAGTCCGCTCCACAGTCTTAGCCTTAGCAGTTAAATCGGATAAGGCGATCAATTAAAATAATTTCACTTCCTTCTTAATCTCGACATTTAATCCATTTTGAAATTTTGGAACCTTCGTCATCTCATCATTGCTAACACTAGTAAATCTCAGAAGTCTTCAAAAGTTTGCTTGATATTCATTGATGGATTTGCTGCTCTGGCATAAGCTAAGCTAGTCAGCTATCATTTGCTCTCTAGCAGTAGCTAGAAAATACTGAATGAGAAAAGCATCTTTATATCTCGCTTAAGTAATAAGTCTCTCAACCAGATCCATGGCCTAACGCTACCAGTTATAAGCATCTTTCTTAAACATGTAAATAGATAAATTCACTTTCCTTTCATCTAGTATATCACAAGAAGCGAATACCTTTTCTAGCTTCTTAATCTAACTCTAAACTATGGTTGGATTAGTATCCATACCATCAAACTCAGGGATAAGTCTAGTGATCTCATGAAGTATAATTTGGCTACTGTGACCACCAACAGGCATTTCATCACCACTTTGTCTAGCTCCCTATAGAGCATAATGTTACATGAACTACTATTGCTACTGAAACATCATCTATTGATGCAACTGAATCATAGTAATCATATCTCTAAATGTGTCATACCTTTGAGCTAGATCCCTCATCGAAACTTATGTCATCAAAGGAAACTGAGGCATCTAAGGTACATGAGCTAGGGTAAGAGCATGAGTCAAGAGGAGATGGAGGTAGATGTGGAGAACCTACTTTAGCTATAGGTCTCCTATGTCTGCACGTGGTATGTCAGTCTAAAACAAGTATAAAATAAAACATCAATGTTTTTTGAAATCGAACTGGCTCATCTAGTTTGATCCTAGTTCGAACTGGAACCAATGATAAAAACAAGTCGATCTTCATATTAACCTGTTTTATGGTTGAACCGATTAGACCTGGTGATTCGGCCGGTTTAATCATGACCAGATTGACCTGGCCAGGTCATCAAGGTCCAAATGCACTAATTGAAAAAAAAAAAAAAGTGGAGTAGCAAAAGCTTCGAAATCATCATCAACTTCCTATATAACTCATAATCATCAGCATCTCCATTATCATTGTTATAGTAATCCTTAGCTTCACCATTGTAAAAACGGTCGTTAATCAACTTCAAATAATTGGCATCACATACATCATCCTCATAGTCCATGGTTTTCAACGAAAGCCTAACCCTTATAAACCGGTGGTAATGTTCTAGTTATATCCGATGGTGTGTGTGGTAATTGATTGGTTGAGTGGTGCTTAGTGGGTTTAGTGTGCCCAATGGAGTCAATGGTATTCTGGGGTGTTCTAAAAGAAAAGGGTGGTTGATTTGGGGTATGGGTAATGTGGAAGGAAGATGGTATTGATTTTGATGACCAAAAAGCAATAGTTAGTGGTGGTCTAAGGTAGTTCCTATGATGGTTTAAAGTAGGAAGAAGATTGAAAAAGAAAGGAGAGAAAAGCTCACCGGAGAAGTAAATGAGGGGCATAGAGGGACACAATTCATGATGGCCTTGCTTCTTCTTGATTTTGAGTCCCTTTTGTCCTTTTAACGTCTAATCACAAACCTATGTGATTATATTATTAAATCTAAAAAGACTTGATATATGGACTTCACTACTTTAAACTTAATTTAGAAGCTTTGTTTTTAAGCTTAATTTAAAACATTAAATCTTTTCAGAATTTAATTTTGCATATATACATATGTAAATATTGTCATGTGCTTTAAAAAATATATATTTTAAACTAATATTTTTCTTGTCATGTGTTTTTAAAGAAAGAAAATGAAAACTTTTATATTTTAAAGTAATAAATTTTTTATCATGTGCTTTTAAAAAAAATGAAAAATTTTGTATTTTGAACTAATAAATTAATTTTCAAGACACTTATGAATCAAATATTGCCTACAAATATGTTAATATTAATGTATATTCCATTTATTTATTATTTTATAATTAGGATATAACTTAGAATTTATTTTTTTAGTGACCTCGGTTGGACCCCTTGACCCCTAACCCCCTAGCATATCAGGGTCAATCCCCGGATCGGGTCTAACAACATTGGAAAATATTACAAATCAAAGAAGTAAAGTTCAATTTAGGGGATAATGGGATCGATTCTGATGTTTTTCTAAGTTATTTGTGCAACTATATAAGTTAGTCAAATTTCAATTAATGCAACATCAAAACAGTACAACCATGAAGCAACATATCATACATAGTAGAAAATTCCATCAAGTTCCAGTTAAATCCATGTTCTGATAATAAGTAAAATAAATTTAAGCCAAGTTGGTTAATTTAGTGTAATCAGTCAATGTTATTTAGTTTTTAGTTAAAGTTCAATAAATTAAGCAATCACATCGACATTGAAGTCAAACCCTTGATCCCTTACACTCATCTCACCATATCTAAGAGATGTCTTGGTTTGTTTTGTTTAAAGCAAGTGATAAGATGAACATTTGATTGGATATCAACCAAAGTTGTCACACCTTGAATAAGATCAATGTGTTTTCAGTTTTACCATGTATAAGAATGTTGTGTTACACAGAAAGCCAATCCTGAAAGACGAGCTTAACATACTCATTTGTAACCAATTTAATTTTTGAAATCATTTATTATTATTTTTAACTCACGTACTAATATAAACCCATAAGACAATATCATATATTTCCACATACATATTGTGCCAACCTACACCATATACTCATTTAGTATAGTTTTCATCTAGAATTAATGTCAACGATATTTATGCATATTATCAACATTCCACTTCTAGTAATGTACATTTTTTTCCACTTACTAATGTACATTTATTTATATACATTATGTTAAAAACTAATTTTATTATTAAGCCTATGTTCATTACTCTAACTTCATCACAATTTTTACATCTATAGCAATTTAATAATCAAATTGTGTTAGCACAAAATTAAAATGACCCTCCTTTACCAAACGTGATGTTGGTGAAGCTCCTATTACTTAACCCTTCCACATCAAAAGACAACTATTTGAAAAGAAATTAAAGATTAGTAGAGGTTTAAAAGTGGGTTTAAGATTAGTATATAATTGTAGGATTATACTACCTAATTTCTTGGAATAAATAAGAGCTTTTGGAATTTTTGGAGCTTAATTTGTTTTCTGAAGTTGCTTACTAGAATTTTAGTGTTGGCATGAGGGTTTTTGCGGTTTAGATTAGCTATTAGAAATTCCTTTTCTACTGAAAGTTGAGGATAACATATAGGGTGGTATGTGGTGTCATGCGAGAAGATGTTGTCAAAATTGTAAGGTGGCACTAGTCGGGATTTTGAAATTAAAAAAAAATTCTATTGAAATTGTTAAGGATAAGAATGATGAGGTGTTGGTTTTGAGAAGGTTTAAGGTAGGCTATGGGTTAGGTTCAAATGTTGGGTCAGGTTATAATATGTAATGACTTAGCAAATGTAACTAAGTGAAAGAAATCGATTTAAAGAAGTAGCTAAATTAGATTAGGAAACTAATTTAGCGAATTTGGATTTGATGAAATTTATTTAGCTAGTTAGGATGTTAAATTAGGTCTTGGTTAAAATTTGTGAAATTAGATATTGAATTTAAAGGAAATTGATGTAACTAGGAAAATTAGGTGATTGAAATTTAGGTCAATGAATAAGTTGATCTTTTAGTTTGATTTTATTCAATCGGCATATTTATTTATGTAAACGGTATGGTTTCATCTCCAATTTCATTTTAAACTAATTACTAGCTTAAGTTTGCTAATTACCTTGTCTATACTACATATGTAATCCCCAAGTTTTTCATAAATAGAATTAAAAGTAAAGAACTTATGTATTTGATTATATATGTTGAAGTATATGAAATTAAAATAAAGTTAAGTATAATAATTGGTATAAAATCAATTTAGTAAGAATAGAAATTTAAAATCATCAATGGATTTGAATTGAGGAAATTGTTAATTAAGTATTCCTTATATTCTTATAGAAAATCGAGTTTTGTAAATTTAAGTTATAAATTACCAATAATATTGATATAGATTCTTATAAGGATTTATTTTCATTAGATAGGATTTATAAATCAAATTGTTACTAAACTTTGTGTTGAGTTTGAATAATTAATACTTCTAATGTTATAAAAATATAATGGTGTAGTATATGTTGTTTAGAACTCTTAGTAGCTGCAAAATTATTGTGAGAACCCACTATAACCCCCATGCACACCCACACACTAAATCATGTTTGAAAATGCCTTAAAATTCAAAGTGAATTTTGTATATATGCCCATAATTACATTTAAAGTAGCAAAATTTTTCTCTTCCTTGGCTTCCTCTCTTTCCCAAAATCGACATTTTCATACACACAAACACACACACACACACACTCCTCTCTTCAACTTCATTTTTCTTCTCTTAAATCACCAAGGAAAGCAAGTTAAGGAACCATCTTCAAGTTAAAGCAAGCCTAAGTAAGTTATTTCTTGTTTTGTCATTGTTATTTGTGTGTTTGAGCAGTTGTAATATTAGTGTTATTGATTGTTAGTGGCTATTTTGGGATAGTTATGATGCTTGGCCTGTAGTAATGTGAATTAGAGTGATGGAGAATTGGTTTTGAAGTTTTAAAACTTGAAGTTAATGGTTGGGTTATTGGTTAGTTGTTTAATGTGGATGTAGAGATGGGTTAGAAGAATAGAAGGAGGGAATAATGAATTTGAGACATGTATGAAGATGTTGGAGTGTATTGGATGGATTTGAGGCAACTAAAGTTGGTTGAAGTGTGTAAAAATGTGAAGTGAAAAAGTGTTTTTCACTGACTATAGGCTACGGGGCATGGGAGAAGGCGTGGCACGTTCTTAGTACAATATGGGTTGCAAAGTCCTTTGCCATGGGGTGTAGTAAGGGTGGTGCTAGCCCCATGCATGGCAAGGGTGGTGTTATCCCCTATTTTCTTCACATGGGGCATGGCAAGGGTGGTGATATCCCCTGTTCTCTCATATGGGTGTGGCAAGGGTGGTGGTAGCCTTTGTTCTTCGCCTTATTTGACACGCTCCTTGATATGGGGTGTGGCAAGGGACGTGGTGGCCTTAAAGTGTCATTTTGTCTCCTTTAGCTTTATAATCTTATTTAATCATTCTTATATTTGTTAAGTAGATAGCAATACAAACTTTTCTATCTTATAGGAACCCTAGATCATGAGTTCGATTTCCCGTTGGACTATTATGATGATTAAGGAGCATGCACGGGTGAGTAACTTGGATCCTAACACTTTGTTTGTGATTGTAATTAGTGGAATATAGTTTAATCGTAACTATAGGGAATCAATTGCACAGGGATGGGAAATATTGCATGTTATATGTTTGTATTGACTGTAATTCTCAATAATCAAAGTGGCAACTACTTACTTGACATTAAATTATAGTTGTCTTATTGAATGTTTGAAATTGCTATGACCACTTGATAATATGGATTTAAGTTAATAGACTTCTAAAATTAATATAACACGCATTTCATAACATCATGTTGCATTAGCATGGTACTCATATCACATATTAACATTTTGATTCTATGGTAATGCTTGTTGGGACCAATGAGTCTGCTTGTAGGTTACCATATGGTTGCAGCTTCGCAAAAACTAAATGGGCTTTGAAGAAGGTCGTCTGTGTCAGAGTTGGTTTTAGAATGTTAACACTTAATGAGAATTCTCAAGTTTTAAGAAAAGTGGAAGTTTTATTTGAAAACAAAAATTGTTCTCTAAAAGACTACTCGTGTCCTATGAGGCTCTAGTAGAGGCTATTCTCCCATGCGGGTTAGGTGAAGAGAAAGTCATTCTACTCTGGTTTTGAGTTTCCCATGGACATAAACTGCTAAATTTATCCTTCAACAACTAGTGAGGGCGTAAATCCCCATAGGTTTGAATTCCGGTTATTCAAACCATGTTTGCTACATATGTTTGATACATGCATTGCATATGGTTGCTAACTAAACTTGTTTGTTCTTAATGATGGTGTTGAGATTTTGTTATTCACTGAGCTTTTATATGTTCATGCTCTCTTGACTGTAACAGGGTTTTAAGCATGGAGACCGAAACCAAGCTCGGTGTAGGAGTTAGTATAAAATAGACTTATGTGATCTTTGGAAAGAGGACCGTATATGTAATAGAGACTAGAAATGGATTGTAGTAGCATAAGTTAAGTTTTGCTATTTTTTATAAGTTTTGTCATAAGGGGGTTTCTGTTGGAGCCCTGTAGATCTCGGTTGTAATATTATGTGAAGTTTTAATTTTGCAAGTTATGTTATTTTATGGTTAATATATATATGTAATCTCTTTCTCACTCAAAACAATTATTGATCATGTTCAATTGTCCACTTCAATGAGGAACATTAGTTGTATAACATTCATGTAAGTTTCTGGAGGCTCAGTTAGTTACATAGTATGCTAATACAGCTAAGGTACTCTATAGGGGTAACATAAGTTGGTATCAAAGCCTGGTTGTAAGAGAAAGAAAGAAATTGAATATATATATATATATATATATGATTCTGATGGAAATGTTTTGGCTTAGATGGGATAAGATCTAAGTTTTAGAGAGAAATAGCTTTGGTTTTAGGTAGATGACCTACACATAAGTGGTTAGAAATTAAAGCGTTGTTTATATTTGTTTGTATTTAATATTTGTTACGCATTAGACATTAGTATTGTTTGAATGTTGCCAAGATAATAAGTTTGATGTGTAATGCTAAAGTTGATTGTTTGGAAATTGATTTTAGCAGACGGGACGTAGAAATAGGAATGCTCAGCCTATAGCCTCGGAAGCTCAATCTTAAGCTTCTAGACCTGTAGAACAAGGACAACCAGAACCACAGAATGTACCTCACACCGCCTCTAGGTGGATTGGAAGATATCTTAAGAGCCATCTAACAACAGAATGCTTTAATTCTTCAGGCTTTACAAAGAGGATAGGTTGGAGAGGCACCCCAAGTTGCTCCACTAGAGGCACGTATTGTACCTCCTATAGCACCATAAATATCACCGATTCCTACTCCTCCTATTCTACCGCTTGTTGCTTTACATGAGGAAGTAGAGCCATCTGTTGAGTCTATCAATGAAAGTCGAGCACCGTCTATAGCCAGACGCGAAATACCTACTCCTCTTTCTCAAGTACTTCCACCATAGAGGAGTCTTTTACCTGAGTTTATTAAATGTAACTAGTACTTTAAGGGTATATTGGGAAAACTAGGATGCTGAAGATTGGTTGTCTCAAGTAGAAAGATCATTTAATGTGTTTCAAGTACCTGAAGCTTTCAAAGTGTTCTATGGAACTTATTTGTTAAGGCTAAAAGCCAAATTATAGTGGGATTCAAAAGAATGATCCTTACCTACACCTGTTGAATGGGCAGTGTTTAAAAGAGAGTTTTTAAAAAAGTATTTTCCCAGTAGCCTAAGGGCTAAATACAACACTGATTTGATGAATTTGAACTAAAGGGATCGGAGTGTCGATGAATACGAGAATGAGTTTAATAAATTACTTCAGCTTTCCCTTATGGCTTACAGAGATCGTGATGAATTAAAAAGACAAGTATTTGTGGCTAGTTTAGAGCCACAATATCATAGAAGGTTAGAGAAGGCCTGAGTAATTGAACGAGCTAAAAATTAAGAAGCAGAAAGATACGGAAAGAGAGGTCAATATTTTGGGAAAAGATTTTATGATTATGGTAGTGAAACCTCATCCAAGAAGGCCAAGTTTACTAAATCTTTTGGGACACTGGAGGGAAGTGTGATGGGGAAGAATAATCTTGTTTGTTGGAAGTGTAAGGAGCCTCACTAACCTAGAGACTGTCCTAGTTGCGAAATTGATGTTACTATTGTGGAGAACCTGGACATGTGATTGGGAATTGTCCCAAGAAATCGGAAGCCACTTGTTTCATTTGTAAAAAAGTAGGACATGTACCGGTTAATTGTCCTAAAAGAAATCAAAAGGAAGGAAATAAGCAAAATAAAGAGTTTAGTGAATCAAAGGAGAAGACAGGCAGAGTTAATAAAGGGAATAGACCTGCTAGATTGGGAAGAATGTTCGCTATGTAAAGAACTCCCATATTTGAGGAAGTAAAAGATGATTATGATGAGGAAAAGATAGAAGATTTCAGTTTGGTTGCAGTATGAAATGAATTTCTTTATGAATCTTTTTATATGTATCTTAATTGACAAGTATACTAAATTATAAGCTAGTGGTAATTAGAAGTTGTATGTTAAATTAGGATCAATTCAAGTGAGAGATGCTTTTGCATATACTCTGTTTGATATGGAAGCTACACATTTCTTTATCAATTTCGATCCAGTCAAGAAGGTTGGATTATGTGTTGAAAAGGTGGAGAAGGGTTTAGGGATATCAACACCTACTGGAGGAACAGTTGTTGCTCATGAAATTATAAGGGAATGTCCATTGAAAATCAATTAGCAAAAGAGTAAAGCGGATCTTATAATAGTGGAAATGCAAAAGTATGATGTTATTCTGGGGATGACTTGGATGACTGCTAAAAAGTGAAAGTGGATTGCAGACGTAAGACAATTTCCTTTATCAATGATAAAAAGGAAAGGGTTGAGTTTGTTGGAGAAATAACTGGAAGTGGGCAAAAAGGAGTAAAAGCTATTGAAATTCATGGGGAAGGCATTGATGAGTTAGAAAAGAGTTTCATGAGTCTTATAAATAAGGAACAAGGGAAAATAGATCTCAATAATATTCAAATAGTATGTGAGGTCCCTGATGTTTTTCCAAAAGATTTTTCTGGATTACCACCTCAAAGAGAAATTAAATTTACAATAGATTTGTTGCTAGGAATTAAGCCAATCTCAAAGTCCCTTTATTAGATGGCACTTGTGGAGTTGAAGGATTGAAAATATAGTTGCAAGAATTATTAGACAAAGGATTCATTCACCCTAGTGTATCACTATAGGGAGCCTCTGTTCTGTTTGTTAAAAAGAAAGATGGGATGATGAGACTTTGCATAGACTATTGAGACTTGAATAGAGTTACTATCAAGAATAAGTATCCATTGCCCAAGATTGATGATCTCTTCGATCAACTAAAACGAGCAAAAGTATTTTCTCATGTCGATTTAAGATCAGAATATCATCAAATCTGAATCAAAGCAGAAGATGTAGTTAAAACAGTATTTCGAACCCGGTCTAGTCACTTTGAATTTCTGGTAATGCCTTTTGGACTAACTAATGCTCCAACCGTCTTCATGAATTTAATGAACAGGATTTTTCTTGGTCACCGGAGGAAAAATGATGTAACGATCATAAAGCCCTTTCTCAAATTCATCTTCATTTATCTAATAATATTTTGCAGGATGTGTTGAAGGAGAAGAAAACTGCATGGTTATGGTTAAAATTAGAATAACTATGTATGAAGAAGAGTTTAACGAGTAAATTATTTGAAGTAGCGATTATACTCGCATAAATTGACAAAAGGTGGGTCTCTAGAAGATCACTTGACCATTTTTAAGGAAATCATTTCCAATTTGAAAACTTTAGAGGTTAAGTATGATGAGGAGGATTTGGCTTTAATTCTGTTGTGTTCATTACTTCCTTCACATTTGAATTTTAGAGACACAATCCTGTGTAGTCATGATACTCTTACCATGGAAGAGGTGTATGATGCTTTGGAATCCTTTGAGAAGATGAAACACTTAGTAATTGGATTCAAGCCTAAAGCAGAGGGTCTTGTCTCTCATGGTAGGAGTCAAGAACGCAATTCTGGTAATTCAAGGGGAAGGTCAAAGTTTTCAAACAGAGATAAAGTCTGCAAGTATTGTAAGAAGAAAAGATACATTGAATCAATGTGTTATAAGTTACAAAATAAGAATAAGAGAGCTGCTAAGAATCAAAGGGGAAACAACTAGAAAAATCTGCTGAAGCTGATGTTGCTGAAGACCAAAGTGTTAGTGATCTTCTTGTTGCTTCTAATGATGATCCTCAGACCAGTAAGGAATAGATTTTAGACTCTGGTTATACTTTCATATGTCTCTCAATTGGGATTGGTTTTCAACATATGAAAAGTTTTCCAAAGGTGTTGTCCTTTTAGGAAACAATGCTTCTTGCAGGGTTGTAGGAATTGGTATTATAAAGATTAAGATGTTTGATGGTGTTGTCAGGACACTTGGAGATGTGAGACATGTTCTTGACTTAAAGAGAAACTTAATTTCTTTGAGTACTCTTGATACCAAAGGGTACAAATGTACAGGTGAAGATGGAGTTTTGAAGACTAGTAAAGGATCACTTGTGGTGATGAAGGGACTGAAAAAGAATGCCAACTAATATGTTTTGCAAGGTTCTGTTATTGCAGGTGATGCAACCATCACCTCTTCTTCTCTATCAGATGAGGATACTATATGATTATGGCATATGCGTTTAGGGCATATGAGTGAAGCCGGTATGGCTAAATTAAGCAGAAGAGGACTTTTAGATGGGCAAGGCATTAGTAAGTTGAAGATCTATGAATATTGTGTTTTTGGGAAGTAGAAAAGAATCAGATTCACCACAGGTACTCATAGTATAAAGGGTATTTTAGAGGATATCAATTTTGATCTTTGGGGGTCGTCTAGAGTGCCTTCAAGTGTAGGTGCTATCTACATGCTGACAATTATAGATGACTTCTCCAAAAGAGTTTGGGTACTTTTCTTAAAGCAGAAGATTGATGTGTTACTCATATTTAAGGAGTGGAAGACCATGATTGAGAAGCAAACTAGGAAGCAGGTAAAGTATCTTCGTGCTGATAATGTTCTTGAATTTTGTTCTAATGATTTCATGCAAGTTAGAGGGAATTTTGAGGCATGTCACGATTCCTAGTATACCTCAACAAAACAGGGTAGTAAAACGGATGAACATAACCATTATGGAGAAAGTTAGGTATATGTTTTCTAATGCCAAATTACCAAAATCATTTTAGACAGCTTCTACAGCATGTTATTTGATCAACAGGTCTTTATCTACACCTATTGAGAAGAAGCTCCATTAGAGGTGTGGTCTCATACTCTTGTTGATTATTCAGAGTTAAAAGTTTTTCACTGTCCTACACATGCTCATGTAGATAACGGGAAGCTTAAGCCTAGGTCATTGAAGTGCATATTCCTTGGTTTTAAACCTGGTGTCAATGGATATAAATTGTGGTGTCCAGATTTAAAGAAAGTCATTGTGAGTAGGGATGTGATTTTTGATGAAGCATCTATGTTATCTGACTTGTCTTCTACAACTTTATCTAATAAAGTACAGTAGAAATCTAGCATGTAGGTGGAGTTACAAGTTGATTCAGGATCTATATCAAAGAATATTTCTTAGCCTAGATCACAGACATAAAGTGATTCTATCTCTACATCATCATAGCATCAGTATTCCATTGCTAAAGACAGACCTAGAAGAGAAGTTAGGCCAGCTTAGAGATATGTAGAGGCAATCTTGTTGCATATGCACTTAATGTGGCAGTGGATATTGATTTAAATAAAAAACCATCAACTTACTCAGAAGCTATGAATTTTAATGATTCTAATAAGTGGATGATTGCAATGTTGGAGGAGATAGAATCCCTTTACAAGAATGACACTTGAGATTTAGTGAAGCTTCCTAAAGGGAAGAAGACTGTTCATTGTCAATGGGTACTAAAGAGAAAAGAAGGAACACCAAGTGTTGAAGAACCCAGATACGAGGCAAGACCTGTTACAAAGGACTACAGTCAAATACTAGGTATTAATTTCATTGATGTGTTTTCTCCTATTGTAAAACACAGCTCTATCAAAGCATTACTTGGTATTGTAGCTTTACAAGATCTTGAGTTGGAATAGTTGGACGTGAAGACTGCTTTCCTATATGAAGAGCTTGATGAAGATATATACATGCAGCAGCTAAAGGGCTTTGTGATCTCAAGAAAAGAAGATTATGTTTGCATATTGAAGAAATCACTTTATGGCTTCAAGTAATCACCTAGGCAGTGGTACAAGAGGTTTGATTCATTCATTACTTCTCATGATTTTATGAGAAGTAATTTTGATAGCTGTGTGTATTTCAAGAAATACAAAGATGAGTCTTATGTTTATCTACTCTTATATGTTGATATCATGTTGGTTGCAGCCAAGTATAAAGGACAGATTGAAAGAGTTAAATTATAATTGAGCAGAGAGTTCGAACTGATAAACTTAGAAGCAACAATGAAGATACTTGGAGTGGAAATCCTGAATGATAGAAAAGCAAGTACATTACGTCTCAGTCAAAAGGCGTACTTTGAGAAGATTCTTTACAGGTTTAATATGATGAATGTCAAGCCTATCAATATACCTTTAGCAGCACATTTTAGACTTTTGTCTGCTCAATCTCCCAGTCAAATGATGAAGTTGAATATATGCTAAGAGTTCCATATTCTAGTGTTGTAGGATCTCTTATGTATGTAATGATTTGTACACGTCTAGATTTGTCATATGCTGTGAGTGTTGTCAACAGGTATATGGCAAATTCAAGTAAAGACACTGGAGAGCAGTTTGGTGATTTTCAAATACTTAAGAGTTATTACTAATCATTTCTACAGTTTGGTAGAACTATAGATGGAATTGTTGGTTTTGTGGATTCTTATTTTTCTAGAGATTTAGATAAGAGAAAATCTCTCATAGGTTACATTTTTACACTTGGTGGCTATGCTATTAGTTGGAAAGCCACTCTGCAAGCTACAGTTGCACTATCCATAAATGAAGCTGAGTACATAGCCATTATAGAAACTTTTAAGGAAGGTATTTGGTTAAAGGGATTATTTAGTGAAATCAATAATAACTTGAAAACTGCAACAGTCTTTTGTGACAATCAAGGTACAATTTACCTCATTAAGGATCAGATGTATTATGAGACGATGAAGCAAATTGATGTTGGGTATCATTTTGTTCATAATGTTATTGTTGATGGTGATATTGTTGTAAACAAGGTCAATACTTTGGATAACCCAACTGATACGATGAACTAAAATACTTCTTATAGCCAAGTTTAGATACCATCTAAACTTGGTGCTGATTGTTGATTTATCCCCTTTGGGGTTTTGTGGAAGAGAAGGAGAATGATTTGTTGTTGAAGATTGGATTTTGTTTTTTACTCCATAATTCATGTCAAGGTTGAGATTGTTGGAGTGTGTGACTTGATTTCTGTAACTGATTGCCGTAACAAAATGTTAATAAATGAATATTTGATTATACATTTATTATTCATTCATTATACATTCAAGGGTTATAATTTAAGCCTTTATCAATTACACCACCGGCGTATGAGAAAACGCATGACTTTTCATATTTGATTCTTGAGTCAGCTTTCACGCAAAATATATATGTGTTGTTTTGTTGTGCCTTGGGATTTATGAGTTGTGTGAGATTTTGGGATCATTTGTACAGATCCTCTTATAATTATTTCTTCAACAATAGTTGATTGTTCTCTCCTCTGCTCATGGTTTTTCCAAATTTAGTTTTTCCATGTAAATCTTGTGTATTATTTATTTTTCTTATTCATTTTTTTGCCATTGTTTGTCTTATCCCATCATAAAAATTTAGACTATACTTGCATAAGGGTAATATCACCTTCCCTCCCATGAAAGAAGTTTCGTCCTCAAAACTTACCTCACTGGTTAAAGTGCTTGAGATATCTTTGTCTCGTCGAGTCCTCGGTCTCCTATGTGGCCTCCCTCTCAATTTGAACACTCTATACACTACACCTTAATGGATCTAATTATCTTCCTCCTTGAGGTTTGCTCTATCCTATCAACAATCTTCACAAGTCTCTCAGCTATTGTCAAATTAGGTTGCACCTCTAGCACTAAAAGAAACATTGGTTATACTTTTTTTTCTTCTTCTCTTATTTATTTGTTTTTTCTTCTTAATTCAAATGATGGAAACCTTATTATTGGAGCATGCTAAAAAATAAGAGTATCATTACGATACAAAAAGAATGGAATAATTAACAATGAATATAAAAGCAATATAAAAATAAAAAAAAGAAGAAAAAACATGTGAAATATTAATAACAAATATATATGAGATACTCCTTTTGATAAGGCCAAATGTAGTGCATCCATAATCTACGCATTTTCCTTTTTGTTAGTTTCTTTCTATTTTTTTCCTTTTATTTTTATCTTTTTTTTTAAATTTTTTTAGTTTGATAAACACCTAATTTCTCTTACCGTAGAAATTTATATGAATTAAAATGGCAATATTAAAAAAGAACACTATTATCATTATGGCTAATAAAGAATCGTTTTACAATAAAAATCATACCATAAATATTATTGCCATGCTTATAGAGGGAAAGAAAAATCAATAGCATGGAAAACACTAAATACATATTTCATATGCTATTCTTTTATAATTATTCATAAAATCTGAGCTATAAGGAAAGAAAAACCAATTGACAGTATTTTTCGTTTTGGCTTTTTATTAGTTTTCCTTACCATTTTATATCCTGAAAAGAATAATCGTAAAATTAAATCTAGATCAACAAAAGGGTAGTAATACATTTATTTCAAACTTTAAATTTTTTTGTTTTCCCACAAAACTTTTCTATCGAATGTAAATAGGCTTAAAATTATATATTATTTATTTAACCTTGACTCATGAGCTAAGTAACAAGGTTTAACAAGTTCGATTCCTTTATTGGAATGACGTAAGGAGATTTGGCTTGCTAGCTTGAAATAAGGATTACTAGATCGATCCACCAAAAATAAGCTCATGTGCACAAGATTACGGCTATTGGCCTTGACCTATAGTAAGCTCATTCATGATAACATGAAATGAGTTTTACTCAATCTCATCTGTCAATCACTGAGATAATCTAATGGTTTTCATTTGTACCAAGTGTCTATAAATATTAAGTCACTCCTTCTCATTTCCAACTTTTGAAGAGAGAAGACAAACATTACTCCATAGAGAGCACTTTGCTTACAAGGATCAAATAGGCAACTCAGTCGTAGTACTACATCAATTGCTTAATAATTGTAAGGTTGACACATAAGGTTTACTCAAGACACTGAGATTATATGTTCCTTCTCTCTATCATTCTCTCAAGCTATTTCATCATTAAGTGTCATCTTCTCATCAACATGCTAAAGTCACATGCAAGACCTACGATCCACATGACATGCATGTGACCACTTTAGGAAGAACCTTGCATCTACACCTAAGAACAACAAATCTTAGAAAAAAAAAAAATAGAAAAGCTCCTATAATATTAATAAAATTAAGGAAACAAAAGTTTAATGTCTATATACTCACGCTTGCACATCTATATTGTATATAATCGGAAAAAAAAAAAGGACCTAATATGAATACATAAATGAAAATGGTTCATTTCAGACATAACTAAAAAAAAAAAAAAAAAGATAAATTACATTAAACGGTATGGACGTTTGAAGGTAAGTTCATTTAAAACATCAACATTTGGGAATAATTTCATTAAAGGTATCAATGTTTCACAAAGTAAGTCAAATAAGGTACTAATAATTAATCATTAATAAAAATTTAGGAAACTTAATTTAAAATTAATTAAAATGTTGATATCTTAAATAAACTTTATAAAACATTGATATGTCATTTGATTCACCTTACGAATGTTGATGCCTCTTTTTAACCATTTGAAACATTGAGCTTAACCTCAAACCTTGATACTTTTTGGTATAATTTACGCAAAAAAAAAAAAAAAAGAACTAATATGAAAAAGGAAATGAAAAAGGTTAACTTAGTGTCTACATACTCATGCTTGCACATCTATTTTTATCAATTTATTTTTTATATTTTATGCTCATTTTATTTTTACATTGAAAGGTAATTAAATTTTTTTTTTATCATATACGAGGGAGCTTTTTAGTTATGATAAATACATCCTAACGATACTATCAAATTATAAGTTGATTATAAACATTTGTATGTTTATTTATCTAATATTATGTTTTTTGTTTAAGAAATTACCCTAAAAGATTAATAAGATGTATAGTACAGGGATTCCACACTTTCTCTTTTTTTTCTTGTTTGTTTTCTCTTCTTTTTTTTTTTTTTTTCTTTCCCCCCCTCTTTTTCTTCCTTTTTCTTTCTTTTCATTGTACAAGACGAATAGAATTTAAAAAAAAAAAAAAAAACAACAACAAAACTGCAACGAATACAGGTTTATCCTAAAGAGCGTTTGAGATCGTCAAAGGTGATTAGAGGAGCTCTAGCAACTAATGATGATAAAAAGTGGTTAACTTGATAAAGTGGGAGTGTACAGTGTACACATGTTTTAAGTGGATTAGAACACGCAAACCAAAAAAATTAAAAGGTTGGGGGTGTTAGCTCATGTGGGTTTAGAAAAAGAAGGAATTATTTTGGAGTTTGTGTCAATGTTTTTTTTACTTTTAGTGATGCTTTGAATTGACGTTGCTCAATTACATCATCAAGCTGGAGAGAGAACATGAGTTATTTTGGAGAAAGAGAGTAATCTAAAGAGCTTCAAGGTGATTTGAATTGTCCTGGATGACTTCCCAAGGCCTTTATGTAGGTTTTTTAACATCCATTTATCTTAGGAAATCTTCATTTCACAATAAAAATCAGCTTGTTCGATGGTCCATTTTAAGTGCGACCACTTTAATTTGATTTGATTAAAAGATATGGAGTATTGATTTGGTTAAACATGCACTATCATTTCATATGTGAACATATTTCTTTCCAATTCTTTTTAAATTAAATTTTGAATGCATTTTAATGAATTTGGCCTAAAAACAATACTCGATCCATAGTATCCCATATCATCTTTACAATCTCACCATTATTTTAATCATCATTTTAAATTTGAATCTATTTCAAGTGCTTCTAGTCTTTTTTTTTTTTCTATTTTTTTCTTTTTTAGTTTTAGGGGGCAAAGATTAATGTGGTTTCTACAACTACCTCATTTGTGCTCAAATTTGAATAAAACTTTACCATAAAGATAAAAGAAAAAATACCCTTTTTTTGTCCCAAAAGTAAGGACAAATGGTTCATTTATGTGATTCATTAGGGGATTTAAACCTTTCGAATAGATCTCTTTTGAGACTGACTGTTTTTATGAGATAAGGCTCTCTTGAGATCCGTCATGTCAAAAATTTGTGAGATACCACTTTGAGGAGATTAGCTATCTCGTACTGTTAGGTGATAAGGCTATGGGCAATCTAGTTAGCTTAAACTTTTAGTCAGTGGCATTCTTTTGAGATTAACCATCTTAAAATTTCAAAGAATATAACTCTACTACGTCTAACTATCTAACAGCCTTAACTATCCTATACTTGTTGACGATAGAACTTTTCTAAGACTAGCTATCTTACACTTTCTGAAGATACGGGTTTGATGAAAGTAGTTGCTTTATACTTTTTGGAGATAGGACTTATACTTTTTTGTAGATAGGGCTCTAAGTAGATTAACTATCTTATACCATTTGAAGGATCGAACTAAGAAGACAAGCTATCTTATACTTTTTGGAAGATGAGACTTTAATGGACTCACTATCTTATACATGTTGGAAGATAAGACTCCAAGGAGATTAACTATCTTATATTTTATAAAGGATAGTAATCTATGGAGATTAGTTATCCTATACTTTTAAAGGCTCAATTCTAGTGAGACTAGCTATCTTATACTTTTAGAAGATATAATTATAATGAAACATTTGTAGACACCCCACTTTTACTTAACTAAGCTTAAAAATATGTATATAGAAATATGTATATATTTTACTATGTAATAAAAACAAAATATTTATGTTAAACCACAAATTTCACATTTTAATGTTTTAAGGGATGAAAATGGCAAGAAAAGTTGATTTCATAAGCCTTAGAAAATTATTCAAGTTTAATATAACATAGTTCTCATCATGTATTTGATTTAGGATTCATTTAATAAACCTAAATTATCAGCTTTAAAGACATTTTGTGTGCACACATGTAGACACCCAATTTTTACTCATTTAAGGCTTTAGTTTATATAAAAATAAATATTATATTAAGCTTACAAATTACAAAAGAAAAATATATAAATATATAATAAATAAAATAATATATAATATGATAGGTTCAAGTATTACATAAAAGCAATATAAGCTTAGTATAATATTAATTTTAAGTGTAAAGAAGTCTTGGACCAAATTAAATGGCCCACAAAGGGTTGGCCCATTTAATTAGGCCAAGACATTAAGCCTTAAAGGTTATTTCCATGCAAACTAAATGAGACACAGACCAATAGTTTTGAGCCACGTGCTTCTTGCTTCGATCCTCGTCCATCAGTTCTGATAAGTGCTCTATCCTTTTTCTCAATTAGTTTAATAATAATAATAATAATAATAATAATAATAATAATAATATAAAGGCAACAAATGGAAAAAAAAAAAGAAAAGGAAAATAAGAAAAATATAAAAAGAAAAATGAAAATGTAGAATAAATGTAATAGTTTGTTTTGTGTATGTTAAGATAAATTCGATAAAAATTAATAAATGATGATAAAAAGTATAAAAATAAAAATAAAAAAGAGGAAAAAATTTACCACTTAGAAAATTCATTTTCCTAAAACAAAGCCTTTAATTGATAGTGGGTATGTAGGCACCTCTAGGGTGACCTAAAAATTAAAAAAGATTCTTTTCTTATCCTTATATTTGTAAATATTAACTTGTTTCATTAATTTTTAATAAAATGTGCATAGTAAACACATTGACTTATAAACTTTAATAAATAGATGGGCATCACAAATCTACTCACCACTGATACGAGGTCTTACCTTAAAAAGTTCAAGGCCCTAGATTTTGAAAAATATGATGGGACTGGCTACCCTAACCTCCACATCAGGCTGCATGTTCGAAAGATGGCTAGATATGTTCAAAACGAGCAATTGTTGATCTAGATAGTCCAAGATAGCTTGATCAGTCTAGCTTTAACATGGTATGCCTAAATGGATCTCATTGTGATCAACACATGGGATAAGCTAGCTATAGCATTTTACAATCAATATAAGTTCAATATTGAAATTTCTCCTTCCATGTGGGATTTAAGTAGCCTTCGTAAGAGAAATGAAGAACGCTTTAAAGAGTATGCCCAACGATGGACAGCCCTAGTTGTAAGGGTTGCCATACCTATCCCAGAGAAAGACTTGACCTTTTCCTTCATCAACACTTTGGAGGAACCTTTCTTCTCCCATATTATAGGGTATATATCAGCTAGCTTCTCTAAGATAGTAGCAGGAGGTTGCAAAATTGAAAATGCAATCAATTCAAGGAAGCTCATAGCCTATCAAGGACATGATAAGAAGCCTACAGAATCAATCAATAGCAAAGGAAAAGAAACCTCGGTTAACATGGTGAATAAAAAAAAGCTACATCAAGCCTACTTCACCATTTATTCAAAAGACAAGCAACTAATTAAGAATAGCCTGCTTTCAA
Source organism: Combretum micranthum (assembly GCA_024138025.1). NCBI lineage: Eukaryota > Viridiplantae > Streptophyta > Magnoliopsida > Myrtales > Combretaceae > Combretum > Combretum micranthum. Next base: position 120,060 of record JAMXBD010000438.1, read on the forward strand.
AGAGACAGTTCATTCATATTCCTATCCCATTATTGCAAACTTTTCACCAATTGAAAGAACCAAATGTTTTAGCCTACAAAGCTCCCAAACAAGGCTATAGACTATGGAATGTTGATCAAAATTCACAATATGATTATCACATGGGTCAGAAAGGTCACTCCATAGACACTTGTTGGAAGTTGAAAAATAAGATACAAGACTTAATTGATGTTGGGTTAATCCCATATGAATCATTGACTAATGATAGCAATTACCCCTAGAGATGAAGTCTGATGAAGCAAGCAAAAGGAGAAATGTCCTTTAGGTATTTTTTCATGTTAAAATAATTTTTGCCTTGAACTTGATGTGAAGACATATTTTTGGAAATAAAATTTGAATAATTTAGGGACATGTGACCCAAAACGGTATCGCAATTTTTTTTTTTTTTTTTTTTTTTTTTTTTTTTTTTTTTTTTGCTGAAAAGGTTAGGGCAAATGGGGCATATATAAGGAAAAATGATTAAAAGCATTTCAATGATTTTCTAATTAGAGGAAGGCATCTCATCACTTAAAAAGTCTAAGAATGATATGAGGCAAACTAAATTCCAAACACTGACCCTCAAACACTCGAGAGTGATGAACTAAACTCATTCCTTGAAGGAGATCCATCTTGAATTTAATAAATGACACAAAGCATTTATTTTAATATCCCAAACACACTTATCCCTTGTCATACCCTTTGAGCCATATAGGGAAGCATTTCTTGAAATTGAAAATTATCAAGAACCACCCCACAATGGGGTGATTTTGAGGTTATGGTCATTAATTAAGAGAAAAGGATAAATCGATATATTTCCTAGTTGCATAGACTCAAAGGTAATTGATTGTCATTAATAATTCATTTCCTTTGAAATGAAGAAAAGTCTATACCATACATCACCTATATACCTTGAATTGTAAACCATTAAATAAGGGAGGGTGGAATAATAATCATCCTGAAAGAAATGAAGAAGAAGAAGAAAGGGGAGAAAAAGAAAAAAAAATCTAAAAGAAGAAAAAATAAGAAAAGGAAAAGTGGTCAAACCTAAACACAGCAGACTAAGGGAGCATCTTAAAAAGTTGAAAAGGTTCTAAATACATCTCAAAGCCCACAACATCCCTAGATTGTAGATCCACTCACAACACCTTTGTATAGAAATTTCAGATCATAGGAATTGATTTATCTTAAAAATGAAAAAGTTGCTTTTGAAGCTGGGGTAAGTTCATTTTTGGTTTTTCTTAGGGGTTCTTGATTTGTAAATCTAAGATGACTTGAAAATATTCCTTTCACTACAAGAAAACTAGCCTAAAGAAACAGATTTTTTATGACAAAAATTGGAAAATATAGTTCTATTTTTATAAATAGAATTAACAATGATGGTTTTGCGATAGAAATTCATGTTTAAAGATAAAATTTTTGTCTCTAAAACCCAGTTTTCTTGTAGTGTTTTAAAAATTAGCGTAAACCCTGGGAATTTTTCACATTAGTACCTGACTTCATAATAAATTATATAAACTAGATAATAGATTTAGATTCTGAGTGAAGTCTAATAATAGGTTAATATTTAGATTTTTGGATAAATGAATGATTTAGGAATCGAATAGAGAGATTCTTTAACCCTAGTTAATACCGAAAACGAGATCTTGTATCTTGAATAACTAATTCAAGATATGATCTAAAATCTAGACCCGAAACCTAGTATACCAATAGATTTAAATAGAAAATGTGAATATAAAGATTAAATGATTGTTTTGATCCCGATAATGATTCAAGACTAGAATAACGAGTAGTAATGAGTTTATTTTTAGACTTAAACCCTAATTTTGAGATCCCTAGTTAAATTTAAAAGTTACTAATAAGAATCTATGTTCAGTATCAAAACTAGAAATATAAATATAATTTAGTTTCTGTATTAAGTCCAATACTGTATAAATGATCATATACGCTTATAACTAGAAAACGATGATCCAAAAATGAACCGTTAAGATTTTAAATACACAACGAAAATATAAACTGACAAATAACTCAAAATCTAAACTTCAAATAAATAATCGGATCACGCTTTTGTTCTAAACCGAGTTTTCTTAAGCTATCGGAGCCTGAAACAAAAATTGAACCAATGAGCCTAAGAAATCTAAATCGCAGAAGATAAAATTATTCGAATAATTAACTACGTGTATATATACCCTAAATTTGTATTATTTGAAAATCTAAGTGTCTTGTATAAATTTATAAGCATATTTTTGTACAAAAACTTCCAAATACTAGCTAATATATATCCGTATAACACGTATAATTGACTCAAGATTTAATTAGAATATTAAATTAATATATATATATGTATTGTGGGCTGCATTCGGTGCAAAAATTGGTGGGGAAGCTGCGGGGGAAACAAGAGCCGAAATCCAACAATAATTCTCTCAATTTTGTCAAACAAATCAACCTCCACACCAATCACAAGTTGCCACATCATTCAAGCATTAATTAACTTGAAAACAACAGCTAAAGGAGAACAAATCTGGGGGAAGAATCGGAGGAAAGAACAGCAGCCGAACCTCTCCTTCTCTTTTCTATATATATATGTAAACAAATGCATTAATGAAGAACAAACAAACTTCATAATTCTTCAACTTCTTCCAGTCCGAAAATACTCCAAAACAGCCACCAAATCGAACTAAAAACAAAGAACAAACAGATCATAAAACAAAACGGATCAAAGGAAAAACAGCCAAAAACCCTCAAAAACGAGCTCAAAGGTAAGTTGACATGATTCAAAGGATTTTGTTCAAATATAAGATTGTACTGACTTAAAATCATCTTAGGAACATATTAAACACAAACACAAGCTTCGGATTGCACTCAAAGAGCTCCAACGAGGTAAAACTTCAAAACCCTAGTTTTACTTTCACAAAATCGAAATCTATATATTTATGTTTTTAAACGTGTTAAAAGTTGTTATATATCCTTATATATGATATAAACTCTTAGAAGTAGTTTAAGTAAGTTTTAACGTGTAAAAATCAAAGAAAAAGAATCGAACCGAGGAGGAAGATGATGAACAGTGCAACGCTGCCTCAAGGCCGGCAGTGTAAACGATGTACGCCGGCGGCTTACATGGATAGGCCGGCGGCTTACAGGCGGCTTACACTCAAACAGAGGCTACGTAAAATAATTTTCACGTAAATTCAACGTAAGCCGGCTACCTGGAGATCTACGCCGGCGGCGTAGGGCCGGCGTACGTTGTAAGCTGGCAGCTTTCAACACCGGTGCTTTCGATACGAAATTTTTCTTCAAAATGATTTTACACCGGCACCTGGGGATTTAGGCCGGCGGCCTTGAGCCGGCTTACAGCTAAAATTTTTCCAACGAAAGCTTTTCTGACCTAAACCGAATTTAAATATATATATATAATATCTACTAAGTATGTATATATGTTTGTTATGTAAATATAGTGACTTTAATACAAGTATTTAAGTCTATTTAGAATTAATATCTATTAACTTTTGAAACCCTAGAACTAAGACAATATTTAGAGTATTATTAGTCTAATATTTGTTTTAGCAAGATAAAATATATAAGAATGGAAATTGAAATAAGTTAATTTCTTGAGTAATATGACTTCTAAAAATAACCAAACAATTATGTGAGATAAATAGGAAAAACCGACGATACTAAGTATTAATATCGAGTCTAGGACACAAGGCACATGTAGGAATTTAGCTAGATGTATTGATGAATATTTTGTTTTAAATAGGTGAATTTGACTCATTAGAAGATCTACCAGTGGACTACTACGACTGAGTCGGTATGAGCAGGTGAGTAATTCAGTCATATTGTACTGGTTGTGGTTGTAAATAGTCGAATATGTAATGCAAGATAAACAAATGAGTGTTTGTTGAAAGTATGATATGATCTGATTGTATGATTGCTAAAATATCTTTATACAAGCGATAACGCAATGGTTGGTGTTGTGCAATAGTATAATGATGATTGTGTGTAATGTATGGTCACCCGAATTGATTAAGAATTATGACTTAACAAATAATATGGACATGCATTGCACGAATTGCATTATTGCATATATGGTTGTGACAGCCTGCTACGTATTAATATTTCGGATCTCTGTTTTTGCTTGGTTGATCCAATGTGTGAGTCTTCCAAGGTTCTCTTTGGTCTGGCGGTCCTATGAGGAACTAAAAGGCACCGAAGAACGTCGCCCGTAGAATCGCTTTGAAATGATTAATACTTAGGGAGTTTCTAAGGGGATTGCAGGAGATGGTTTGTGGAAGCCACTATATTCAAAGTGATAACATTAAAACGAGAAATCGTTGATTCTCCTGTGTACTTAGTCTCTCCTGGGCAGGTGGGTCATTGAGTTTTGTTCTTCAACCCATTAAAAAAGGGCGTAAATCTTTTTCCTGTTTGGATTCTAGATCATCCAAACTTGTATCTGTGCATATGGTTGAGTGATTGCATTGCATATGATTTGTTAATGACTTGTGTGATGTATGGTATGTCTGGTTATTCACTGAGCTGTGGTTTCGCTCATACTCCTACAGTCTTTTCAGGTTCACTTTACGTCCCTGGTTAGTTACATCCAGGAATATGGCTCCGGTAAGGGCTTTGAAGCTAGAAGTCTACAGATCTATTTTAGTTTGATGGTTATGTACTATTAGAGTAGATTATTTAGTTGTATACTTCAACAGAGATATATGGTTTGTAATAGTTTGTAATGGTTATTCACTAAATCATTTCTCTCATATATTTGTTATTTCTTATCAAGCAACTTAAAAGATCCTGTTGTTTTAAAACCTGTCATTCCTGAAGGTAATCTAGTGATAATATTCAAGTGTAACTTGTTTATTACTACTAGGGTACCCTCGGGGCGTGACAGAATTAAGTTGGTATCAGAGCATGGTTGCTAGAATAAGAAAGATGAATATGTGAAAGAATTGCATTTAGTGAATGTAGTAAATTAGATTTAGTTAGCATTCATTAGTAGTAGTTGGGTAGTCATGGGTAGAATTATACTGCACAACTAGGAATAAAGTATGTGTGATTATTATTAATCATGCAAATTTTATTGTGTGTGCAGACTAATCCTGCTACGTGTCACATTAGATGGGAGATCTTTAGTATGCAGGAGGAGGAGACTTTGACAGACTACAGGCGCAGACTACGAGTTCTGGTAGAGGACTTGTATCTGAGCGGGATTACTAAGACTTTGGATGAGATCCTCAGCACCTGGAAGCGAGGATTGTTGCCTTTGTTTAAAGGCTGGTTATTTTTGATGGAGCGGGCTTTTCCAGATAACGGATCAGCTATAGAGACGCTCTACAGATTTGAGAGGCTGATAGTGTAGAAAGGAGGTGGTCTGGAGATTGATAACCTAGCCTTTATAGTCTCATCCAGATCAGAGAGGCCAGAGCTCCCAGATTTTAGAGTCTGGGTAGATATTGGCAGAGGAGCAGTCTATGCTCATGATGTGAGGCAGGATCATGCCCGGGTTAGAGGTGATGCAGCCTATGATGATGATTTGATGCTTGCACGACTCAGCAGGTGCAGTCACTCTAGACGCATGTTGATGAGGAAACCGCCTATTATCCCTGAGATAGCAGGTGAGTTTCAGCGTCCTGCTGCTGTACAGGATCGAGTAGTACAGGAGACCGTTCAGACTACTGTCCACATGAGGAGTATCACCACAGAGCTGTTAGATGAGAGAGAGGGTAAGAAAAGAAGGATTGAGGCAGAGAAGTATGTCTCAGATTATAATTATGCCAGATGGATTGGATCAGCGCAGGGAGGATGGATTGAGAGTGATATTCCATCTAGAGCTGAGGGTGAGAGGAGGCCAGCACCCAGAGGCATTAGGGTGATGGACACAGCCCTGACTTTGGCACCTCCAGGGGACGAGAGTGTGATGATTGAGATCGATGATAGTAGTTCTGAGGGAGAGGATGATTATCCACGATTAGGCCCTCAGGAGAAGGGCAAGGGTCGTCTTCATCCCAGTCCCTGAGTTTGACTTGAGTATTATATGATGATGTGTATTATCTGTTATGATGACATTACAGGACGATATTAGTAGACTTTTGATGACTTATATATGTATCTTTTGATGACTATGATAGGAAGCTAAGTTAGGGTAGTGCAATTTTTGGATATGTACATAATGCACTAACCATGAAAAACCTTGATGTATTTTGGTTATATATGTGTTGCATATATATATGAATGATCTTGATGACTTTTGATAAGACGAGTTATGATCTGACTTAAGTAATATGTTTAATGTTAATAGAATGCCAAGGGGAAGAAATAAAAGTAGAAATGCCAGAATTTCTGGAGATCCACCAATAGATGCTCCTGCAGCACCCCAAAACCGAATTGAGGATGTTTTACAAAGTCTTCAACAACAAAATGTTTTGATTTTGCAAGCTTTGCAAAATATGCAAGCCACAAATGTAGCACCACCTGTTGGAGCACCAGCAATGACTCCACCAAATCCTAGAAGGAATGAAAGGCATACTCCACCGGTTCAATTTCAGGAAAATGGACCAGTGAATCCAAATGAGTCTGCTGCTGAGGTACAAGGACCCCCTCAATATGAACAGGAATTGCCACCACCACCACCTTTACGACCTCAGAGGAATTTGTTGCCGGAATTCATTAAGTGCAACAGATATTTTGAGGGAATACCGGGAAAGCCAGAGGAAGCTGAAGATTGGCTAGCTCAGATTGAGCGATCCCTTGATGTTTTTCAAGTACCTGAAGCTTTGAAAGTATCTATGGAACTTATTTATTAAGGTTAAGAGCAAGGATATGGTGGAATTCGAAACAAAGAAGTTTGTCCCAACCAATTACTTGGGAAGTATTCAGAGAATTTTTGAAGGAATATTTTCCAAGCAGCCTAAAAGCAAAGTATAGCACTGACCTGATGAATTTGACCCAAGGAGCTAAACCATTGATGAATATGAGCATGAGTTTAATCGGTTGTTGCAATTTGCTCCAGATGCTTATCAGGACAGTGATGAACTTAAGAGACAGACTTTCATGGCTGGACTCGAACCTCATTTCCAAAGAAGACTTGCTGAATTTGAGATTGATAACTTTGCAGCTATGTTGGAAAAAGCTCGTATTATTGAACGTGCAAGGAAGTATGAACTTGAGAGGTATAAAAAGAAGGAACTATGTTCGGGAAAAGAATGTATGATGGTTCTACAGCAAGTCCTGTGCCTAAAAAGGTTAAATTCTTCAAACCTTTCAATGTGAACAAAGGAGGAGTAATGGGGAAGAATAATGTTACTTGTTGGAAATGTAAAGGTTCTCATTACCCAAGGTATTGTCCACAATTGCAGAACAAATGTTATTATTGTGGGGACAGTGGGCATATGATAAACGATTGTCCAAAGAGAAAAACTGCAACTTGCTTCATATGCAATAAAGTTGGGCACATATCACCCAATTGCCACAGAAAACAAGTGCGGTAGCTGGATCTTCACAATCTAAAGGAGTGATTGGAGCCTCAGGATCGAAAAATGGGAATGTTAACAAAGCCAGTGCGACGGCCAGAGTTTTTGCTATGTATGGAAGTCCTGTGAGAATGGAGATAGAGGAAGGAGATGAAGAAAATATTTGGGAGGAAGTTGATCCCGAAGAATATGGACTCATTGCAGGTATGTAAATATATATTGTTTACTTAAAGTTATTAGACACAATCACAAGTAGATAGAAAGTCTTTATAAGTTGAAAATAACATGAACTTAATAATTGATACTTAGGATCCATTCAAGTAGGGGATCAGACTGCGTATGCTTTGTTTGACACTGGAGCAACGCATTCTTTCATAAATACCGGATTAGCAAGGCGTATAAGAATACCAATTGGGAGCATGAGTAAAGAATTGAGAGTTACTACGCCAACTGGAGATTTAGTGGTGACACGGGAAATGATCAAAATTGTCCAATAAAGATCGGAGATCATGAATCAATTGCTGATTAATTTTGATAGAGATGCAAAATATGATATTATTTTGGGTATGGTTTGGTTAACTGCTGTAAAAGCAAAAGTTAATTGCCATCTCAAAATAGTATCTTTTGTCAATAATCAAGGAGAAAGAAAAGAATATAAAGGTGAGATACTCAGAGAAGTCAGAAGTACGATAACAGCAATTGAAGTGGAAAATGAAGAAGATATGGAGATGAACGGTTGTATTCTTAGAGACCCTCAATTTTCTCATAAATTTTTTAGGAACTTAAGTTATCTTAGGAACTCTCAAGAACTTGAGTCATCTTATAGGGGGTTTTAGGACTTTTAGTCATCAAGTCTTTAGGCACTTTATTTATTATAGAACTTTCAAGACTTTTAGGATCTTCAAGAACTTTAGTTATCCTTTGATAATTCTAGGAACCATAGTATTCCTATATCTAGGAACTTTGATCATTCTCCAAGTATAAGAAAAATGAATATTATATAAATCCCACAAATTCCAAAAAAAAAGTATATATATATATATATAAAGATATAACAAATAAAATAAAATAAAAAATATATGTAATATAGTAGGTTCATAGTGTCTAAATTAAGGGTGAGTTACACCAGAAGATCCTAATGTTTGACTGTAAGTTCATTTAAGGTCTCAAAATTTCGAGTGATTTAAAAGAAGTCTCAACGTCTAGAGAAGTGGGTTGATTGAGGACCCACTATTTTCAAGTGGTTGAAAAATAGATCTCAATATTTAGAGAAGTAGGTCGATTGAGATCTTCATTGACATGTGCCAACAAGAGAATTTTTAATTAAAACTTAGAAAATCCTTCTTCTAAGGTCTCCATTGACATGTATCAATAGGAGAAACATTTAATTAAAACACAAAAGACACTTTTCTAAAATTTAGCATATTAAATGAACTTATCAAAACGATGGAACCTTCTAGTGTAATTTCCTTGTTAAATAAAAAGTAATATGGGCTTAGTATAACATTAATTTTAAGTATAAGGAAGTTTTGGACCTAATTAAATGGCCCACAAAGGGTTGGCCCATTTAATTAGGCACAATTCTTAAGCCTTAAAAGCTAAAACAAGGCACATGCCAACAGTTCTGACCCATGTGCTCCTTGCTTTGACCCGCATCCATCAGTTCTGGTAAGTGCTATGTCCTTTTCTTCAATTAGTTTAATAATAATAATAATAAGTAAAAGATAGTAAATGGAAAAATAAAAAAAAGAGAAGGAAAATAAGAAAAAAAGTACAAAAAGAAATCATAAAAATGTAGAATAAATGTAATAGTTTGTTTTCTGTATGTTAAGATAAATTTGATAAAAATTATAAAAATAAGAAAAAGAAAAAAAATTACCACTTAGAAAATTCATTTTCCTAAAATAAAGCTTTTAATTGATAGTCTTCCGGTTGACATCATTAAATTGGTTTGTTTGGCAAAAAAAAAAAAAAATTAATAAACTTATAGCATAAAGAGTTTGAAAGTTAAAAAGGACTAATCCACTAAACTTTTTATAAGAAAGAATGGCTTAATGTCTGATCCAAATTAGTAGGTATGTAGGTACCTCCAAGGTAATCTAAAAATTAAAAAAGATTTTTGCTTATCCTTATATTTGTAAATATTAACTTGTTTCATTTTATTTTTATTTTTATTTTTTTATAAAATGTGCATAGTAAACACATTGACTTATAAACTTTGATAATTAGATTAGCTACTAAACTTTGTAAACACAACATGATAAATTTTTTAGTAGTAAAAAGAATAAACTTTAGTTAATGAATTAAGGTGTTAATTGTATAATTTGGATTGTCCCCAAACCTATGATATCTTTGGTTTAAATTTATTTTTAATCAATTTCTTTTGAGGATAAGTTGTTAAGTTAGAATCAACCAATCCATTGATTCTAACTTATTATTTTCCTGACTCTTGTTAGGTGGCGACTCCTTAAAATTTATTAATAAAAAAATCAAATATCTTTTAGTTCTTAGTCGAAGGTTCGTATTAAATGGGTTTGAGTTTATTATGGATCGAATTAGAAGAAATCAAAACATAAATGAAAAATTCAGGCTTGATAACACATTGATAAGGAAAAGCCAATTGCTTAATGGTAAGACATACACATTACAAGTAATAAATCATTGCTACAAATTGAGATGGAGGCAAATTACCTTTTTTTTTTCATTACGAAAAAGAGGGACTAGGCAGCATCAAATTCACTACATCAACATGACATCATCAATGATGTCATCATCTTCTTCAATAAGTCAACTTGAACGCGCCCGCACATGATGAACGAAACTACTTTGAGGCTATTTTTTGCCAATTTAGCTTCATAATTTCACCAAATTGATAATAAAATTGCAAAGTGGGCGTGAAATACTTTCAAATGATACCAAAATAAAAAATAATGTAGGGTTTTTCTAGGTTAGATCAAGGAGGAAAAATTGGAAAAATTGACCTTCTGCTCATCAAGAATATCAAGATTTGACACTAATTTACTTATTTTAAGCAACTTGAAAGATATTGGAAGCCTTTAATTGTTCTTAAAAGTATGAATACTTGTTAATCAGAAAATAACATTCAAAATTAATATAATTCCCAAATTTGTATTCAAAGTAACCCTAAAACCCCTAACTTCAAATTTACTCGAATTTACTCAAATTCATGTAAGAGGGTTTGCTCTCAATTTACTTGAATTTTTTAAATTTGTGTTCTTAATTTTAAATTAGGGTTTCTAATTTTAACGTCTTGATTTGTGCCGAGATAGGTAGAATTGGACAAGTCAGATGTTGTAGGAAGCATCAGTGGGTCAAAAACTATAGTTAGCTCGCTTTGAATCTCATTAACAACCACCAAACGACATCGTCAGGTCTCATCGTGGCTGCCACGATTCCTAGGTCTAGACCGCTGTTCACGATCTTCCTTCAGCGAAACTGACATCAACGAGTTTTTGCTGCCCCTCTCTTGTGCCGGCCGACAAATCCATGACTACTGCTCCACCGCCTAGAAGTTGTTACCGGATCGCAACCCATCCAGACCAGCGGACCCGACCCAACTGTCCCCTGCCATCGATGTCGCTGGTTCTCCAGGTGAGTGATTTCTTCTTTTTATTTTTTTTATTTAACAATAATAAAAAAGCCATAATAATAAAAGATAATCATACTATTATAATGGCATAAAAAACTAGTAATAATAATGATATATTATATGTATTGTGTTTTTCATCATAGGCATCTGAAAAAAGGAAAATAATAACAACAGCAACAACAGCAACAACAATGGTAATTAATATCTAATAGTCATAGTAATAGTGATCTTTATAAAATAAAATATGAATACCCCTCAATATTTAATTATTCTTAAAATAGTAACTTAAAGTTTTGATAGATAAATTGTTGTGATATAATTTGAGATGGTAATTGAATGTTTTATTATACCATAATTTTTGCGTTGTTATAATATAGTGATGATCTTGATTGTGATAACATTGAGTTTTGTGATTTTATCATTACCATGTATTATGTTATATACCTTATCATAAAATTATATTAAGATGTAGTCTTTGATAGTGTAGCTTTAGATCTTGATTATGTTATGATAGTGAATATATGATTATGTCTTGTTAAAATTAACATTTTGATATTAATAATCCTTATAGTAATTTTATTTTTGATGACATGTAGGGTGAATTCATATATATGTTATGATATGTGATTGTGCTTGCTCAAAATTTTTTGCCACTTAGAGAAAAGTTAATTTTCATATTTAAAAAAAAAACATAAATTGATATACCTTAGGGTTTGTGTCCAAAAGCAAATTTTAAAAAATTAATAAAATTTAATAAACTAAAAGCAATAAAATTAAAAAAAAAATAAAATTAACCAACAAATTAAAATTTTTATTAAATGAAAGACCTATGTATCGTCTGATCTCAAATAGTGAGTACATAGGCACCTAATGGACTACTTAAAATATAGAAAATTATTTTTTTCGCTATTATTGATAATTTAGTAGGATTAGGATGAATCTTACAAATGTTGTTACCCCATGTTCAGTATGTAGGAATAAATCTGGAATGGAATCGCAATTCCGGGTTCCATTCCCATTCTTATGTTTGGCTGCATATTTTAAAGCTAGAATCAACAATTTCGGCTTTGAGAGGGAATTCGATTCCTCTTTTGAAAAGGCGGAATCGTGATTCCATTCCACCCACATAAATAATTACCATTAAATTATTTTTCATCCTCTTATTTATTTATTTATTACTCATATTAATTATTGAGGATATGTTTGACAAATAACATGTTAATACCATTCCATTCCATGATGCATCCAAACAAAGGAATTGATACATCATTCCGCCTCTGATTCCATTCCTTCCATTCCAATCCATTCCATTCCGAACGATTCCCACATACCAAACATAACATTATTGATTGTTAATTGTATGTAAATTTTATTAGTTTTACGTAAATCTTAATAAGATTATTAAATAATTTGTAAACATCATACAACAAGAAATTTTAGGATATTTAAGGGAACAAGTTATAATCAAAAAGTTAAAGGTGGCGATTATCTTGCTTTAATAGGATAGTCTTTAGACTTTGTAATTTCTGGTTATTGTTTTTTAAAAAAAAAAAATTCTACAAATCAGTAGCAAAACTAGGATCAATCTACCATTTGGTCCTAATTTGATTTTTTTTTTCCCAACTTTAGTCGGATGGCAACTCCATAATTTTTCAAAATTAAGAATTTTGTTTAATCCTTGGTTGAGGGTTTATGTCAAACAGGTTAAGGTTTGATGTAAATTGGATTAAAAGAAAACAAACCATAAATTAGAATCTAAGCTCGAAAACACTCGCCCCTTTTTTTTTCCTTATATATGTTATATGTCCATCACTTTTCGTATATATCAAAGTAACAAAAAATATGATACAAAAAAAATCATGCAATGAATGCAATCACATGGATGAAGATATGGAGGCTCACAACTAAGTAGTAGTATGGCAATTCTAAAGTTTTTATTGATTTGCAACCATATAAGATTCCACTACCAAAAAAACAAAAAAAATTACAGCAAAGGAAAGATTACATAGATGTTTAAAATGAAAAAGAAAAATTACAAAGAAGAATTATATACAGTCAAAACACTCATAAAGTTGTCACTCTTGGTTTTGAGGCATGCTCAATTATTATATATTTAATGGTTCGTAATCATGAATGTGATTGAATGGGTTCTAAAGGTCCTCCAGTTTTACGAGTCATAGGCCACATTAAAATCAAAGTGAGTGGCATAATTGTATATCAAGAGCAAGATAACCACAACTTTTGAAGCTTACAAGAGCATCCCGTACTAAGGTTTAAGTTGGCTTGGTTCTAAACACTACCAGCACACATTTTTAATGAGAAAAACTCTACCTAAAAAATATTTAGGCCCAATAGGCCTTCATTTATTTTTCCCGCATCATCAAAGTTAATAAATAAAATTATTTACAAATTATTAAATAGGTGTAAGCTCTTTAAATAAAAACTAAAAGTAGAAACATATCAAATATAAAGGCCCTTTAGATTATTTTGAAAATTTTATACATGACAAGCCCGCCTAGAATACCGAGTCTAGTATAATTATCAAGCTGTCAAATTCGAATTCGTTGCTTATCTACATTGGAAACCTTTCTATAAAAAGGAAATAATAAACCAAAGAAAAAATTATTTGAGGGCTACCATTTTTAAAACCAGAGAAAAATTAACGCCTCTTTTTGGTAAAACAGATCAGTTGATGACGCCAAATATAAACTCATTTTTGAAAAATTGATTTTCTATTCTTTTCATGATCATTTCACAAGTGTTCTAGATAAGTGTATACACATCAATGTTGTCAAAACTGGATCGAACCAGTCAGTCTAATCCAGTTCAACTAGAACCGACCTTAAAAGTGGGCCGGTTCTAGTGAATGGAATGTTTTTTGGTTGAACTGGCTAGACTTGGACAACTCAAGTAGGTCATCCAAGTCAAAATGTGCCTCTCATTGAGAAGGGAAAAAAAAGGCAAAGAAACCCCTAAAAAACAAAATAAGCCACTAGCAGTAGCGAACATTCGAAAAAGCTTAGAAATAGAAACTTTAATACTAGTTTAGGCATTCTCGAATTGGAGTAAAGCATCACACTATTGTTGGCATTGGTGAGTATGTAAACCCCTAAATTTTATGGTGAATACCTTAAGAATGGTATTGGAACCAAAACCATAAAGTCAAACAGGACAAACCTTGAACCCTAAAGAAACCCCAGACTAGGTTAGATACAATTCTAGAACCCTAAGATATCAGGTGAAGTATGAAAAAGTGAAAAATCTAAAAATAATACAAATATGAAATTTATACCCTAAAATGGTAAGTTTATCCAAAACCCTAATTGTTTCAACCATTTTTGGTAATGGTTTACGTACCCAAACGTCGACACAAAAACTAAGGAAAAATATTCCAACAATCAATTAACACAAAAATAATATTAAGATATCCATATAATATTAGATAAAAATTTATCGGGTCATAAAAATATCAGTCATAGCCCTTATATGCGTATTTTTATCTCTACCAATAATTAATTTGTCTTGTCTATATCCATTACTATTCATTTTCTATTCACTACTATTCACTCTACTATATTTTTTGTACCTCTTTACAAACCTACATCTTATATTTTCTTTTCTCATAAAATTTTTACTTAACTCTCTCTCTCTCTCTCTCTCTCTCTCTCTCTCTCTCTGTGTGTTGATGCTATACCCCATCCTTCTTTACCTCCAATTTATTTTTCATTTTTTTAACATTAATTAATCCCCTCACTTTTCCCTCTATAAATACCATCTCCCTCCTTCACTTTTCTACAGTTACAAAACCTTTCTTCTCTTCAAAAACTCTCTCTAAATCTCTCCTCTTTCCCTCATTAGTACACATGCACATATCTTCATTCCTCTGTTAGGTAATACACTAAACAACCTTCTTATGTTATGTTGAAAAATAAGTGTAAATGTCTTTGAGTATTTTCTATAAATATCCCCATAATTCACCATGCTAGGAATGGAAAATAAGAGACAGCATACTTGTTTCAAGTAATGATCTTATTATGCTCATGTTATAATCATGCTTATTTACATGTTATTTCTTGTTTCCTAATCTAACATTTATGTGTGTTTGTGTCTGTATATATATATAAGTATGTATATGAATGTGTATGAATGAGCTTCAGAGAATATTTCTCACTAATCTAATTATTGTTGATTTCATGTTCTTTTATTTCAAGCAACCTTATTTCATGAAATTTATATAAGACTAGTCAACTTCTAGTCTTGAACTTGTCCATATTCAAATCCAAAGGAGACTAGAAAATCTCAAGTCACGAGGAGCCTTGACTAAATCTAAGACTCACATATTATTTCTTTTCATCTTCCTTAGTTTTATTATGAGACTAGAATATTTCAAGTTTCATGGAGGCTTGCATAAATTTAAGACTCCCGTTTGATTTTGATTTATTTATTATGCACGATGATTAGGTTATTTCAAGTCCGAGGAGCCTTAATCATAACCTATGACTCCCATGTTTTTATTTTATTTTATTTTTACATATGATTTCATCTACGATCTTATCACTCCTTATTTTGAGTTGGTTTTGCTGAAGTACACATTCACAAGTAGGGTTTATGTTTAGGTACATAGATGCTCATAGTGATGTTGCTAGGGTAAAATAAACTCTTAAAGTTTTAAGTGAAAATTTTCCATATCTTATTTTTCAAAAGCCTTGGAAATCATTGAACAAAAGGAAAATTTGGAAACAAAAATCAAATCTCCTATTTTCTGCAAATATTGTGGCCCATATGTGACATTTGGAAATTTTGCAACTTGAAATTCTTTTCCTAAATACACATAAAAACTAATGTTTTGACAAGAAAGCATTCAATAAAAACATTAAACAAAATTTTTAAGGAATTAAATAAAAAATAGCATTTTACCCTAAAACCCAATTGATCCATTTTAAAGTATTAGGAAACAAAAGCTCGCTACAAGTTTTCAAGGTTGGATTTTTGTAAACTCGAGAAATTTTTATTTTCATAAACCCCTTAATGAAGAAAAATTCTTTTGAACAACACCACTAGGATTATGTATGTGTAATGAACTACTATTTGAATTCTTAATATGTTTAAGTATAGGAATAAATTATAAACTTGTCTTACAAAGTCTACTTATGGTAAAACTTGAAAAAAGTGTCAAAATGAGTTTAGATAAGAATATGGGTGCAATATGACCCCTTCGGTTTTGAAACTTAAATGACCTTAAATGTTTGAAATAACCTTAGAAACGGATAGAGCATTTGAAACAGGTAGAAATTGACTACTCATACGTGAAAATCAGAGTTAAAATGACTTAGCTATGGTTGTTTTAAGGTTGAAACTAGATAACTAGAAAATCTACCAAGGACTAAGTTTATAGAGTTAGAATTTTAAGCAAAGTTGATGGAAAATACTTATTTCGGTTATTTTACTTGTTCAGGTGATGAAGAGGTCAATACCCCTTTTCTAGAAGATTACTTTGATTGAAGGATTCTCGAGATGATTGAGTGAGTTTTATTACCCTGTTGTTTATCTGATTTTGTATGTAAAATAGTGTACTAGTTGATAGAAAAAAGATAAAAGTTGGATTTATTTAGGAAGATATGGGAATTATGTTCATGACTAATATTGCATGATCAATGACTTGTAAGCATATCGAAACATTATTTGATTGTTTAAATATGTTGGTATCGTGTTTTGATAGGTCATAAGTACGTGATAAATTGCTTAATCACTTTTAATGAACTTAACATGGTTTGTACGAACTAAAAACTGGTCACCTATTGCATACGATCGAGTCACATTTAAAGGCTGCTACTCCTATTCATGGGATCGGGTAGACTGCAAATCACACATAAGTATACAGGTCCTACTCCTTCTTGAAGAGCTACTTCATTTAAGAATACGACTTCACAGGAGAGTGGCACCAATCGATCGCTATAGGCGGATGCCCGAGGACTAGCAGTAGAGGTCATGGAGATTTGCAAGAGCATTTCCAACCCTTATCACAAAGGGCATAAATCTATGCTATACCCTATTTCTAGATATCGATATATATTTTGTTGAAATCTCATGTTTGAGTGCAAAGCATATGCTTGTTTAATCAACTTCCTTGTTTTTCTTTTCTTTTTTTTATGATAAACTTATGGGAATATACTCACTAAGCCTGTTGTTGCTTACACCCTTATAGATTTTGTTATCTCAGAATTACTTGTGGCTTTATCCCAGGATGATGAAACCCAAGGTAATGTAGGTAGATATGGGAAGCTTTTTAAAGAAATTTACTAGAAGACTTGGAGTAGATTTCTTTCAAAAGTCTCTTTTGTTAATTTTATTCTATCAAAGACTATATTTTTTTTTTTTTGAGACTTTTGAGAACTTAGACTGTAAAGACCCGACCTGACCCCGATAGTTAAAATAGGTGATTAGGGATCCTCAACCACATATAACCTGCAGTATTATATTTAAGATTGTCCTACAAGAAGTGTTTGAATAATTGTTTGTCTAAATCTACAATCGAACAAAATTGAAAACTATTGACTAAAAAAATATAAAATTTTTTATGAAACATAACATCATTATCATCATATTTCATAAAAGATATAAACTTAAGACATACATAGTTAAGAATAGATATTACAAAAAAAAGGCTAATAACAAGCCTTATACAAAAGACGTAAAAGATAGACAAATCTATAATATCTATTACATATATCTAAAGTTATATCAAGCTAGTCTATTAAAAAAAGAAAGTCCATTAAGGTCCATGGCCAACATCTAACCCTCCAAGACATCTAGGAAGTCCTCAAAGTTCGTGCTATATCATATACTCACATAAAATTCATCAGAGTCATCACTACCTGAAATAGATAAAATATGAGCCAACGACCAGTACACAAGCATAATGACATAAAAGCTTAGGCTACATGCTAATGCTACATACATTAAGTTATTAGTTAATCTTTAGTTAGCCAAACAACACTGGAGTATTCAAACTCCGGACAACAAGGGTATCTGGGGGAACCTAAGTAATGATATCGATGCTCAGGGGATTGATATAAGTAACTTGGTAACTTATATCTCCTAGATAAATCTATCCAATAACGATTAAGTAGTTTCCTCTAGGGTTTTCAGCCATTTCACAGCTTTACTTAACTTAACTTATAATATCACCCAATTCAAATGTTCCATAAACAATTGAATTAAATCATATTATTTCTCTTTAAGAATAAGAAAACATTATATCGATACCAATTACCCTATTAACTACCTGCTGAACCACTTATGAAAGTCATTGCATCATGACAAGGGTAATTCAATCTTAATAAGGTGTCACTTCCTAAACCAAATTCAACGGCATAAAAAACAATCATACAAACGATTCTTAAGTATTCTTAAGTTATGATAAATTTAAAGTATGTCTATCTTAAGCAATGAATCAAGCATGTTGTTGTATACCTAAATCAAATCGTGAGTTAATAAGGGTAGCCAAGCGGATCTAATACTATGACAAGAAAATCGTTTCAAATCAATATTCTAATTTTAATTCATACATAAAAATAATTCAATCTAAGCAAAACACTCAAAGAAATTAAAATAAATTAAACACAAGGTCATAACATAGTATTTATACATCATACATGCTCAACAAATACTCAAAAGATCATGTGTCAAGCTTTGGAAAATATTCGAGGACATTTTTTGAAAATGGAAACTATAGGGGACACGTCGGTATTTAACGCCGGTGGTGTTTAGGTAGTGTAGTATGCACCAAAAATTCTATGCTTGCCAACATTGGCAGCGTTAGTACAAACGCTAGCAGCGTTGTAGTCTATGCCGGCGGCGTTGATCCGGTGTAGATTGCAACTCAAATTTTCTAAAATTTCCAAGAGTTTCATGAGGTTGGTTCACACCCTTTGATACCCCCAATACCAACGGTGTTGCCGCATACGCCGGTGGTGTTAACCCCTACGCTGGCGAAGTTTAGGTGGTATACGTTACAGCACGGATTTTTGAAATATTGTAGATCTCCCCTGCTCGAAAACTCACTTTTTTCCCAAGTTTTCATTTCCAAACTTCACTCAAATACATTCCTAATACCTAACCTTAATCTATATATATTCTAACTTCTTTTAACATACACAATCTTCACTTTCAACTCATCAAATATCTATATTTACCAATTCAAACAAAATACTTCATTCAACCTTTCACCTTACAATTTCAACTACTCAAAACTATTTCAACCCTACTCATTAACACTCCTTAATACTTAGCAAGCACATACCAACAACTCATATATCATCAAAATCCTACCTCATACACAAATAGCACAGGCAACTACTCAAGAACTAATTTCAACATGCATATTCATTGTAACATAAAACTCACATGAGCTAAAGGAACTTAAACAAAGAAATGAGTTTTCAAACAAGTATAAACTTACCTTAGGAAGCTCTGGCTTCTTGAGAAACTCTAAAGCCTAGTCTTGTTCTTGTTTAAGGTTATGTGATGCAAGGTTTTGAAGCCAAGAGCACAAAGTTTGGAAAAGAAGATGAAGAATTTCGTATGGATTTTTGGTCTGGTTTTTAGAAGTGTGTTTAGCTAGTATCTGGGGCTTAATCTTATCCAAACATTGACTTTAAGGGTTGCCTAAGTATGGGCTTTAATTTTGCATGGGTTTGGGCTTAGTTTTAGCCTAAAATCATTGCATTTGGTGGGGCTTACTTTCGTCCAAATTTTTTGCTAAGTTTGGAACATATATTAAACATATTTAACTTGTTTTAAACTAATTTTCATATACTTTGTTACACTTATAAATTCATAAACTCAATATTTAGTTACAGTAAGATATATCAATATTTAAACACACTAACGCAACACATATATCATACACTAGCATAAATCATATTCATCATGCTTCATGATCGTGCATAAATTCATTAACATATTTATAAAACATGATATGGGAAATTATGGCTATTTCATTCTCCGCTACTTCAAAGAGTTTCATCTTTGAAACTTAACTTACCTCGATTATTACTCAAACAACTCTGAATACTTTTGTCTCATTTCGTTCTCAGGTTCCCATGTTGCTTCTCTATCCGTTTGTCTGGTCCATAGAACTTTTACAAATGGAATCACTTTCTTTCTCAACACTTTATCAATTTTGCCTAAGATCTTGATCGGCTTTTCAATTGTACTAAGATTTGGTTGAACTTCTGGCTGATGAGAAGCAATGATGGCATGACGATCTGATATACATTTTCTTAGCTGAGATACATGAAAGACATCGTATACTTCTGATAAGCTTGGAGGTAAAGCCAGTCGATAAGCTAATGGTCCCACTTTCTCCAAAATTTCACAAGGACCAATATATCTTGGATTTAATTTGCCCTTAACCCCAAATTTGATAACACCTTTTGTTAGAGAGATTTTGAGGAACACATAGCCACCCACATCAAATTCTAATGGTCTTCTCCTTATGTCAGCATAACTTTTATACTTGTCTTGAGCTATTTTCATCCTTTGCTTTACCATTTGTATCTTGTCTATAGCTTGTTAAATCAATTCTGGACCTAATATAGCTCGTTCTCCAACCTCATCCTAGTATAAAGGTGATCTACATTTTCTTCCATAATGAGCTTCATAAGGAGCCATCTGTATTGTTGCTTGGAAACTGTTGTTGTATGCAAATTCAACCAGTGGTAAATAATTGTCCCATCGATTACCAAAATCCAAGACACATGCCCGAAGCATGTCATCAAGTATCCGGATGGTCCTCTTAGATTGCCCATTAGTTTAGGGTTGAAATGCAGTACTAAACTAAAGTTGTATGCCCAAGGCTATGTGTAAGCTTTTCCATAACCTACTGACAAATCTAGTGTCGCTGTCAAAAGTGATTGTTTTTGGAATACCATGTAATCTCACTATCTCCTTCATATATATATATATATATATGCCATCTTCTCTAGAGAATCACCAATTCTCAAAGGTAGAAAGTGAGAAAATTTTGTTAATCTATCAACAATTACCCAAATGACTTCATGTTTAGAAATAGTCCTTGGCAATGCAGATACGAAATCCATGGTAATTTCTTCCCATTTCTACTCAGGAATTGACAAAGGTTGAAGCTCTCCACTCGATCTTTGATGTTCGATTTTAATTTATTGGCAAGTTAGACATCTTAATACATAGTTTGCAACATTTTTCTTTAGTCCTTCCGACCAATAATTCTTCTTCAAATCCATATACATTTTGGTGCTCTCGGGGTGGATAGAATATGATGAGGAGTGAGCTTCTTTCAAAATTTCATCTCTTAGCTCATGTGTTTCTAGTACAAAGATTCTATTCACAAGTCTAATAATACTTTCCTTATCTAATCTTAATTCTTTCCTTCTTCTATCTTTTATGGTAGACATTATCTTCTCACTTTCAACATCTTTCTTTTGAAGCTTGCTTAATTCACTCCAAAATTGTAGGTTGCAAAGATAATTGAGCTAGCATGACATCCACTTTCTCTATTGTTACTTCAACTTCCATTCTTCTAAATTCTTCTTGAATCTCTCTATAGCTTGTAACCAAAGTTGTAACATTTACTTGCTTCTTTCTACTAAATGCATCAGCTACCATGTTCGCTTTGCCAGGATGGTACATGATTTCCACATCATAGTCTTTAATCAATTCAAGTCATCTTCTCTGTCTCATATTAAGCTCTTTCTGAGTGAAAATGTATTTGAGACTCTTGTGATCAGTATATATCTTACTCTTTTCACCAAAGAGGTAGTGTCTCCACAATTTCAATGCTAGAATCACAGCTGCCAACTCCAAATCATGAACCAGATCATTTTACTCATGTGGTTTAAGTTGTCTCGAAGCATATGCGATTACCTGTCCATCTTGCATAAGCACATAACCTAATCCTTGGATGGAAGCATCACTAAAATCCACAAATTCATTTCCACTAATAGGTAAGGCTAGAATTGGAGTGGATATTAATCTCTCTTTCAATTCTCCAAAGCTTCTTTCACATTTATCATCCCAAACGAATCTAACATGCTTTTGTGTCAATGTGTCAACATAGATGCTATTTTTGAAAACCCCTCTACAAATCTTCGATAATGCCCAACTAACCCAAGGAAACTTCTTATTTCAGTCACACTTATTGGTCTTGGCTATTTCAAAACTACTTTAATCTTCTCTGGATCGACAGATACACCTTCCTTTGACATGATATGACCTAGAAAAGATATTTATTCAAGCCAAAATTGACATTTGTTGAATTTAGCTTATAATCTCTTCTCTTTAAGCCTTTGCAAAACAAGCTTCAAATGTTCTTTATGCTCCTCACTATTTCTTGAATAAACCAAAATATCATCAATAAACATAATAACAAATGATTCCAAATAATCCTTGAATACCTTGTTCATCAAGTCCATAAATGCTATTAAAGCATTTGTCAATCCAAATGGCATACCAAGAAATTCAAAATGCCTGTATCTACTTTGGAAAGCCATCTTTTCAATATCTTGAGATTTAATCTTGAGTTGATAAGAACCTGATCTCAAGTCAATTTTTGAAAATACCGTGGCTCCTTTCAATTGATCAAATAAATCATTGATTCTAGGCAAGGGATATTTATTTTTTGTTCAATTCCCTATAATCAATACATATCCGTAGACTCCCATCTTTCTTCTTCACAAATAATACAGGAGCACCCCAAGGTGAAATAATTGGTCTAATGAAACCCATTTCTTGCAATTCTTGCAATTGTTGTTTTAATTCCTTCAGTTCAGCAAGTGCCATCCTATATGGAGCTTTAGAGATAGGAATAGTTCCTGCTAGCACCTCAATCCTGAATTCAATCTCCCTATTAAGAGGCAAAGCAGATAAATTCTGGGGGAACACATCAATAAATTCCTTTAGCACAGGTACCATGTTAATATTTACCTCTTCTATGCTCACAGATGCTACAATAAATTCTTCCCACAACTCCATTGATTTCATACTCTTAGGCTTTGCCTTTCCAACACATAAGTGAATTTCCCTTCCTTTAGATCAAAACTCAACTCAGCTTTACTATAATCAATTGTAACCTTATACAAATTTAGCCAATTCATTCCTAAAATCACATCAAAATCAGATAAAGGCAAAACTAACATGTCCATAGGTATGCTCACACCATAAATTAAAACATTCACATTCCTACATACGCATGGGTGGCTAGTCTTAACAACCAATGGAGTATTCACACACATAACACGATCAGTTAATATTTTATAAGCAAGTACACACTCATTCATAAAATTTTCAAATGTGCATGCATGAGTAGCTCTAGTATCTATCAACACATAAGCATTTCGATTTGAAACACTCAAAGTACCAGCCAAAGTATCAACTGAGAGTGTCTCCTCCACCTATTGTGGCGTAAATGCCTTAGCATTCGTTTTTCCTTTCTCTATTTTAACTCCGCTCTTGTTTTCAGGGCTATCTTTACAATTGGCAATATGGTGACCCCGTTGCTTACAGTAAGCATAGAAGACCGGTTGTAATCCTGGGCTTTTACATTTAGAAGCCCGATGTCAAACTTGTCCACAAGAAAAGCATTGACTCAGAGTCTTTTTACACTCTGATAACTCATGAGGCCTGAAGCATCTAAAGCATTTATACTCAAATGATGGAGTTGAAGCTTTAAATGTTGATTTTCGATCTTCTCTCTTTCTTAGGAATTGCTTCTTTCCTTTACCTTGATAACCACCATAAGAAGAAGTAGGTGCGGGTCTTTTGCCTAAGAATGCCGCTCTCTTTACTCTTCTCACTCGACTATCAGTTTGAATTTGCTTAACTAATAAAGCCTTTGCCTCTGTATCAACTAAGGTATGCAACTCAAATTTCGTCACTTCCTCTTGAATTTCTTCGTTTAAACCATTTTGGAATTTCTAGACCTTCATTCTTTCATCTCTGTAATCTCCTCCAACAAAATGCAATAATCTACAAAACTCAGCATAATACTCATCAATTGTTTTACTTCCTTGCCTTAAATTGAGCCAATCTGCAATCATCCTCTCCTTAACTGAATTTGGGAAGTATTTTGCAAAGAATGTATCCTTAAATATTGCCCGTGAAATAGGTGGTTGCAAATTCTCACTTGTTAATCTCCACTAATTATAAGCTTCTTTCTTCATCATATACACAGCCAAATCTACCTTCTTATCTTCAAAAATATCATAAGCTACAAAGATTTTCTCTAGTTCTTCAATCCAACTTTCTGCTGTAGTCGGATCCATACTTGTTCCATCAAAGTCGGGAACTAACTTACTAACATTATATAGCTTGATCTGGCTAGCTTAATCATTGACAAGTGGATTTTCATTCTGTCTTGCTCCTTGTTGATTATGTTGTTGCTGAAACACCATCATCCGATATTGTTGCATCATAGCCACCATATCTCTTAACATACCATATGTAGATGCTGAATCATTTATAGGAACTTGTGGCATTTGAGGAAAAGGTGGCATAGGAGGAGGTGGTGGAAATTGAGTTGGCAGGGGAACTTGTGAAGTCGATGCCATTGCAGGAGATGGAGTAGTTTTGGTACTTGGAGTAGTAGAGGAAGTAGGAGCCGATGTAGATGAAGATTGAGGTAGTAGGGGCATGTTCTCTCTATCAGTAGTTTAAACCATGCTTAAAGTTTATCCAATTCACACTCACATTTATAGGTGTTAGCAAGTAATTAAACAAGCAAAGAAGCAAGTAATAAGTATAACAATCAAACAATTAAGCAAGCAAATACAACCATTTAAGCAAAGCTTATGTCTTCCTATACTACCTCTTCGTGTCTAGATCAAGTCTCAAACAAGCTATTACATTTAGGCAAACAATTGTTCAAACTCAGCTCTAATACCATCTGTAAAGACTCGACCTCATCCCGATAGTTAAAATAGGTGATTACGGATCCCCAGTCACATATAACCTGTAGTATTATATGTGAGGTTGTCTTACAAGAAATGTTTGAATAATTATTTTCTAAATCTTCAATCAAACAAAATTGAAAACTATTGACTTAAAAAAATTATGAAAACATAACATCATTATCATCACATTTCATAAGAGATATAAACTTAAGACATACAAAGTTAAGTATAGATATTACAAACAAAGGCTAATAACAAGTCTTATACAAAAGATGTAAAAGATAGACAAAGCTATAATATCTATTACATATATCTAAAGTTATATCAAGCTAGTCTATTACAAAAAGAAAGTCCATCAAGGTCCATGGCCAACATCTAATGCTCCAAGTCATCTAGGAAGTCCTCAAAGTTCGTACCATATTCCATACTCACATAAAATTCATAAGAGTCATCACCACCTGAAAAAGATAAAATATGAGCCAAAGGCCAGTATGCAAGCAACAAAAACACAAGCTTAATGACATACAAGCTTAGGTTACATGCAAATGCTACATACATGAAGTTTTTAGTTAATCTTTAGTTAGCCAAACAACACTGGAGTATTCAAACTCTGGACAACAAGGGTATCTGGGGGAACCAGATTAACGATCTCGACGCTTAGGGGGTTGATATAAGTAGCTCGGTAACTTATATTTCTTAGATAAATCTATCCAATAACAATTAAGTAGTTTCCTCCAGGTTTTCAGCCGTTTCACAACTTTACTTAACTTAACTCATAATATCACCCAATTCAAATGTTCCCATAAATAATTGAATTAAATTATATTATTTCTCTTTACGAATAAGCAAACATTATACTGATACCAATAACCCTATCAACTACTCGCTTAACCATTTATGAAAGTCATTGCATCATGAGAAGGGTGGTTCAAGCGCCTAAACTACGATGCCCCCAATCTCAGCAAGGTGCCACTCCCCGAATCGGATTCAACGGCATAAAAGACAATCATACAAACGATTCTTAAGTATTCTTAAGTTAGGGTACATTTAAAGTATGTCTATCCTAAGCAAAGAATCAAGCATGTTGCTGTGTACCTGAATCAAATTGGGAATTAATAGGGTAGCCAAGCGAGGATCTAACACTGTTCCAAGAAAATCGTCTCAAATCAACATTCTAATTTTAATTCATATATAAACATAATTAAATCTAAGCAAAACACTCAAAGAAATTCAAATAAATTCAACACAAGATCATAACATAATATTTATACATCAAATATGCTCAACAAATACTCAAAAGATCATATATCAAGTTTTGGAAAATACTTGAGGAAGTTTTTTGAAAATGGAAATTGCGGGGGACACACCGACATTCAAAGCTAGCGGTATTCAGGTGGTGTAGTCTGCACCAAAAATTCTACGCTTGCCAACACTACAGCGTTAGTACAAATGCTAGCAATGTTGTAATCTACGTTGGTGGTGTTGAGCCGGTGTAAACTGCAACTCAAAATTTTCAAAATTTCTGAGAGTTCCACAGGGTTGGTTCACGCCCATGGATACCCCCAACATCGATGGTGTTGTTGCGTACGCCGGTAGTGTTAACCCCTATGCCGGCGGCATTGAGGAGATGTATGCTGTAGCACAAATTTTTGAAAAATTGCAGTCTCCTCTGTTCAAAAACTCACTTTTTGCCCAAGTTTTCATTTCCAAACTTCACTCAAATACATTCCTAACATCAAACCTTAACCTATATGTATTCTAACTTCTTTTAACACACACAATCTTCACTTTCAACTCATCAAATATCTATATTTACCAATCCAAACAAAATTCTTCATTCAACCTTTCACTTTGCAATTTCAACTACTTAAAACCATTTCAACCCTACTCATTAACACTCCTTAATACTTATCTAGCACATACCAATAACTCATATATCATCAAAATCCTACCTCATACACAAATAGCACATGTAACTACTCAAGAACTAATTTCAACATGCATATTCATTGTAACACAAAACTCACATGAGCTAAAGGAACTTAAACAAATAAATGAGTTTTCAAACAAGTATAAACTTACCTTAAGAAGCTTTGGCTTCTTGAGAAACTCTAAAGCCTAGTCTTGTTCTTGTTTAAGGTTATGGGATGCAAGGTTTTGAAGACAAGAGAACAAAGTTTGGAAAAGAAGATGAAGAATTTCGTATGGATTTTTGGTCTGATTTTTAGAAGTGTGTTTAGCAAGTATTTGGCGCTTAATCTTATCCAAACATTGACTTTAAGGGTCACTTAAGTATGGGCTTTAATTTTGCATGGTTTGGGCTCATTTTTTGCCTAAATCATTACATTTGGAGCTTACTTTTTCAAATTTTGACCTAAGTATATCAATATTTAAACACACTAACACAACACATATGTCATATATTAGCATAAATCATATTCATCATGCTTCATAATTGTGTATAAATTCATTAACACATTTATAAAACATGATTTGAGAAATTATGGCTATTTCATAGACACTTTTGGAACCTTTGTGGATTTAGCAGGAGAATCACCCTAAGAATTGTAACTTATCAGGATTTAAGTTTACCTTGTTGAGTTCTTTCAAATGCTTTTATTTAATTGCCACCATAAACTACGCAACTCCGCTGACATCCCTTCTATTGTGAAGTACACCTTGTGCATGATATGGAAACCTTTGCATGACTAAGCTAGTCATATCTAGGCTTTTATATTATGTACGGTGGGTAGCTACCTTAGGTATCCCTTGTGGCATGACAGAGTAAGATTTTTAAGAGAAGGAGAAGAAGTGAAGGATGATATAGGAATGTTATGATTTTTAGAAAGAGAAGGAGAAGAAGCAAAGGATGAATAAATAGGAGTAAGAGCAAAGAAAAGCAATATTAGAGGGAAAAAAGCCGACACTATGTGATTCTAATCCCATCATTTTGTGTTTTTGAGAAAATCGGTAAATAGGGTTTTGTGGATGAATGGGTTGGTATACACAAAAGCAATATGCTCTACTTGCTATGTCAACCCAATGTTAATGTCAATATGCTAGAAATTCATATATATAAATGCATCGAGCCTAGATTTTATTTTTGATTTAATTTTCTTTTAATTCGATTTGGATCAAACCCTAACCCATTTGATATGGATCATCAGCTAGGATTTAAAAGAAATATTTCTTTAAAAGGAGTCAACACCGATGATAGTAGGGAAAAAATTGCAAGTTATGATCAATGGGTTGGTTGATTCGAACTTTGCTAAAGGTCCATGATAAAACCAATTTTAAAATTAGTTTTTTAAATATCATAAATTCTAAATTCAGGAGGCTACTCTATTAAAACCGTATGGTTACCACTGTAAAATCTTTTAATTAAAGTTTATTTTTTTAATGATAAAAAAATTAATCCGTGTTACAAAGAATGCTATTTACAAATTATCATAATTTTACAAGTCAATACATTTATTTACAGTGTTTACAATAAATCAATTCCATCTTTACAAAACAAAGGAAAAGATTTTTTTTATTTATTATGTCACTCTGAAGGTGCTTACATATCTGCTAATCAGGATCAGATAATACATAGTGCTTTTTAAGAAAACTTTATTGTGTTGGTTTATTTTTTTATTTTTGAACTCTTTTAAATTTAAGTTTGTTAAATTTTTATGAATTTTGACAAAATGTTTATTTTTTGGTATTGTCAATGCTATAAAAACTAGCTTTTTTCTTTTATTTTATAAAATAGGATTTTTATATGTGTTCAATTTTTTTTTTATTTTTCATATATATATATATATATATATTACACTTTTTCATACATAATCCATAGAGTAACTACTATTATTTAACTAAATTATATTTATTTTACTAAATGTATATTTTTCTCCTTTTTATTATTTTTATTTATTGTATCATTTCTCCTTTGTATTATTTTTTATTTAATTAATGAAATAAAATAAAAAAAAAAAAGAATCAACCTACATAGATATGCAGATGTAGGAGCGGATCTGTGCAAGCAACAGACGCAGGTTCGGATCAGGTTCTCATGGAGAAATTGGGTCACAGCCTGCAATGGGGAGCAAACGGCCAACAGTGTCAACATCCGTCGATCTGGCGGTGGTAAGAGCAAGGGACTATGTCGGACGGGCTTAATTCACATTGTTGAACACTTTAGTGTGCCTAGTTTCATTTGAAACGAGGCTAGTAGCGACGGTTTGACACACATAGGCGGCAACAGCAATTATGCTTGTCGGAGCTAGTTTTGATGACTTCAGCTTGAATTGAAGTTATCAATTGATAGCTCTTCTTACCTGGAAGCTTCTTACGTAAATTAATTCCACCAAATTTCACTTGAAAACCCTTAAATCAAAGATCTTAATTTTGAAACCTTAAATTTTAAACAACTTCATATTTGAGCTTTTGTGTGTAATTTCTATTGTGATTATTGATGAAAAATGCTTATTCGAGCTTTATTTATAGGATTGGAGCTCAAATCAAGAAGGAAATGAATTAAATTGCATTGACCCAAATTGACGAAATTAGGGTTCTACTTTGATTGAATTAAATGTTGATTTCAAGTTTCTTTAGGATAATTTGAATGAATATTCTGTATATTTGACTGAATAATGATCACAGGAAGCTTCGTTTTGATCATATTTCTTCAGAATCACCATTAATGGTGATTAGACTCATTTGTGTACAAAATTTTCCCTAAATTTCATGGTGAAATTTGACCACTTAAAACTACAAATCGAGACTAGAAGTCAGTCTCAATTCGTGGTACTCCATGTGTACTTCATGATTTCATCATTAATTTGGTGAAATCACAAAGAAAAAGTAGATAAAAAATGGCCATGAAAAAGTTCATGCAAGTTGTTGTACGCCATTGATGGACAAAAAGAGGAAGAACATGGCTGGTGTTAGCATAACATTAGCTCGGCCAATTAGCATGTGTGATGCATAAGGAAAAAAAAATAAAAGGAGGCATTTTGCATCCTTCAAGATTCGAACCCTACCCTCTCCAAAGTTTGTCCATGACTTTTTTCATATAAGCTATTGACTTGTGTCTTGATTTACTCTACACATATGTGTATTTTAAGGTTTTAAACTCAAATTAAATGAGCCACCTTGTTGTAGGCCATTTAATTAGGTTTAAAATTATATATAATTTAAACTTATGTTATATTAAGCCCAAAAAAATTATTTAACACTATAATACTATTTAATTAAATTATTTTATATTTTTTATTTTCTACATAAATCTATTTTTAAAAAATTGTAATTTTTTGGCTTAATATAATATTCATTTTCATCATATATTAAAGTATAAATTTGGTAAAAAAATGGGGTGTCTATAGTTGTCTCCCTTTGCGGTGATGTTTGATAAAACTTCACCACAAAGACAAAAAGAGATACCCCATTTTTTGTTTTAAAAGTTTAGGGCAAACTTAGAGGTAGAATTAATGTTCTTGCAATAGGTCCTTTGGGGATTATGATCATGCACCTTTTGTGCTAAGTTGATTATGCCAATATATGAACTTAAGAGGCGCTCCTATGACCCAGTAAGTCTTGAATTGGATATCGCTTATTTCAAACAAACTTAAGAGACAAGACAGGGCTCCTTCGAGCAAGACATCCTTAGAGATAGATTTAGATGATGCTTCTTTAAACAAGTGATTCAAAAAATAGGACAACACTCCTTTGAACAAGCGATCCTAATACTCTACTGGATGACGCTCCTTTAAGCAAGTGATCCAAAATTAAGTTTGGCTAGTTTATTTTTTATCTGCATCTGTATCGAAATGATATTTGTAAATATATTTGATTTGCATCTATATTTTATCTATATTTGATCTATTTAATTTTTTAATGAGAACTGACAATTTTTTTTATTTGTATCTATTTCTTGATAAACAATTTATTAGAAAAAAGTTTAAAAAAAATGACTATATTTGCCGAAAAAAGCTAAACAAACAAACCCTAGGACGACATTCCTTCGAGTAGGTGATCCTAATATTATATTAGATGATACTCCTTCGAGTAGGTGATAAAAAACTAATACAACACTCTCTCAAGTAGGCGATCCTAATATCTTAATGGATGATGCTCCTATGAGTAGGCGATCAAAAAACTAGGATAGCACTCCTTCTAGCATGCAATCCTAATACCTTACTTGATGACACTCCTTCGAGTAGGCGATCCTAATACTAAAGCGGTGATGCTCCTACAAACATGCGACCCTAAAAGATAAGACAGTGCTCCTACCGACAAAGAATCCTAAGAATCGAGGAGAACAAATGATTTACTACTAACTTAATTTGGAATGCTTTTTGAAAAGTGAGTCTTCAAATCTTTTAAACAGAAATATTTTGGAGAAAAGCTTTTTCTTTCCAATGATTTGACTGATGCCCCTTTTACAAGAACTTTTTTTTCTTTTTATTTATTTTTTTAATTTTCCTTTTTTAGTTTTTGAAATAAAACTCTATCTCTCCTTTCTTCCCTTTTTTTTTCCTTGCTTTTCTTTTTTATTTTTCTAATCCCCTTTTCTTCCCCCTTTTTTGTTCATTTTTTTCTTTTGACATGAATTCAAGGTGACTTATGTTGCTTCGACTTTCATTAGATGGCTTATAGCTTAAAGCGCATGAGTTATGCATAGTTTTGAAATAAAGTCTCTTCTTCGTTTCAAAGAAATTGAATTATCAATATTAATTAATTGCTCTTGAATTAATACAGCTAAGGCAAGCACACAATAGTTAATCTTTTTTCTCCTTATTAATGACCATAATCTACAAATTACCCCATTGTGGGGTGCCCTAATGCGGCATGGTTCTTAATGAGGTTTATTTTTCAAAACACTTCTTTGAATGGCTCAAATGGGTTAATAAAGGATAAGTGTGTTTAGGATATTGAATTGAATATCTAATGTCATTTTGACCTACGTATCAAATTCAAAGTGGACATAAATGGGCAAAAATTGAAGGCTTAAATAGACAAAAATTAGCTGTCTACAAACGCCCCTAATTAGTGATGAATCAAGTCCTTTCGGTTGCCCCTTAATTTTGATATCATTTTGTTTGTAGTTTTTCTTTAGCTTAAAGTGAAGATCATTGGGCCAACAATTTAAAGCATCCTTGCCTGTTAACAAATTTATCTTTTTCTATCTTTTTTTATATAATCTTTCTAGAAAACTTTTTTATTCTTTTTTCGAATTTATTAGAAAAATATTTTGTAAAAATGACCAAACATCAATTTAATTATTGACATGATAATGGATATTTACAAAGAGAGATGGATAAAGTATTTGGAAACCATATTATACAATGAATATTTACAATATAGAGTGAAAATTCATTTACAAAGTTTTTTTTTTTACGAAATTATGAAAGAATTATTTTGGGAGCTAAAGCAAGAATAATTCCTATTATTTAAAATTACGGACATTTACAGGTCTATTACGCTTTATATTATATATATATATTTTTTTTTTAATAACCTAAGCATATTTACAAGTTTTTCTTTTTCTTCTTTTTTAATAGCCCAGGAATATTTAAAAAAATTTCTATTTCTTTTCTCTATTTTTTTTTTTGCCATTTTCAAACCAAAACCTATTTTACATTTCTCTCTCTTTCTCTCTCAAAAATAATTGTAAAAGTAATGATGAATTTTTTTTAAGAAAATATTTACGAAAGAATGATGGACTTAATGCCAAAGGATAATTTTGACCTATGACATGATTCTAGTTAAAAGACCTTATAATTATCTAAAGGGAAGAATTTATCTAAAGGATGATCAAATTATTTACAATCTACATATATTCACAATTCTACTATACATTTTTTACAAATTTTATGTACAAGTTTTTTATTTTTTATTTTTTTTACAATATGTATAGTATACAGTCCTTTTTTCAGTTATATTATAAGAACAACTAGATTGAAATATTTACATATCAAAAGAAATATAAAATGGCCCATTTAGAATTAACATGAACTTGTGATTTATTTCATTAAATAACATTTGAATGCATCGAAATTTCTTTTATTACTATCATAAGATGTCCAATTCATTTTGGCTGGGAAGGCTTCTCAAGGAGAGGAAAGACTCTTATAGTCAGCTGATATAACACTCTTGCCATTTCATTCATCAGGGGCTCTATTTTATCTGGATGACCCAACCGCTTTTGGTTATTTTTAACAGAGTCCGATTTTTTTTTTTTTTTTTTAGCATTCTAGGTTAATTCTTCTCAAATATAGGCTTTCATCCCAGCCAATTGGAGGTGGGGATCAGAGATCCCTGAGATGTGGATAAACTTCAGTTTTCTTTGTGAATCTCTTGAAATCTTTCTAACAAATTCATGAAAAATTCATATGAGCCATTTGATTTTTCTTTTTTTATTTTAATTTATTTATGAACACAGTGAGAAAAAAATTTCATGATTAATGATAATCATATTGTACAATGATGTGTACTATTTTACAAGAGTAAGAAATCCTTTTATCTTTTTATTTATTTATTACTATTTATAAATAATGAAAAAAATATTTATGTACAAGTTATAAATTATTCACAAATTATCTTACACACTATACATACATTAAATATATAAACATGCAAATCACATGGATGCATATGGTAATGACAAAGCATTACGGAAATATCTTTTAAAACTTTATTAGTTAAGATTATACAAATTATAAAGAAATTTACAATGTTGAAAATTTACAAGGATTTAAAAAAAATATTTACAAGAAATTTGAATTTTTTTTTTTGTGTCGCGGCACTTTGTCATCATCGTTCATCACCCACTTAGTGAATGCAAATTTGGTAGGTTCTAAAGCTCCCTCGGTTAACAGCCCGCATGTCACATTAACGGAATGGAAGGCTAATTCGTGTCTCGTATGGTAGATTTACCACAACACTTAAGACCTATTGGAGCCCTTGTCCAAGGGTGCTAAGGTGGCCTAATTCAAACCACATTTAACACAAATTTCATAAAATTCCTCCCACCCCCCTCCCCCCCTCTTTCCCCCATAAGATATTATGGCCCGATTTTAGGCTATTTACAAAAAGGTTTCTATTATCTACACCACTTAAGGAAACCATCAGTAC
This sequence comes from Combretum micranthum, assembly GCA_024138025.1. Lineage (NCBI taxonomy): Eukaryota > Viridiplantae > Streptophyta > Magnoliopsida > Myrtales > Combretaceae > Combretum > Combretum micranthum. The sequence goes on from JAMXBD010000438.1 coordinate 154,205, forward strand.
TACTATTTACAAGCTAAATATTGTACAAATAATGAATAAAAAAATGAGCACAAATTTTAATGTAAGAATTTTAAGTGGTTAACCCTCTTAAAAAATAGGCATCCCTAGTGGAGTTGCCAAGCAGTCAAGCTTGGATTTTTCATTTCTGATTTAATTTCTTTCAACTCAATCCATATCAAACCTAAACCCATCTAATATAAACCATCGATTAGGAATTGGGAGAAATATTAATTTTATAGAAGTCGCCACCTGACTATAGTAAATAAAAAATGCAAGTTATGATTAATGAGTTGGTTGATCCAAACTTGGCTACATGTCGATAATAAAGCCAATTTTAAAATTAGTTTTTTAAATATCGGAAATTCTCAATTCGTGGGCTACCCTGTTAAAACCGTATAGTTACCATTTTAAAATCTTTTAATTAAATCTTTTTTTTAATGCTAAAAAATTTTATCCATGTTGCAAAGAATGCCATTTACAAATTATCAAAATTTACAAGTCAAGACATATATTTACAGTATTTACAATAAATCAATCACATGTTTACAAAAATAAGGAAAAAGAATTTTTTTTTATGTCGCCCTAGAGGTGCATACGTATTTGCTAATTGGGTTCAAATAATACTTAGTTCTTTTTAAGAAAACTTTAATGTATTTGTTATGTTTTATTTTTGAACTCTTTTTACTTTAAGTTTGTTAAATTTTTATGAATTTTGACAAAAGGTTTATTTTTTTGGTGATGTCAATCCTATAGAACTAGAATTTTCATTTTTTTTCTTTTTATAAAAATAGGATTTTTCTAGCTTTTCAATTTTTTTTATTTCTCATATATATATATATATATATATTACTCTTCTATTTATACACTATCCATATAGTAACTACTTTTATTTAACTAAATTATATTTACTTTACTACATGAATATTTTTTTTTATTATTTTTATTCATTTTATCTTTTCTCCTTCTTATTATTATTTTATTTAATTAATGAAATAAAATAAAATAAAAATCAATCTACCTAGACATGCGGATGCAGAAGCGGATCAGATGCAGGCAACGGCCGCAGGTTCAGATCTGGTTTAAATGGTGGAATCGGGTCACGACTTATAATGGGGAGCAAGCAGCCGACGGTCTCACGATCCGCCAATCTGGCAATGGTAAAAGTTAAGGAGTGTGTCGGACGCTCCAATGGATCTGGTTTCGTTTGAATGTGGCTAGTAGCAGAAGTTTGACATACATAAGCAGCGGCAATGGTTGTGCTCGTTAGAGCTGGTTCTAATGGCTTCAACTTGAATTGAAGCTATCAATTAATAGCTCTTATTACATGGAAGCTTCTTACATGAACTAAATTCCATCAAATTTCACCAAAAACCCTTACATCAAGGATCTCACTTTCAAAAATCCTAAATTTCAAACAATTTCATATTTGAGCTTTTATACGTGATTTCTATTGTGATTGCTGATGGAAAATGCTTGTTCGAGCTCCTATTTATAGGATTGGAGCTCGAATCAAGAAGGAAATGGATAAAATTGCATTGACCCAAATTGATGAAATTACGATTCTTCTTTTATTCAAATTAAATGTTGATCTGAGTTTCTTTATGCAATTTTGAATGAATATTCCTATACATTTGACTGAATAATGATCTTAGGAAGCTTTATTTTGATCAGATTTCTTCAAAATCACCATTAATGGTGATTAAGCTCATTTGCACACAAAATTTTCCTTAAATTTCATAGTCAAATTTTACCACTTAAAACTACGAATCAAGACCAGAAGTCGATACACAAAAGGAAAAAAAAAAAAAAACAAAACATTTTGCATCCTTCAAGATTCAAACCCTTCCTCTCTCCAAAATTTGTCTATGATTTATCCATATAGTCTATTGGTCCATGCCTCATTTTGGTTTACATAAAAATTTGTTTTAAGGCTTTAGACCAAACCAAATTAAATGAGCCACCCTATTATGGGCCATTCAATTAAGTTTAGAATTATATATAATTTAAAATTATATTATATTATATTAGGCCCAAAAAAAATATTTAATACTATAGTACCATTTAATTAAATTTTTTTATTTTTTATTTTCTTCATAAACCTATTTAAAAATATTGTAATTTTTGGGCTTAATATAATATTCATTTTCATCATATATTAAAGGCTAAATTTGGCAAAAACTGGGGTGTCCACAAAATGTAAGTAGTATAATTTAATTATTAATCGTGGTTTGTGTATTCATGTATAATTTAATATGTATATATAATATACTTGTATAAAATAAGGCCAATACAGATGGGTAAAAAGAAATTATAATTTAGAAAAAAATTAATTTTTCATAATTAGGATATAACTTGAGATTTTATTTTTTATTGACTTCAATTCAATCCCCAGTTGATCCTGATCGATCCTTAACCCCCTAGCATATCCGACTTAAATCCTAGTTTAGTTCTGATAGCATCGATGTACATACTTTCTTTTATTTTTTTTGACAATTTTATGTTCATTTTATTTTTACATTAAATGATAATTAGACCTTTTTTTTATTGTATATGAGGGAGCTCTACAATTATCATACTGTCACGCCCTAATCTAAAGTCGTTATAACTCGTCATGTGTCCTCACTTGAGATGAACATGCTAAGGCTATTGTTTCACTAATCCACAAAGATAAACCATATATCATCAATCTCTCACATATAAGGGTACCTATTTAAAAACATCTCATAATAACAAAACTTCTGAATAGCTTAATTAGCATAAAAAAAAAAAAAAGCCAACTTGTATCAAACTTATAACAATATAAGGAAAGTCTCGTTAAAAAAATTCAAAATTCATAATAAGAAAATAAAAATTCAGAAGGACTTCAAATGTAGCTATCTCTCATCTAAAATTTTTATAAGTCAGCGGGAAAGTCACGTCTACTATCATCCTCTCCATAGTCCCCATAAACATCATATCCAGGTAGATTGAACACTATAAGATCATCACCTGTTCCTGAAAAAAAAAAAAAAAAAGGAGCACAAAGACCCAATAAGTCAAACCACAAACACATGTGCATGAGCAAACAACATACAAATTCACATGAGCCATTATATGCAACAATCACAGATTATTATCTTTTATTAGCCAGGCAAACAACATAGTTTAGAACCATTAGCCACTAGTCTTAAACCTAGAGTAACACATGACTCTATAAAAATAATTAGTACAGAAAATAATAATGTATACATATATTGGTGTTGAGTACTTCTCACACACCCTTAGTTACCATACACGTACCATTCCTAGACTACCAGAATCATCTTTGTGCATAACTCCACTTGGGACAGCGTCATACACAGATCATCCGGGCGTCATCCTAGTAGTAATGGTCCTCCTAATCTAGGAAGAGATCATTCCTTTAGATCGCTAAAGAATTCGAAAAACCAACTTACCTAGTTTTTGAATCTTGATCTCCCTTGATGCAAAGATCACGATTATAGAGGTTTTAGGGTTTTCTATTGCTCACGAATGGTTTTAGAGAAGAAGAACTATGCTAGGGTTATAAAGAAAACTTGGAAACCTTTCAAATCCCATGTAGGAAGGCCGAAGACCTAACTCTCATTAGAAGATTCTATGGCTGTGATGGTAGATACCAAGGCCAGCAACATACAGGTCTAAGGCTAGTGGCATAGGCTTCGAGGTCGGTGGCTTACCAGGCAGGCCATAGCTGCACCTTTCTTATCTTCAATCACATGTGTGTCATTTGACTAAACATACATATACATATTAGGGTGAACCATAAAACCCTCTTATTTTTCAATAAACTACACTTTGCCCTTCATTATAAATTATTTATTTATATCTTACATTTCCACACCCCCCCCCCCCCCCCCTCCCTTTCTTAACGAAACTTTCGTCCTCGAAAGTTACCTAGATCATCAAAAGCTTAGGTTATTTTGTCCTCATCTCCTCTTTTATCTCCCATGTATTTCTCGTTCAGATTGATTGGTCCATTACACCTTTACATATTTGATCACTCATCTTCTCAAAATTTTGTTCTTTGGTGTCAACAATTCTTATTAGCTTTTCAACTGTAGAGAAATTCGATTATACTTCCAATGGTTCCAAAGCTAATATCTGTTCAGGATCCTTCACATCTTTTCTCAACATAGATACATGAAACATGTGGTGTAGTCCATCTAAACCAAGCGATAAAATTAATATGTAAGCTAAATCACCTATCCTTTCCAAGACTTCATAAAGTCCTATATACATGGGGGTTTAACTTGCCCCTTAAACCAAATCTGACAATGCCCCTGGCTAGTGAGGTCGTAAGCCGAACATGTTCTCTTACTTAAAACTCCAAAGGTCTCCTCCTCTTATCTGCATAACTTTTCTGATGGCTTTGATCTACTTCTAACTTCTGTCTGATAGCTTTGACCTTATCAATAGCATCCTATACTAGTTTTAAGCCCAAAATCTTTCTATCACCTACTTCATCCTAATGAATAGACAATCTATAATTTTTACCATTCAAGGCTTCATATGGCGGCATACCAAGCAACACTTGATCACTGTTGTTATATGCGAACTCCACCAAAGGCAAGTACTCATCTTAGCTACCTTTAAAATCTAAAGCACATGCTCTCAGCATGTCTTCCAGAATTTGGATGATCAGCTCAAATTGTCCATCTGTCTGAGGATGATAGACAGTACTAAAAACCACTTTAGTGCCTAAAGCTTTATGTAAGCTTTTCCAAAATCTCCCAGCAAACTTAGTGTCTCTATCTGACACCATAGTCATTGGTATTCTATGCAATCTCACTATCTCCTTGATATACAACTTTACTAAATGTTCCATGGTATACCTATTTTAATTGGATAAAGCATGCTATACCTTTGTAAGCCTATCCAAAATTACCCATCATGGATTAAACTTTTCTCTTTTTCTAGGCAGAGTAGAAACAAAATCCATGGTTATGTGCTCCCACTTCTACTGAGGTATAGGTAAAAGATTCAATTTACCTGCTGGTTTTTTATGCTCAATATTAATCAACTGACAAGTGTAGCACTTGGATATATACTCTTAATTTCTTTCTTCATGTTATGTCCCAAATGGATAGAATGACTAGAGTAATGTGCCTCTTTCGGTAACTGCTTCTTAAGCTCTTCTTGCTCTAATACATATAATCTTCCTTTATATCTCATGACACCTTCTTCATCAATATGAAATTTGGCTACCCTGCTTACTTCTATTCTCTTTTTTATCTCCTATATACTTAGATCATCCACTTGTGATGCTATGATCCTTTCTATAATAGTAGGCTGAATCTGCAAGTTTGTGAGTCTTACACCTACTTATCTGGTCACCATCTCCAATTCAAGCTTTCTCATATCATCCATTAGACGACATTTCAAAGTGATAAAAGCTACTAAATTCTCAACTTGTTTTCTACTCAAAGTATCTGCTACTACATTCGCCTTTTTTCAGGATGGTATTAAATATCCCATCATAGCCCTTGATTAGCTTTAACCATCTTCGTTGCCTCATATTCAGCTCCCTTTAGGTAAAGATATACTTGAAGCTTTTGTGGTTCGCATGGTTGTCAAAATCGTAATTTTACTGTTCATTTGTATATGTAGAATTAGTAAAATTGTACAAAATAATGCAAAATTGATAAAATCATAAATATATGGAATCGTATATCTAAATTCATAATTCTACATAAACTCTATACCTTAATAATTTTTCATGCATTTTAATTAAGTAGAAAAACATATAAAATTATAAACTTGTAGCATCGTATATTTGACTCGCAATTTTGACAATCATGATTGTCAAGCCCTGAGGGGTACCCTAAATATGACAGTCTACTCTACACAATACTAAAGCCTAAGAATGACTTCCTTAGTCATGCGAAGACTTCCATATCATGTACAAGGCGTATATCATAACCAAGGGCACGTATCGGAGTAACGCAATTTACATTGATAATGATTAAGTAACAAGGCAAGGAGAATACTTATCATAACCATAAACATGGTTAATTATAATTCTTAGGGGCATACCCCCGCTATTCTCTTCGAGTTTGTATAAATATATTACTTTAGAAATCTCCAAAAATACTAACATAGCATACATTACATATCAGGAAATCTCAAAATAACTTCGTCCTAAAATTCCCATTGCCTCCATAAGAGTTTAAATTCTATCTATGACTTCCTTAATATTATGATCTTTGATTTGAGCCATGAGTATACCTGTTTCAACAAAATTTATGGGGGTATAAGCTACAACTAGCTTAGTGAGATATTCCCTTTCATTTGCACCATGATTTCAGACAAATTCATTTAATTTTTCACGCATATGCTATGTATGTTATGCAACAATCACATGACTACACAAATATATATAGTTATTCGGAAACCATATATAAAACGAATCTACCCCTTCCGTATCAAAGGTTAAGGAATTGTTGATGAAGATCCTCGACCTTCTACTGCTAATCCCTAGGCTTCCGCCCAAAGCATTCGGTTGGCTCATCTCTAAACTTAGAGTCGCATTCCCCAAGCGATGTGGATTCTCTAGGAAGGAGCAGGGCTCGTGTCTCAGCACGTTAACCTCCCATCCAACTCTACGCATAGGAGTAGCAGTTCCGAAAGGAATATGACTCGATAGATACTATGCGTGAACTTTTTATTTTTCTTAAGTCAAATCTTATTAAGATTTCTTAGGGACAATCAAACAATTTAGCAACAACAAGCAAGCTTACATGTAGGTAAACAAAATACTTAAACAAACAATTCGAAGTTGCGATATTCTCAATTTTCATTCCATCACATAAACATAGAATCACATATATACATATCCCTAAATTCCCCATACATATCCATTTTTATCTCTTCTTAGTTATGCTACTACTCTACAAACACAAGCAAGTAACGAAATTAAGAGGAATAACTTACTCGTCCATTTCATAATCTTCTTAGTCGTTGTAATTCTTAGGAAGGGAAATCTCGTATTTCGCATCACCTAGAAAAAGAAATACCCGTGATGAGTATTTCATAGGAGTTCTACTTAAGCTTTCTAATTCTATTTTACTATGTTCGCTAAAACTCGTGTAGAATGAAATTCCAACTTAAAATGATCATAACTTGCTCATTATATATCGTTTTCTACTTACTTAAAAAGATCTATCTATTTCTAAGGTTATTTTTGTTATAAAAAGTCATTTTGGTTCTAAAACCGTAGGGTATAGATTCATCATGAAAATTTCCAATTTTCAAAACATAAATTTACAAACTTTTCCTTATCCAAAAATACTTGTACCAAAAAATAGATATTAGTAGAGTTGGAAAAATCCTTTGAATATACATATATAGACTCATTTGGTATGCAAGATTCCAATGGTGTTGTCTCAACGATTATATTTCGTAAAACAATGTCTTATGGTGTTGAAGACTTATATCTTAACAAATTCTTTCCTAAGTGTTTTGAAAGAATTTCATAATTTCTTGAGTTATTATAAGTATATTCTTATTTTCTTTTCTAAAATAAATAAATAAATTTTCTCTTAGCTTTGGTCTTTTACAAATTTTACTTGTAGTGATAAAAATGAAGTCTCCAAGAGTTTTATTAAGTTGTTGATAACTTATAATAATTCGAGTTGTGTATATTTTCCCTTTAAAAAAATGGCTTTGATAAACAAGTCTTTTTCTCCCTTTATTTTTATTTTCTAACTTCTTTAAAATTTAACTTCATTTCCAAACTTGGTCTTTTATCTCTATGACCAATTTTACTTGAAAGGAAATCATGTTTTATGTTTTTGATATTATCTATTATTATTTTGTAACTTATCATGTTTATACTCCTTTTTATTTCTTTGGAAACGGTTTATCACTTAGAAACTTTGGCAACTTCTATTCCTAAGTGAGTTTATAATTTAGTGAGTTGATTTTATCTTAACTTACAAAACTTAGTCTAGTTATTACTTTTTATTATGGAGTTGGTAAAATCCTACAAGTAAGCTTTTTGAGAAAAATTTTGCTTACCAAAAAATTATTAATACTAAGTTTTAATAAACTTTATGTGACTTAACATAATAAAAGAAAATGTTTATTTTGTTAGTTAACTACCTTGAGAAAAATTATTTTCATTGTTATTTGAGAAAAGTCTTGGTGGGTTTGAAAAGAGGTTGTAGAAATAATTTTTTTTTCTAGGTGGGTGATAACAAAATCTTGATGCATATAAAGAGAGTTTGGTTTCATTTTTCCTTTGTTTCCTTGGTAAAATTATCCTTGTTGACACTTAGGAAAACTTTGGGAAAAGTTTGAGCACAAATTGTAAAAATACATTTTCTAAATTATTGTTGACAAGTTTCTTTATTTAATAACTAGTTACATAATAAAAGAGTTTTAGTTTCAAATTCCTCTATTAGAGAAAAATTCCACTTTAAATGTTGTTGAGACAATATCATTATGAGAATGCATATATATGAGCATGTAATATGAAAATGATGAAAATATAAGAAAAAGGCAAGAAGCAAAACAATAATAATAAACAATATAATAATATCAAGTATTGAGAACCTTAGCTTCATCAAGGTATCTCGGTCAAGCATTGGGAGCCTTAGCTTCATCAAGACAACTCGATTAAGTATTGGGAGTCTTAGCTTCATCAAGATATCCGGAGACTAAGAATAGACTAGTCCCAAAAAGAAAAAAAAAAAAGAAAGAAAAGAAAAAGCAATAATAGAAGCATTAAGAATAATAAAAGCAAGCTATTAAGAGTTAGTGGGTATTTAGGCCATAATAAATATATACACATATATTTAATAATATATATAGAGTTAGATTAGAAACATAATAACAATAATAATAACCATAATAATAATAATAATAATATCATAATAACATCAAGATAATAAAATTGGAATTCGTTGCAAGAACAAAACATGAATATATTGTTGCTTCTACAACTCGTGTGAGTTTTAAAGAATAACACCATAGTCATGCTAAGTTACATACTAAGATGGTTGAAAGATTTTACCTAATAGTGTTTTTGTTGAAGGATGAAGAGGGTAGATGTAGATTATGTGGGTAGTGACATGTAGTAAATGGTTTATATTTAGAGGAGGATTTTGTAGGGAAGATTTTAGAGGAATTTGGTTGTAGAGAGTTTTGATAGAGAGGATTTGTGGAGTGAATTTGAGAGAGTTTTGTTATGTAAAATGAAGGTATGAAATAAGTAGAGGGAAATGGGGTATTTATAGTTGAAGATGAAGGGAAATTATGTGTAACAAAATAAATTAAAAAAAATTGAGATGATGGTACAGAGAGAGACAGAGAGACAGACAGAGAGAGAGCGAGAGGGGGGGGGAGGGGGGGGGGGGGGGGGGGGGGGGGGGGGGGGGGGGGGGGGGGAGGGATTGAGGGTTTGGGTGGAGAATGGGGTGGGCACTGGCCATGGAAAGAAAAAGAGGGAGAGAGAGATTATTTTTTGTAATTTTGTAAGAGAAATAATTAATATGTAAGATATGATTTGATACAAGGTGTATTGGAAAGGTAAAAAGTAAGAAAAGGTATGCAGGTAATAAGAATAGGTAGTAAGAAAAAGGCAGAAAGAAAAATGTAGAAATAGATGAATAGTAGAAAAATTACTATGAATAGTAGACTAGATAATTAAAATACCGGTAGTAATGAAAATATGCGTAAACAGCTCATATCTTTATTTTTAGTTACTGGAAAGTTCTAAATTTGATATTTTTGAAAACCTTATATTTTCACGAGTCTATTGGTATTGTTGGAATATTTTCACCATCCAATGTACCGAGGCATGATTTTCGGAAACTGATTCCATTCGGATCCAAAAGACACTAGAAATTTACAAATATGATATTTTTAAGCTTACCTATATTATTATGAACTATTATCAACAATTACTTCAGTTCCATTATTTACGGTTTGAGAGCGCAAGATTGTCAAGTCTAAACATTAGGGTTTGTTGTAGACTTTATTGATTTTTAGAGTTCTGGTTTGACTTCCGACTTGTTGAGTTATTCACCAAATCATAAAATTTTGGCGTTTTGACTATGTTATATTTTTTCTTCAACATCTATGGTGATTATTTAATATTTCTCAGTTCTCAGGGATCGTTTAACTAAGTCTAGGGCTATGGGTTGACTCAGTTTGACTTTTGGTGGTAATTGAAATTTTTTATTCAAAAATTCACCGAAGGATTTAAAGTTTTAGTATTTTGTTGTCGAACGTTATTTGGATATATCATCTTGATTTGCATGTTAGAGATCGAATAGATGATTTGGTTTGCGTATGGACATTGAATCAATCGATTATTGGATTTTCCATTTTGTTTTGAGGGTTCTCTTTTTCTTAAGGTTAAGAAGTGTCATATCTGATCTTATTTAAAATTTGGTTTTAACTTGGGTTGATTTTCAAGGTCTCAGTTTTGGTGTTTAACTTCTAGGATTATTTTCTAAGAATTGTGAAAAATTCAGCGATTTACAATGGCGGTCCATATATATTTTACATTTCTCCCCACACAGATAATGTCACCATAACTTCAAGGCATGAACCACTATTGCCAATTTTGGATCATGTGTAAGGTAATTCTTTTCATAAGGCTTCGGCTATTTAGAAGCATATGCTATCACCCTGCCTCCCTACATCAACACACAACCTAATCCCTATGTAGAGGAATCACTATAAATTACATACTCCTCACCACTCACTAGTAAGACTAACACTAGAGCATATACTAGCTTTTCCTTCAATTGTTAGGAGCTGTTCTTACACTCTTCATCCCAAACATACTTTGCCCTTTCTATGTTAGTTTGGTTAAAGGACCAGCTATCTTGGAGAAATCCTCTGCAAATCTTTTGAAGTATCCTATAATTCCTAAAAAAACTTCTAATTTATGATACACTTTTGAGTGTTGGCCATTTTACTACTACCTTCACTTTTCAGGGTCCACTGAAATCCTATTTCCATCAATAATATGCCTTAAGAAAGATATTTGTTCTAATCAGAACTCACACTTTGTGAACTTTGCATGCAACTTTTCATCTTGCAATCTATTCAGAACTAACCTCATGTTCTTCCTTGGTTTTAGACTACATAAAAACATCATCTATAAAGACCACTACAAACAGATCTAAATAATCTATGAAGACTCTGTTTATAAGGTCCATAAAGACTGCTGGTGCATTTGTAAGACCAAACAGCATAACCACAAACACATAATGTCCGTACCTAGTCCTAAAGGTTGTCTTCTATATGTCCTTTGCTCTAACCTACAGCTGGTGATATCTTGATCTAAGATATATCTTTGAGAACATTTGTGCTCCTACCAACTGGTTAAATATATCATCTATCCTTGGCAAAGGGTACTTATTCTTGATAGTCACTTGGTTAAGCTCTTTGTAGTCTATACATAGCCTCATGTTGCCATCTTTTTTCTTCACAAATAAGAACTGGAGCTCCCCAAGGCGACATACTAGGTCTGATAAACTTCTTCTTAAGTTGATTTTCTAACTAAACTTTAAGCTCTGTAAGATCTGTTAGAGCCATACGATATGGATTCTTAAGCATAGGCAAAATACCTAGCACCAAATCAATACAAAACTCCACTTCTCTCTTTAGTAGTAACCTGGTAATTCATCTAGACAAACATCAGGGTATTCACATATAACCAGTATCCATGCAAGATCTATCCTTTATTCACTTTCTATCATCACAACTGCCATAGCTAATGTTGACCTTCCCCACAACTCATATGTAGGTAAACTTGGGGGTTTTTGCACTTCAAGGTTGTGTACAAATTAGTCTCCATTTGGTAGACTAAACTCCACTACCAGGTTGTGACAATCAAGCACAACATGATATTTTACCAACCAGTCTACTTCCAAGATTATATCAATGTTTACCATGTCTAAGATAACTAGGTTTACAAGTAGATGCCTACCTTCTATCTCTATATCCATATTTCTACAAATTCAGTTCAACATAGCTCCACTCCCAAAGGTGTGTTTACCGACATACATTCAACACACACACCACATACAAATACAAATGACTCAGATATGCATCAAAAACTTGCACCAGTATCAAAAGAACAAAAGCACTATGCAGGAGTATAGGGAGCGTACCTACAATAGTGTCCACATCAGATGTTTCCCTGTGTTGGAGGGCATAAACTTTAGCTGGGGCTCTTTATCCTTGGCCACGTCCGTAATGTCGGCCTATCTAAACTCCTGGAACCACTTGCCTTCCATGCTCCTTGCAGTCTATGGCTTTGTTTCTTCATTCCCTACATTTGAAACAGAACACCTATAGACAACTTTCTCTATACAAAACCTATGGCTATACCCAACCTTGCCACATGCAAAGCAATCATTTTCCAACCATTTACAATCTTTGAGATCATGAGGTCCATAGCACCTGATACATTTCTTATCTGTACCCTAAACTATTGATTTGACCTAATGTGTGATAGGTCTCCCATTCCTTTATCTTGGGTAAAAACTACATATCAAGAGGTAAAGCAAACTAAAAGGATCAAAATACTATAGAAAATTTCTAGATCACAGCAATATTAATCTAGATAAGCAACCCCAATTATTTGCTACCCTACTCATCATTGCACACCGCCTTAAGGAGTTTATAACTTTAATCTAGTAAGATTCACGACCTAAGCTCTGATACCACTTAACTTGTAATGCTCTAATTTGAAGGCATTACAATCTACCATGTGTTCTCACTTGAGATGGATACGCTAAGACTATTATTTCACTAATCCACAAAGATAAACCATATAACATCAATCTCTCACATATAGATGTACCTGTTTAAAAAATCTCATAATAACAAAACTACTGAGCAACTTAGTTAGTATAAACCAAAAGCCAACTTATATTAAACTTATAAAAGCATAAGGAAAATCTCATAAGAAAATTTAGAATTCATAATAACAAAATTAAAACTTTAGAAGGTCTTCAAATGTAGCTATCTTTTATCCAAAATTTCTATAAGTCAGCAAGAAAGTTAGATCCACTATTGTCCTCCCTCTAGTCCACATAAACATTATATCTAAATAAATCGAACACTACAAGATCATCACCTGTTCCTGAAAAATAAGAGTAAGCACAAAGTCTCAGTACATCAGACCATAAACACATGCACATGAGCAAACAATATATAAACTCACATGCGTCATCATATGCATTAATCACAGATTATTATCTTTAATTAGCTAGACAAACAACATAATTTAGAACCATTAGCCACTAGTCCTAAATTTAGAGTAACACATGACTCCATTAAAATAATGAATATAGAAAATAATAATGTATACATATATTGGTGTCAATTACTCCCCACACATTCTTAGTTACCGTACTCGTATCATTCTTAGACTACAAGAATCATCTCTGTATATAACTCCACTCGGGATAATGCCACACACAAATCATCATGGCGTCATCCTAGTAACAACAGTCCTTGTGATCGACTAGATCCAACCAAAGACAAGAAGCAAACTCAATTAAAGTCAAATAGGAATATGTTAATTTACAATATTAAGCCTACAATCACAAACAACAAACAAGGTAAGGTCGTACCTGAAATATCTTTAGGAATAGAAACCCTAACTTTACTAAAATCACTTGATTACGTAAAGAAAGTCATTTCAAATCTGTTTTCACAAGATAAGCATACTCTTATCATCATCTAAACCCTAAACTGAAAGGAACTACAAACCTCAGGTTTATACACATCTTTCTCCTTTGATTGTTAGAATCACAGAATCTTCAAAAGAATAAGGTTTCTCTGAACAACTCTTGCAAAAACTAGGACTCCTTCCAATAATAATCAAACAATTAAAAAAAGATTACACTTTCAGATCACCAAAAAGATTAAAAAGGATCAACTTACCTAGTTCTTGATTCTTCTTCCTCCTTAATTTCAAAACATGACATCTTCAAAAGAAACTTAGGATTTTCTCAAAACTTCTCCAAATTAACTCCCTTCGAAACAAGAAAGTGGACTTTAGGAATAGATCATTCCTTTAGATCGCTGAAGAAATTGAAAAACCAACTTACCTAGTTCTTGAATCTTGATCTCCCTTAATGCAAAGATCACGATTAGAGAGCTTTTTTACGGTTTTCTATTGTTCAGGAATGGTTTTGGAGAACAAGGAATAGGCTAGGGTTATAAAGAAAATTTGGAAACCTTTCAAATCCCGTGTAGGATTTTGTAGCCATGATGATCGGCACCAAGACCGATGGCTACAGGTCCAAGGCTGGTGGCGTAGGCTTTAAGGCTAACTACCTACCAGGAGGTGTACAATTACGCATTCTTGTCCCCAGTCATGTGTCTATCATTTGACAAAATATATATATACATATTAGGATAGACTATAAAACCCTTTTATTTTTCAATAAATAACACTTTTTCTCTTCATTATAAATTATTTATTTGTATATTACAGATACATAGGTCCTAACCATACTATCAAATTAGGGACAAAGGCATGGGCCATACTTGTACTATTATTCTTTGGCAATTTGGTGCCTAATGTTTGATTTTGGTAAAAATTGTACATATACTTTCGAACTAATGGTATTTTAGTGCCCAATGTTTGATTTTTTTTACCTAATGTTAAGAGTATAGAGGCACTAAAATGCCATCAATTTGAAAGTATAGATATTTTTTTACCTAAAATTAAACATTGGGCATCAAATTGCAAAAAATAATAGTACAAGCACTCTGTACCTTTTTCCCATCAAATTATTAGTTGATTATATGCATGTATATGTTTATCTAATATTATGCCTCCTTTTATTAGGAGATTACCTTATAACATTGATAAGACATGTAGAACATAGTTTACACATGCTCTTTATTTTTTTTTCCTTTTTTGTTTTCTTTTTTTTTTCCTCCTATTATTCTTCTTTTTCTTCCTCTTTACTTTACACAACAAGTAAGATAAAAAATAAAATAAAATTACAATGAAAAAAAGTCTATTCTAAGAGCATTTAGGATGGTTAAAAGCAGTTAAAGAATCTCTAATGGTGTCACGACAACAAGTAATAATCAACTTAAGAAGGTAGGAGTGTTTGAGAAAATGGGTCATGCTAGAGAGAGAGAGAGAGAGAGAGAGAGAGAGTAATTTGAAGGGCTTCTTTTCTTTTCTTTTTTCTTTTTTTTTTTGCCATTTTTTTAGGATCTTTCATATTGATTGAAGAGCTTTGAATTATTACGAAGGACTTCCAAAGGTTTCTATTTATACTATTTTAGCACCCATCTATTTTGGGATAACTTCATTTTGCATTAAAAAAATGGATCTTGATTAGTAGTCTATTTCGTGTGTAATGTCTGTAATTGATTTGATTACATGTTAATTTGTCACGCATAGGGGCACCCTACATGTAATAGTCTCAATGTACATCATGCCAAAACTTAACACTAACACCCATGTCATTCAGAAGCTATCAATATAACGTATAAGGTGTGCTTTCAAACTAAGGAAGACACTGAAATATATCAAGTACTTCGATAATATTGGGCAACAGATAAATAGTAGCATATAAAAAGATTAGTATAAGTATAAACTTAAGATCGTGAGTCCTACATCTATTTAAAGTACTAACAATAATAGAATCGAATACTAAATGCTACATATACTAGGAAGTCTATACAAAAGGGGACAAAGAATATATGATGAACTCTCCACTTAAACTTCTTCATCCCAAAGCTCTCAATTGCTAACCCTAAGTCATTGCCAACTTGGAGTGAACCAAAACATATCCTAAAAAAGTGAAGCAATCGAAAACAAAAGTTCAAGTGTCATGGAGAACGAGTTCAACATGATAGGAGTTAGGCAAATGAAATCTTTAAAACCTCTTTTGAATTGCAAAAACACTAATCCTAAGATTGATAAGTGGATACATCTCATTCCCTCAGTGATGACATGAGGAAAGTCTTTACACACTATCCCGCACTTCTCGAGCATAGTTCTTAGTATAAAGAGCACGAACTATGGTACCTCAATACCCTCAATCACAGCCTACCTGATCCGTCATGTAATGGTAACAGCCTTAAACAGAGGTGAATGATGCAATGCATGATTCATTTACCTAATTCATGCTAGATATTTATTAGGTTTGTTTTGATGAAATAAAGCATTGACAATTAAAACACCTACAAGGATACACTATATGCATCAATCATAATTATTGTAGTAGGTAATCCATAGGTAGAATTATGGTTCATGAGCACCATGGACCTACATATACAGAACATGATTAGTGGTGTGATAGGGGATTGTCTAATATGGCCACTCCAATATTTATGTTAGTGGTGAGTTTAAGAGAAAACTTAGACATTGTGGAATTAAGTTGCGCTGGATAGATCATACCTTTGTGTGTGTGTTGGGGGGGGGGGGGGGGGGGGGGGGGGGGGGGGGGTAGGTTGGGGGTTTAGGGGCGTGGGTAGGTGGGGGTTCTCTTATGGTTATTTATAGGTGATGGCCATACTAGAATGGAGGCTACCAAATATTTAATGCCTAAGTGGAATATCCCTTAAATCTGATAGCTAAACTAAATCTGGGATGGTCAATATGATCATTTATGGAGATTTTCCTTGCGAAGATGAGAACATAGATTAGGTTGTCGTGGTCCTCCATATATGGAGTCACAAGTAGTACGAGACCGCCGTCCTCTCGCAGGAACTAAGGTTCTCGATACTTGAGTGCTAAGTTAAGCCCCTTGCCCGATCAAAGCCCTCTATAAGCTGAAGGGCTAGTAGAGTTTCCAAACCAAAGTGCCTGACAGGGTTTCTCAGAGTTGATGGAGCCATTAAGTATATGTAGGGCCCAATAGGCTATGACCAAATATTCTATATCAATAATAATAATATATCATATGATTAAAGTGTTCTCACAATCGCCATAACAAACCAAGCATATGCTTGGTTTCATTTGCATAGCTCATGTAATTTAAGTTGTCTAAGTACAAACACATAGAAAAAAGGATAATCATAAACTGAGTACTCACTTTCCCATGGTTGATATCTAGTAAAAACAATCATCTGGTAGCTTTGTTTTTGAACCTGAATCTCTCAAGTAAAATTTAATAGAATATATTTGTTACTATAGGTTTCTACTACACCAAGCTAAAGGTTGCACGATTTTCTACCCAACCCCATATTATTTCCAAGTTTTAACTTCTTTTCTTATTTTGATGATACCTTTTGCATTTTATGTCTGATTTACGCATATTAATCATTGTTTTCACATGGATTTTGTGTACTTTCCAATGGTGTAATAATTTTCACCAAACGAAGTCATTTTAGATGTGAGCAACCTAGGTTTAGGTGCATTGAGGACTACATGTTGGAATAAATGGAGTTTTTTCCAATGCTTTGATATAATTTAATACTAAAATATATTAACACATGTTAAAATCTATTTCCTTAGTAGGTTTTCAAAATTCTATAAGATAATTATAAAAATAAAGATATTTATTACATTTCTTACACATAATAATATATAAAATCTTATTTATTACTGTGTGCATGTTGTTTGCAACATATATAACTTTAAATTAGGGTTTCACTTCTTCTATTTGTCTTTCTAAATTTCATTTTAATATTATAATGATATAAAGTCATAAAGTAACTATTACATACAGTGAAATATGAAAGCATTAGCTAGGACCCTAATGATAACTTCAATTATTTGAATGAAGGTTTCTACTTTAAAATATGCTTATCACTACAAAAGAGTGTTCAGCATGACTAGAGGCTAAGATTAGTATTTTCATCCATAATTTCTTCAAGGATCATGGATTATCTTATATTATTATATGATCAATCCTTACAAGTGTTGACAAGGAATCAAATCATTGAAATCTCTTCTTTCATTTCCAAGCTAGTGGCAGTCATGGCTCTAAAGAAAGATAGGGTGTTTTCTTATGAAAATTTTTTATTCAAAATCTAGAGGTAGTAGAGAGGAGCCTATATCTAATAGAGAGGAAAATGTCCAATTTGGTACTTGAACTTTAATAAAAAGGTCAATTAAGTACCTGAACTTTAAAATGTCTAATTTTATACTCAATTGAACTTTTCATACCCTAAATACTATCCACCCTTTTATTGTCTCGTTAAGTAACAGACATGTGTTAGGCAATGATTTAATGATGTTAAGTGGGCTTATGTTTAATGGCATGAAAAGTTCAATAGAGTATGAAATTGGACTTTTTAAAGTTCGGATACCTAATTGATGACCTTTTTCATTAAATGATAGAGATAAATTTTAAAAGGTTTTACATTAAGAATATAAGGTCTTGAAATAACTTGTAGTTCTTCCTTAAGATTTTCTTTTTCTTGAGTTTCAATACAAAAAAAAAAAAAGACTAATTATTTTCTAACCTTTCAAAATTTCTCCTCTTATTACTCTTACAAATGCATCAATCATTGAAAGAAAGTGAAAATGAGATTGGTTATTGTTTGTGTTGCTCGTCTACTCGATCTATACAAAGGGTTTACTCTATTTCATGATTATAAATCCAAGTATTTTAAGGACTCGTTAATATAACAAGTGGATTCAATTTCTATACATGTGTTGATAACTTTTATTCTTAAAAAGAAAATATAGTTACATACTTGGTAGATTGAATGAGAGTTTGATATCTTAGCCCCATGATGCTCCTTCTCTTGACTAGAAATGGCGAAGTGGGAGCTGGAAAATGGGGAAATTATTAGTTGAGAGTAGTAACAATTTGATGTCCAAATGGAGGGAAATAATATATAAGAGATGGAGGATAGAAGAAGAAGAAAGAGGGAGAGGAGTGGACGTGAAGTAGATGTGTGTAATGAGTGTTGGGTGGATAAATACAAAAGAAAAGAAGAGACAATAAATCATAAGAGAGATCAAGTGTAAAGTAAAGTGTAAATGGGAGATGTTCAAAGTCGCATATGGGGTCTTTTCATAGGGACTATTCCGATCCAAAGAAAGAGAAAACAAGGACAATTTCCCATGCTTGAGTTGAATGAAATTAAGGAGTTAATTGTGGAACAAATTAGATGAGTTTTTATTTCTTTAGAAAAAAAGGATTGAGTCAAGATTTTTATTCTTTTCTTGTATAGTTAGTCAATCCTTGATTATAGGTTTTCGTTCTTTCCTTATATATAGGATTTTTTCTTTCTTTCCTTGTATATTTTCGTTCTGTAGTCTATATATACTGTAACTCTTCTTTTGTTAAAGATGAAGAAATTCTTTCATAATGTGTATATTGAGATGGTATTACAGCCTCCTTCAATTTCCTTTGCAATTGAAGCTAACACAATTATTATTTCTGTTTAATACTTCTCTTATAGTTTCTTTCTTGTACCATTGTCACTATGTCTGATCCTAAAAAAGGTGATAGTGGTTCTCATGAGAAGAAAGACAACTATACAACTATTTTTCTTATACAAGAAAATTCTCTTATCACCCAGAATGCCTTGATGGAACCAATTATATTGAGTGGTTCTTGAACGCTCAAAATAAGATCCGTAGAAGAAAGCATTGGGGTTTTATTTCAGGAACAAAAGTCACACCAAAAGATGAGCTTTTAGAAGAATACGAATCATGGCAAGAAGAAAATTGTTTAGTCAAATCATGGCTTCTTGATGAAATGACAAAGGACATCAGATCATTCTTCCTTCGCTTAGGCTTAGCAAAGAAAATCTGGGATGCTGTAAAACAGACATATTCCGTTGAGCAAGATGCTTCAAAGGTGTATCAACTTCATTGTAAGGTAATGTCTTATTCACCAAAATGGAGAGTCCATTATTTCTTATTTCGGAAAACTACGAAAGATATGGCAACAACTTGATGATATTGATGATTGTACTATGGAGTGTGCAAGTAACATCACCAAATATACTGCAAAGGTTAATGCACAACGTGTATATATTTCCTTGGCTGAATTGGATTCTCAATTGAATGGGGTAAGAGGCCGAATACTTGCTACTAAACCACTCCCAAATATCCAAAGTGTGTATGCTATAGTATGTGCAGAAGCTAATCGATAGGGAGCCATGCTTGGAGGGACAATTGGAGAAAGAGCTGCAATGGCCACTAGAAAGACCTCCTCTTCAAAGAAAGATCGTAAATGCACTCACTGTAATGGCACTGGTCACACAATGAACACATGTTTTCGATTACATGGGTATCCAGATTGGTACCCAAAAAGAAAGAAAGCATCCTTTAATAACCAAGAAGAGAACACCAATCCAAAGGTTATTCTAGCCACGAGTTCTGGATTTGCTACTCAATCAGGTACATCCCTTACTAGTAATAGTGATTGGATAATTGATTCAGGTGCAACAAATCATATGGCTTGTGATAGACACAAATTTAGTCAATTATCTTCTAATTGTTCTATAAGTACTGTTACTAATGCTAATGGAGTTTCTTACTCCAATTGTTGGTATTGGTACTATCCCATTATCTCTTTCTTTCAACATAAAAAATATTTTATTTGTGCCATCACTAAATTATAACCTTCTTTTTGTACAAAAATTAACCGAGTTTCATAATCTTTCTTATACCTTTTTTTCCACTCACTGTATTTTTCAAGACTTTCACACCAAGGAGAAGATTGGCAGTGGTAGAGAAAGAGGAGGATTGTACTATCTGGAAGATAGTTTTCAACTTTTCAAAAAAAGCCAAGCTCATGCGGTGCAAGAGAATTCAATTGACAAGAAAAAAGACAAATCTGGTTATGGCATAAAAGATTGGGACATCCATTTTTCTTCTATTTGAAAAGATTATTTCCTTCGTTGTTTGTTAGATTTAGTGTTTCAGATTTTGCTTATAAAGCTTGTGCTCTTGCAAAATGTCATCGTGCTCACTTTCCTTTAAGTGAAAATAAAACAAGTATTCCTTTTCCTTTGGTTCACTTTGATGTTTAGGGACTGATACCTATTTCAACTCTTAACGGATGAGACGGTATATTTCTTTTATTGATGATTACACTAGAATGACTTGGATTTATCTAATGAGAAAGAAAAGTGGTGTAAGTTTTGTTGTTTGCCTTTTTCATAGGATGATTTTAACTTAATATGGTATGCCAATAAAGTTTTTTAGATCAGATAATGGAGGGGAATATATCAACCAAGAACTAACATAATTCATAGATTTGTTGGCATGATTCATCAAACAACGTGTCCTTACTTACTGCAACATAACAGCGTTGCAGAACAAAAAAATAGATAGCTTTTGGAGGTCACTCGATCATTTTTAATGAAAGGAAATGTTCCCTCTTACTTATGGAGTAAACCTTAATTTCTATAGTTTACCTAATTAATCGAACTCCTTTAAGTACTCATGATTATCGATGACTACTAGATGTATTGTCTAATCATTGTAGTCTTTCGCCTATTGTTCATTTGCCCTCCAAAATTTTTTGATGTGTGGTTTGCATTCATTTGTATCCCCATAAGAGAAATAAGCTTGAATCTTAAGTAGTAAAATGCATTTTTTGTGGGATATGGCAATTACCAAAAGGGGTATGAATGCTATGATCCTTCCTATAAGAGACTGATGTTGTCTTCCATGAAAACGAATCTTTCTACTCTGTAGATTCTTCACTTCAGGGGGAGAAACATAATGAAGTGATTAATCTTGATGATGTAGTACAAGCATTTCTTCCACTGGATAAAGATACTAATAAAAAGCAGAAAGATGACACAGAAGTAGCATAGAGAGAGCAGAGACATAATCAAGAAATTGCAAAGAGAGGCAATGAAAATGCTGAGTTAGACCAATGTGATGAATTACAAGATGATCTTCTCACAGATAGTACTAATCCTCCTACGTCACCAGGCCAACCATGTCAATCTTCTCCTAAGGTAACTTTTGACTACCATATTCCAGCTCGTGCAAACCGTGGTATACCTCCTACTAGTTATGAACCTGATCTTAAAGCTAAAACAAAATATCCCATCAATAATCATGTGTTTTATCATCGTTTATCAAAGTCATATGCATCTTATGTACTACAATTATCATCTGTCTCTATTCCTAGTAAACTATAGGAAGCCTTAGGAGACACGAGGTGGACCCAAGCTATAGTTAAAGAAATGACTGCACTTGAAAAAAATGCTAAGTGGGACTTGGTGCCTCTTCCCAATGGAAAAAAGATAGTGGGGTGTAGATGGATATTTGTTGTTAAACATAAAGCTGATGGAACGATTGAAAGGTTCAAAGCGCGGTTAGTTGCAAAAAGGTATACACAGTCTTATGGAGTCGATTATCAAGAAACTTTTACACCTGTTGCCAAGTTTGATACAGTAAGAGTACTTTATCCTTGGCTGCTAATCAAGATTGGCCTCTCCTTCAATTTGATGTCAAGAATGCCTTCCTTCACGGAGATCTCGTTGAAGAAGTTTACATGGATCCTCCTCCTGGAATTGAAAAGTACTAAAAAAATTACAATGGTGTGCAAACTAAAAAAAGTGTTGTATGGATTGAAACAATCTCCAAGGCATGGTTAGGTAGATTCACAAATTCCATGAAGTCTTTTGGGTATAAATAAAGTAACACAGATCACATATTGTTTTGGAAACACAGACAGGTAAAAGTGACTGTGTTGATTATCTACGTGGATGATATGGTGCTAACAGGTGATGATCTAGATGAGATAGAAAATTTGCAAAAATACTTAGCCTTTGAATTTGAAATGAAAAAGCTTGGTAATCTAAAGTACTTTCTTGGTATTGAAGTAGCTCGATCAAATAATGGTATTTTCTTATCTCAACGAAAATATATTCTTGATTTGTTAGCTGAGATAGGAATGCTTGGATGCAAACCTATGACTACTCGCATTAGACAAAACCATAAGTTATGCTATTGCTTAGGTGAATCTCAAATTGACAAAGCAAGATATCAAAGACTTGTGGCAAATTTGATTTATTTATCTCACACTAGATCTTATATTACTTATGCAGTAAGTGCGGTGAGCCAATTTTGCATGATCCTCGAAAATCACATATGGAGGTTGTTGAACGCATATTAAAATATTTAAAACATGCTCCAGGAAAACGGTTACTTTTTAAGAAGGATGATCATTTGAGAATATATAGTTATAGATGCAGATTAGGCAGGATCAGCTGATGATAGAAGATCGACTTCAGGTTATTTCACTTTTGTTGGAGGAAACTTGTAACTTGGAGAAGCAAGAAACAACCAATTGTAGCAACGTCAAGTGCAAAGGCAGAATACAGAGGCATGATTTTTAGAGTATGTGAATTGTTTTGGTTGAAGAAATTACTAGAAGAATTAGACGTTGATTCTCAAGGTTCAATGAACCTATATTTTGATAACACTTCAGCTATTGAGATTTCTCGCAACCCAGTTCAACATAATCGAACAAAGCACATAGAAGTTGATATAAACTTTATCGAAGAAAAACTTGAAGCTGGAACCATTTCATTGCCTTTTGTAAAGTCTGAAGATCAACTCGCTGATATACTAACTAAGGCTATTTCTAATAAAGTTTTTGATAAAGCCTTATGCAAGTTAGGCATGTGTGATATCCATGCACCAACTTGAGGGGGAGTAATAGAAACTAAGGAGTTAATTATGGAATAAATTAGATGAGTTTTTATTTCTTTAGAAAAAAAGGATTGAGTCAATCCTTGAATATAGGATTTTTATTCTTTCCATGTATAGTCAGTCAATCATTGATTATAGGTTTTCATTCTTTCCTTGTATATAGGATTTTTTCTTTCTTTCCTTGTATAGTTTCATTATGTTGTCTATATATACTGTAACTCTTCTTTTGTTAAAGATGAAGAAATTCTTTCATAATTGTGTTTATTGAGATAAGTTGCTAGTTTAGTTGTATATAATTGAGTTGTCGTTAAGTAAATTAAAGTGGTTGGATATAGTTATACTTCTAAGCACATTAATCATTGCTAAATGCATTTATTAGTCTTGTAGAATGTGAGTGTAATCAAGTTAGGTATTTAAGTGTGTAATTGGAAGATTACATAATCATGGTCATCCTTAGGTAGTATATAGGGTTGGTTTTACCATTTTGATTGCATTTCATTCAAATAGAAATATTTTGTTAGAGTTTAATTGATAATTTAACTAGTCATACTTTAAAATTTATTATAGTCTCTAGATGCTTTTTGTTGTTATTTTTGCTAACATAGTACCAGAACGTAGAACTTATTGGTATTGCTAATGTTTAGATGAAATTAAAAGGAAGTTATTGGTTTGGAATTCATCAAAATCAACTCTGTTGGTTCTAGAAGTCACTGAACTCTTATCAGTATCTCTACGATTTATAAGCCTAAATTTTGAAGTTTATATCACTTGTTTTAGTGCTATCTTATTTTTTGTTTAAGCATCTCGTGTCAAATTTTCTTATGTTGGTGTTTTTACATTAATTTCTTATATGGTTTGCAATGTGATTTTAAGTAATTTATAGTTTGAATTCCATGGAAATTGAGGTGGAAGTAAGCAGAATCTATGTCGTTTTGGTAAATTTTAGTTTATCAATTAAGTCTCTATTGATCTTCTTGGTTATTGATGCGTCTAGGTTCCATTGTGACTCTTAAGATTATTTCTAGGATTTGATATGCAAATTATATAACAAAGGTCTGATTTTTTACACCATGGATGCATGATCTTATTTTTGGTATCTTAAGCTAAATAATTTAGGGCCTCAGGAATATTTCTAAAAAATTTTCTAGGAGATTAACTCAAACAAATAGAAAATTTTCTCGAGTTCGTATCCTATCCCCCTTAAAAAAAGTTTTGCCCTCAAAATCGATGCAATACATACATGATCATTGTCCGTATCTTTGTTTCTTATTTTCATAAATCTTTTGAAAAATGCAAAAATATTTTATTTACATATTTTTCATATTGATTTCTAGAAATTTAAAAGATTCATTTACTATTTTCACAATTGAAAATCTAAAAGTGTGAATCTTATCATTGATCTTTTTGTTATTAATGTGTTTAGAGTATATTAGATTGTTGATTTATAAAATTTTAATCATGCGAACATTTTCTTTCAAGTGTCCAGCAATTTTGTAGAGTGTTACTCCATAGTGTTGGTTGTAAATTCTTTCAAAGAGTCCAAGCACATTTTATCGCTGCTAAGCAGCTCAAAAATTGCTCATTTTTGCTTTATTGTTCACTATATAATTCAAAATAAAGTTAATTGGGGATTACTTCAATTTTTTATGGTGCCAAACATCTCAAAGATTGTCCTTTAAAAGGAATATATATAACTTGTCACCCCATGGGGTCTTTTCCCTTTCCATTTAACCATCCCAACATCTCAACTATAAGCAGTAGGTTTTGTGCCATGAAGTTAATGCATTGATACTACTAAATAATTTTTGGTTATTGTAATTATCCCAATCATTTCTTGTAGGTATACATGTAAAGCTTTGAAAAACCGTGAAGAAATGATATGGCTAGGGATTTGATAAACGTAGGAGGAGAAATAAGAACTTAATATCTCATCTATGCATGCATAATAAAAAATCAGATTCAATAAACTCTAATGTTCTTAATTGATTTTTTGTTGAATATTTGCTTTGATCTTTTGTGAAGGTAATTCTATAGAATTTTGCATTGCTCTTATGCTATCAAGATGGTAAAATGTATCAAGTGAGAATGCAAACCCTGAACATTTCAATACTCTTAAAAAATAATCCTATAGTTAAAAACCGAAACCGAAACCCTAAAAACCTACCTAAATTAAATTGAATTCTAAAAAAGATCAAATATGAAATTTCTTAACCTTAAGAGAATGAAAACCTTTAAAAAAATGGAAAAATCAATAATCGTTCGACTCAAAAACCGTACGCCAAACAATCTACCTACTCGACCTCTAACACGAAAATCGAGACATATATCCAAGAAATATTTGATGATAAAATTTTAAAACCTTAAACCCTTCAGTGAATTTTAGAATAAAAATTTTAAATTACTATCAAAAGCCAAACAAGTCAACACATAACCTTAAACTCAACTAAACAATCCCAAGAACTGTTAAATATTAAACAAATCATAAAAATAAAGTAAAGTTTAATTTTTGAATCGAAATATAGTATAATCATAAACCCCTAGATTCTTATAATCTTGCGAGTAAACCATAAATCCAAAACTGAAACAATATCCATAAAAATCAACTAGGTCAACAACAAGCTCTAATGAGACTAGATCTGGCAATCCGCATTTGGAATCCTAAAACAATAAAAATAAGATAATATTATATTATAGTCCATAATAATGTAATACAACCTAAAAAGATTAGATTTGTCAAAAATTCTTTCGTTTCAAACCCGAACAGGATCAATTTTCGAAAACAGTGTCCCGATGTGCAAAATGGTGAAAATCATCTGAGAACACTTTGAGACTCATAATAATATGAGGATTCATAAAATATTAATTTTAGAATTTTTTTGGTATCTAAAAATATAGATATAACGCGATTACGCGTATTTTCTTTACTACTTGTATTAATTGGTCTTATCTACTATTCAAGTTACTATTCTACACTATTCATTACTATTTCATTATCTCGACTTCTTCTTACTACCAATTCTTACACTCTTACACACCTATCTCTAATATTTTCATTTCCCATAAAACTTTATACATATCATATATTATATATTACTTACTTTTTATTACAAAAATATAAATTTAATAAATTTTCTCCCTCCTATAGTACATGGCCAACGTCCCTCTCTCTCTTTTTCCATCCATTTTTATTTCATTTTCATTTAAGTTTAATTACACTAATTTCCACTCCAAAACTTTATAAATACCCCCTCTCTATTTCATTCTTTATACATACTTCTCAAATCCTCTCTTTCTCTTACAAAACCCTGAGGCCCCACCCTTCATTCCCACACAATTTCTACAAATTTTTCTTTCTTTCATTCATCCACCACCAACTACCTTCCATCACCATACACCTTAGGTAAAATCTAAACTCCTTCTTCTTTTCATGTTAACATAACATGAACACCTTGTTGTTTTGATTTCTAAAACCCCATAAGCTTGTTGCTAGGGAAGAAATCATGAAAACAACAATTTGTTCATGTCTTGTTCAACACCATGTTCATTTATGGTTATTGTTGTTATCTTGATCTTTTGTTCATGTTACCAATCTAACTCCTATACATTATTAAGTATAGTTATGTGTATAGATTCTTAAAGCCTAATACTCACTAATCTAACTTTTATTCTAGTCTTGGACTTGTCCTCATCAAGTCAAAAACAATTTTCTTCTTTCTTTTTTGGACTTATCCATAATCTAAGTCCAAGGAGCCTTCATATAAATCTAAGACTCTCATGATTTTTTTTTTATTTGTTCTCTTGTTTTTCTTAAGGGACTTGCCCATATCTAAGTCTGGGAAGACTTGAATAAAAATCTAAGAGTTCTAATTTTTTCTTCTTTTTCTTTTTGTTAAGCTTTCTTATACATCTTCTTTTCTCTTTTTGGAACTTGTCTATTCTAAGTTCCGGGAAGCCTTGATGCAAGCTAAGACTTCCCAATACTTAACTTTACATATATGCTTATTTAATTTTCTATATCTCTTATATTCTATATGAGTTATTTTTCTTTTATCATACAACATAGCTATAAGTTCATATTCATACATGATTATAATGTTATTGTCTTAATGGAATTTTTCAAAGAAATAAAAGGAGTTCTTTTCTTTTATAAAAATAAGACTAAACTCTCTATAAAAATAATTTCGATACTTAGAAAAATTTCATTAAAAACTTATGATCACGATTCAACAATCTCCTTTTCAAAAATTTAAATAGGTTCATCATAAATTTTTAGTGTTGTTTTTATGCAAGTTTCTTTAAGACTTAATTATGTGGTTCCACTATTCTCTTTTTAAATACTAATACAAATTTATTATTAAATCTTAATGTTGATAATTCTTTGTCATCCAAACTTTTCTTAAAAACTTATTTATAAGAATTATACCAATACTTTGATAAACAATAAGAACCAACCAATTTTTCTAAGTTAAGTTTAAAATTAACCCACTAGTTAAAAAACTTACTTAGAAGATAAAATCAATAGAAAACCCAAGGGATCCAATTTTTTTGAGAATGCAAAAATTTATGAAGTTAAGAAAATACGAAAACAATAGTTATCACAAGAAGACATTCATTTGTAACAACTAAAAATTTTAGTTTCTTCCAACAACCCTTAAATACCCAAATGTTGAAAAACTATTAATAAAGAAAGAGTTATTATGAGAATAAAAATTTAGAACAAGTCATTCATTTAATTTCCCTTATGTTAAAACTTAAAACATTTTAGAGGTAATAAGATAGAATGATTTTTTTTTCATAACCAAATAAAACTTCATGTTTTGAAAAAAAATATTTAGTTAAAAGAAGTTTACTATGAAAATAAAATATTCATGAACTCTAAAATAAATATAAAATCATGATTTTCTTTAATTAAGTTTCATATTTACAAAATTTAAGAGTTAAAACTTTGTTTAAGAGTCAAACTAAAGAAAATTTCTATAAGGAAATATATTTAGAGTTTTATGCCACCAATGAATCAAACCATGTATTATAGAATAAATTATTAAATAGAATTCTTTTTAAATATGAGACCTTTGAGATTTTAAAATATATATTGAACTATGATTCTTATTTTTGAATCATATATTTACAAAATAGCAAATTTAATTGCAAGTCAAATAATGACCTTTCACAAAACTCCATTTTCTACAAGGATTATGTATAAATTTTAATTTAAGACAACATCACTAGGATCATTCATATAATATAAGCTAGGATCATGCATATAATATGAGCTTTTGTCAATATTAAATGATTTTCAAAGGTAAAAAAAAATTATATGTTTGCTATAAAGTATCTAAGTGGAGTAAAACTTGGGAAAAATTATAATTTGAGGGCTGAAATTTTCGTATCTATCTTGTGCCGACCTGTTTTGAAACCGAAATGGCTTTAAATGTAAAAAAGAACTTTATAAATAGATAGATCTTTTCAAGTAGGTAGAAAACGACATCTAATATGCAAAATTTCGAGTTAAAACGAGTAAGTTATGACTATTTTAAGTTAAAATTTCATATAATCCGAATTTTGTTGAAAATAACAAGATATAATTAAAAAGTTTAAATAGAACCTCTATGAAATACTAATTCCAGGTATTTCTTTTTTCTAGGTGATAAGAAATATGAGACTTCCCTTCTTGAAGATAATTACGACTAAGAAGATTGCGATATGGATAAGTGAGTTTTTCCTTCTAAATTCGTTACCTTGTATAATAGTTACATTAACATGGTAAAAAAAAGATAAAAATAGATACATGTTGGGGATTTTCAGGGTTAAGCATGTGTTTCTGTTGCTTGTATGATTAAGTGAATGCTAAGCATATCGCAACACTAGAATATTGTTTAATTATGTTTATTCATTTGTATGCTTGATTGCTACGTGCATTTATATTGATTGATCACCCCCAATGAATCATAATACAAAATGGTGTTAACAAGAAAACGGTCACGCATAGCATTCATTGAGTCAAATTTTTAGAAGGCTGTTACTCCTACAAGCAGAGTTGGATGGGCTGCGAACGTGTTAGGACATGGGCCATGCTCCTTCCTAGAGAATCCACATTGCTCGAGGAATGCAACTCTAGGTTCGGAGTCATGCCAACCGAACGCTTTGGGCAAGTGCCTGGGGACTAGCAGTAGAAGATCGAGAGGACCTTCATCAACAATTTCCTAACTCTTGATATGGAGGGCGTAAATCCATTTTCTATACAGGTTCCAGATAACTCTACATATATGTATGTTCTTTATGTGATTGTTACATAAGCATAGCATATGCTTGTCTAACCAACTTATTTGTCTATGACTGTCGGTGCGAATGACGAGAAAACATCTCACTAAGCTCATTGTAAGCTTATGCCCTATAGTTTTGTTGAAACATGTATGCTTGAGACTTCATGCAAGGATGGGACAATAAGGAGACCATAGGAGGATTATTGAGTTTTACGAAAGAAGTAGGAACATAGAAGAAATTTACCATCTTGAAACTTCGTTATGAATAATATATGTTATGTTAATATTTTAGAGATTACTAGGAAGTGTATTTGGATAAACTTAAAGATATTAGCGGGAATATACCCCTAAGAATTGTAAATGACCTTGTATATGTTTAATGATAAGTATTTCTCTTGTCTTGTTACTTAATTTTAATTAATGTAAATTGTACTACTCCGATGTGATCCCTTGGTTGTGATATACTCTTTATGCATGATATAGAAGCCTTTGTGTGACTAAGATAGTCATTCCTGGGATTTAATATTGTGTGTGGTGGACTGTCACGTTTAGGATACCCCTCAGGCATGATAGAGAAGATTAACCACTTATTTATTGAATCTACAACCTAATCTTAACTATCAAATCCTTCTAAGATGGATGGATGCATAGTTGTCAAAATAGTGATCTTATAAGTTTATGATTATATATGTTTTTTCTTAATTGAAATGGATACAAAATAATTTTGCTATAGATTTTAGGTAGAATTATGAATTTAGGTGGACGATTCAATATGTTTACGATTTTATTAGTTTTGTGCAATTTTCTTCAATTATACTAATTTTATACATTTTAGCAAATAATAAAATAGTGATTTTGACAATCATGATGGATGATATCTAATTTTGTTTGTAGCATTAATCACTTATGATTATTGTAATACCTAATTCAACTTCTTATGTTCACTAATACTACCTATACTAACTCCATCATCTCTATTAGCTTACATGGCACCATTAACGAATAAGAATGTGCCATATGTCAGCTGATGTGGCAATATATATTTTTTTATGTATTTTGTCATTATAGTTATCATCTTAATAAGTGTTGTTTTATTTATTTATAATAATTAAAAACACATGGGCTTACTTAAGTGTTATATACAATTAGCCCAATCAACTAATCTACACTAAGCCCACACATATGTTATGACAATTTTCTTTTCAATCATGGGCTCAGCAATTGCAACTTATATAAAAGACTAGGCATTGAGAATTTAACCATGTGGGACAATATGTTTTCTAGACTCTTATTCTTCTCTTTGTCCCTCTTTCACTCTCTCTCTCTCTCTCTCTCTAATTTTACGAATCATGATCTCATTAACCCCTCCATGAAAATTCTACTCAAAATTTGACAATCTACTATGATGAGTAGCTTAATGGCCTATTCATAAATTCTTCAAGTGAAACAAAAAATGTCAAACCATAACTATTACATAAATTATTTATTGTGTATTGACTTTTTAAAACGTAAATTACAATTCAAGAAAGAAAGACAAACATGGAGAGGGAAAGAGATAGACCTAGCAACATCATTGTGTAGACCTCCAATGATAGTCCTCATTTTCATATCTCTTCCTTCATAACATATCAAATAAATATTAGAAAAATTTAGCAATGTTTACAATTTTGAGTTGATAATATAATTTTTCAAGCAAGGAAATGTTTCTACGAAAATCCAATGCATCAAAGATAGGAAGTACAAAACTTCACATGAATCCTATCTAGAGAACACTACAAAAAGTTCATCAATTTTAGGTAAAGATCAAGTTTTGAAGCCATGCCCTACTCTAAACACGACAGAAAGTTCAAAAAGTCCTGATAAATATGATGTGTTTAAGCCAAATCACATATCAAATGCTCCATCTCCATTTGTAAATGCATCTCTATTGACTGTGAACAACACTTCAAACGATGCGAAACTTCTTGTTTCAAAGCAGAATCAGATCGATGCCTTGAAAATCAAATCCTTGAAAGCAGTCCGATCAATATTTGTACTGTTGTATCTTCAAAGAAAACAGGATTTTAGATAAGAAGAATGGTACATAGGCAACCATGAAGAGTGTTGCAGATACTAAAGGGGTATTGAATTACACTGCTATGCTTTTGAAGAAGAAAAATAACTATTCAGTTCTAAGTTTGTCGGCAAAACAAGAGAGTCATAGTATTGTGGAATCATTGATGAAGTGTGATTCTATTATGGAGAATGGGTTGATGATTAGTCCTACTCACTTTATAAACCAAGGTCTTGTTCTTTAACTGATAAGCAATTTAATAATGTAATTAATGGTTGGCTAGAGAGTACAAAAAGTTTAATTTTTTTTTTTAATATCAATCCAATTTAAATTGAAAACTTCTTCTTTGCTTCATCAGATTCTTCAACCTGCACTTTTGAGGAGTTAGAACTTCCTTTCTTCTAGGAACCTCCATACATTCCAAATTCAACAAAGAATTTTGATGACTTTGGAGGAGCCACATGAGTAGGATTCCAGAAAACATGTTGTCTAACGTTGTTAAGTTCTCAATAGCTAGTCTTTTATATAAGATGCAATTGGTAAACTCATGATTGGAATGAAAGTTGTCATAGCATAAGTGTGGGCTTAGTGTAATTAACTTGATTAGGCTTATTGTATATAACACTTAAGTAAGCCCATGAGGTTTTTTATTTTTATAAATAAACAAAATAATTCTAATTATGATGATAATGATAAAAATGATGATGATGATAATGACAAAATACATAAGAAAATAATATATTGCCACATTAGTTAACATGTGGTATGTTCTTATTGGTTGATGGTGTCATGTCAGCTAACAAAGATAACGAAGTTCGTGTAAGTAGTATTGGTAAAGACAAAAAGTTGAATTAGGTATCAAGTTGACTAATTGAAGGTTCAAGTAGCTAATTGATGTTAAAAATGGATATGAAAAACAATGGTAAAAAGAAAATGAAAAGCAAAAACAAAAAAAAGTAAAGTACACACAAGATTTACGTGGAAACCCTTGCAAGAAAAACCATGTGCAGTGGAGAGAGGAATTTATTAGTGTTGAAGGAGTATAAGACGATATGAATACAACAGATTACAGACCTCACTTAACACAACATGTAAACATATATATATGTCGTGTAAGCCAACACAAAGGTTGGCAATTGAAAAGTCATCGTTCCGTGCTAGCGGCTTTAAGCCGACCTTGAAACTTCATAGATCCAAAATTTTTAAAGCTGGCTTAAAGGCCGGCGGTGTACAGTATATAGGCTAGCTACCTTGATCCTAGAGCTGGTAGCTTTGACAGAATTTGAGTCACACATTTAACAATCTCCACCTTAACATAAATTCAAGAGAAAAAATACACAAACTCCAATCTTCAATACAAAAAACAAAACATTCTCTGTAAACCCTTAGATTTTTGGATAATTCTAAAGTTCAAACCCTAGAACTGGAAGTCAACCGGAAAACCTAGTCAATAAAAAACTATGCCAAAATCCTAAAGTTTAGATCCGGCAATCCTACGCTCTCAAACCCTAGACAAAAGAATTGAGTTAATGGCTTATAATAGTTCGTAATAATATAATAAAGCTTAAAAATATCATATTCGCCAATTTCTAGCAACGTTCGGATCCGAACGAGATCAGTTTTCGAAAACTGTGCTTGAGAACAACGAACTGTAAAAATATTCCGTTAATATCATTAGACTCTAATAATGTAAGAAATCCAAAAATATTAGTTTCATAACTTTTCCGTAACTAAAAATATTAGATATCGCAATTATACACGTATTTTCTTTATTACCGATAACTTATTACTCTTGTTTACTATTCATTATCCTATCTTTCTATTCATTACTATCCACCTATCTCTACTTTTTCTTACTACCTATTCTTACCACCTATACACCTATTTTCTTACTTTTTACCTTTCTAATACATCTTATATCAAATCATATTTTACATATTAATTACTTTTCTTACAAAATTGCAAAATTTAATTATTTCTCTCCCTCTCTTTTCCCCATGGCCAGCGTGAACCCCCTCTCTCCCATCTCCATTATTTTTCTTTTTCAATTTATTTTATTCCACTTAATTTCTCTCTATCTTCAACCATAAACACCCTATCTCCCTTCACTTCTTTCACACATTTAATTCACATAACAAAACTCTCTCAAATTCACTTTACAAACACTCCCTCCCAAAAATCTCTCTTTTCTTTCCCTCTACTACCTATTTTTCCTACACACTTTCTAGACAGATACACTATCCAAACTTTTCTACATTACCACTTCCATACTTTCTTTTTAGGTAAATACTCTTCCTTTCTATCATTTATTTTTATGTCATGTAACTTAACATAACTATGGTGTTGTTTCTCAAAAACTCATATGAGTTGTAGAAGCAACAACATGTTCATGCTTTGTTCTTGCACATGCCAAGAATTCCGATTTTTAATATCTTGTTATTATTATGATGCTATATTATTATTGTTGTTATTACGCTTCTAACTTAACTATATATATATATATATATATGTTACTATCTATATGTATATCTATATATATTAGAGCCTAAATGGTCAGTAACTCACTAACTCACTAACAAGCTTATTATTATGTTTGCTCTTATTATTGCTTTTCTTTTTTCTTTTTCTTTTTCTTTTTAGGACATAGTCCTGGGTTATCTTAATGAAGTTAAGGTTCACAATACTTGACCATACTATCTTGCTTATTATTATCTTGCTTCTTATCTTATATTTTCGTCATTTTCATACTACATGCTCATATACATGCATCTTCATAATGTTATTGTCTTAACAATATTTAAAGTGGAATTTTTCTTTAATAAAAGAACTTGAAACTAAACTTTTTATTATGTAACTAGTCACTAAATAAAGGAGTTGTCATCAACAACTTAGAAAATGGATTTTTGCAACATTTTCCTAGGCTTTCTCTCAAATGACAACAATGATAGTTTTATCAAGGAAATAAAGGAAATAAACAATTCCTTTTCATAATAAGATAACCTAAGGCTTAGTAAAAATAGTTTGTTGGTATACAAATTTTTCATGAAAAGCTTAAAATTAAAGTTTTTTCAACTTCATAATGAAAATCAAGAAGTAAACTAGTTTTTAAAGTTAAGATAAACTCAACTTAGTAATTTATAACCACTTAGAAAAATAATGATTTTCAAGTTCCCAAAGAAGAAACCTATTTCCAAAAAGATAAAAAGAATATAAATATGATGAGTTCAAAAAAATGGATTTTTATAGACAACTTAAAAGATGATTTCTTTTCAAATAAAATCGATAAAGGAAATTAAAAGACCAAGTTTTAAAAATAAAATTATTTTTAAATAAGTTAACAAATAAAAATATAAGAGGAAATAGACTTATCTACCAAAACCATTCTAAAAGTAAATCTATAACTCCAAATAGGTCATCAACGACTTAATGAAAATTTTTGAAAACTTTATTTTTACCACTATAAGCAAAATTTGTAAAGGACCAAAGTTAAGGGAAAATTTTATTTGTTTTAGAAAAGAAATTAGAAAACAAAATAAAAATATATTTGATTACAATAACCTAAGAAATTATAAAGTTTCTCCAAAACACTTAGAAAATGATTTGTTAAGTTTAAGTTTTAATACCTCAAAAGATTTTACAATTATACATATTTATATTTTTTCCAAAAGATTTTTGAACAAAGTTGAGTTAGGAAAATTATTTTTGCAAAAGCTGGGATGTTTTTTCGTTTTGATTCTATACCATGACTTTTAGAAACCGAAATGACCTTGTATGTAGGAAATAACCTTAAAAACTGATAAATCTTTTCAAGTAGGTAGAAATCAGTATATAATATGCGAAATTCCAAGTTAAAATGAGCAAGTTATGGCCATTTTAAGTTGGAATTTTACTCTATGCGAATTTTGACGAACTTAGTAAAATAGAATTACAAGTTTACATAGAACTTCTAAGAAATACTCATTTTGGGTATTTCTCTTATTTAGGTGACGAGGAGGCCGAGTTCTTGTGTCCCGAGGATTTCCTTGACTAGAAATATCTGCACAAATGGCCGAGTGCGTTTATTTCTTATATATTTGCACTTATGATTTTGCTTGTAAAATTAGTGGCATAGAATTAGGGAAAAGATAAAATGGAAAATGCATGTGCTTTACATAATTAGTTGAAATTACGATTAAGTATGTCGAGGCGGGAATTGTTTATAATGAATATCTGATCTAGTGTAAGAATGATTGTCTGCAAATTCTATGATCACCTGCAAAAATATTTATTTATACCATGAGTACTTAATTAAATTGATTCATGCATGTCATCAGGTGAGTTCATTGCATTTATTACCATACTTTTGGTGGGACAAAGGCTTAGTAAGGAGACTCATAGAGTCTGTAAATTCTATAAAGCGGCGAGAAATCATATGAATCAACTGGCAGTGAGAAAACACTGACTAAAACATATCTAGCAGCTATATAATGGCTTGGAAATAAACTACAAATAAGTTGGATTATATTTTTAAAAGCAAGGAAGTTGTTAAAACCAGAACTATCATGGAATTATGTTGTATGATAGTAGTCTATACGGTCTGAAACACCTAACCCCGAATGGAGAGGTAAATCCATTCAATGTATGATTCCCGAAAAATCATATGTATTGTTTACTCACATGCTTGTGCATCTCATATGGTCGCTTTAATAAACTTGTTTTGATTATTGAATGTCGAGTATTTAATTGTGGAAATAAATCTCACTAAGCATGTAGCTTATACCCTTTTAGATATCTTTTGCAGTTCTCGTACCTTTGGTTGGAACCAAGAGGTTATCTTACCCAAGTAATGCTTTCAAGCTGAGATCTTATGGATAAAAGTATAAGTTAGAAGTAGATATAGAATCCCAAGAGAAATTTCAAAAGTGTAAATCATTTCAAGATAGACTCTTTATTACACTTAGTTATTTTTTATAAGGGAAATGCCCCTTAATGTTGTAAAGGCAAGATAGACCCTTTATTAGACTTAGTTATTTTTTATAGGGGAAATGCCCCTTAATGTTGTAAAGACTCTTTATAAGTTTTATGAAACCTTAGTTATGTTGTTATGATGTATTTTCTTAATTGCTATTATGCATAATTGCTTAAACAGCATAATCCAAAGTTTGGTCCACTACGATCGTGGAAGTACGCCTTACACCCGATATCAAGGCTTGTGAGATGACTAAGGTTGTCATCCTTAAGTCTTAATATTGAGTGTGGCGGCTGTTGAGTTTAGGGTACCCTTTGGAACGTGACATTCTTCTCCTCTTCCATAAAACCCCAAAGGGGATCAATCAGCAACAAACACTAACCAATTCCAAACAGTGCTCAAACTTGACTATAGGAAGTGTTTTGGTCATCGTATCAGTAGGGTTATCCTGAGTACTGACCTTTTCACAACAATTTCACCATTAGCAATCACATCATCAACAAAGTGATACCTGACATCAATGTGCTTGTCCTCTCATGATACATCTGATCCTTAGTGACGTACATTACACTCTGACTATCACAATAAACTGTAGCAATCTTGAAGTCATCATTGAGTTCACTAAATAACCCTTTCAACCAAATAGTTTCTTTAAAATCCTTTGTAATAGCCATATATTCAACTTCAATAGTAGATAGAGAAACTGTAGCTTACAATGTGGCTTTCCAACTGATAACATAACCATCAAGAGTAAAATCATACCCTGTGAGAGATCTTCTCTTATCCAAATCTCCAACAATATCAGAATCAATAAAGCCAACAATTCGATCTCTAGTTCTACTAAATTATGGACAAACATTAGTAGTACCTCTTAAGTATCTGAAAATCCATTAAACAGCTCTCTAGTGTTCCTTACCAGGATTTTCCATATACCTACTAATAACACTCACAACATATGACAAATTAGGATGTGTACACACCATAGCATACATAAGAGATCCTACAATACTAAAATATAGAACCCTTGACATATAGTCAATCTCATCATCTGACTATGGAGACAAAGCATGTGAAAGCCTGAAATGAGCTGCTGAAGGAGTACTGACAGGCTTAGCATTCTTCATATTAAACCTATAAAGGATTTTCTCAATATACCCCATTTAACTTAGCTGCAACAAACCTACTTTTCTCTCTCTTATAATTTCCATCTAAGTATCTTCTTTGTTGCTCCTAAGTCTTTCATCTAAAACTCTCTACTCAACTAAAGTTTAATCTTTTCAATCTCTCCTTTATCCTTAGCTGCTATCAACATGTCATCAACATACAAGGATAGATATACAAAAGACCCATCATCACATTTCTTGAAATAGACACAACTATCAAACTTGCTTCTCCTAAAATCATGAGAAGTCATAAATGAGTCAAACCTCTTGTACCGTTGTCTTAACGACTACTTTAAGCCATAAAGAGACTTCTTTAACATGTAATATGGTCCTCCTTTCCTGAGACCAAAAAGCCCTCTAGTTATTGCATGTAGATATATTAATCAAGCTCTCCATATAAGAAAGTTGTCTTCACATCTAACTATTCAAGCTTAAGATCTTGCAAAGCTATAATACCCAGCAATGCTCTAATCGAGCTGTGTTTGACAATAGGAGAAAATACATCAGTAAAATCAATACCTAGTATCTAACTATAGCCCTTTGCAACAAGTCTTGCTTTGCTTCTAGGTTCTTCTACTCCTAGTGTTCCTTCTTTCTTCTTGAATACCTATTTACACTAAGCAGTGTCCTTCCCTTTCGGAAGCTTCACTAAATCCCATGTGCAATTCTTTTGAAGGGAGTCCATCTCCTCCTACATAGCAATCATCCACTTACCATAATCATCATAAGTAACAGCCTCTGAGCAAGTAGATGGCTCCATAGTAGAATCTATGTCCTCTGCTATAGTCAAAGCATAAGTTATCAAATCAACTTCTGCGTATCTCGGAGGAAGCCTAACTTCTCTCCTAGGTCTGTCTTTAGCAATAGAGTACTAAGACTGTGGTGGTATAATAACAGGTTAAGAAGTAGGCTTTGGTGTAGAACCTAAACCAATCTCAAACTCCACTTACATGCTTGATTTATGCTATGCTTTATTAGATGAAGTATTAAAAGACAAGTTATGTAATGTGGCTGTTTCATCAAAAATCACATCTCTACTAATAATGACTTTCTTCAATTCAAGACACTACAACTTATATACCTTGACAATAGGCTTAAAGCCAAGGAATATATATTTCAGAGATCTAAGATCAAGTTTCCCATTGTCAACATGAACATATACAGGACATCCAAAAATCTTTAATCCGGAATAATTAGCAGGAGTATTAGACCAAACCTCTTGTGGAGTCTTCTTCTCAATTATAGTTGATAGAAACTTGTTGATCAAATAACATGCTATAGAAGCTGCTTTAGCCCAAAATGACTTTGGTAACTAAGCATTAGAAAGCATACGTTTGACTTATTCCATAATAGTTTTATTTATCCATTCTACTACCCCATTTTGTTGACGTGTACCGAGAACTATTAGATGCCTTACAATTTTCTCTAACTCACACAGAACATTAAAATCATTAGAATAGAACTCTAAACCATTATCAGTGTGAAGATGCTTTACTTGTTTCTCAGTCTGTTTCTCAATCATCGTCTTCCACTGTAATGCCATCAAGTTAGGGTGTTACAGCTTAAATGTTATAAAGCTATAGGTTTTGATCTTATTATATTTAAGTTATGAATCCTTAGGACGTGAGTAATGATGAGTGGGGTAGTACATAGTTGGGTCATCTATCTAGTTAAGAATGTTGATACCTGATAGATTTATTATGTTTTGATCTTTAAAGTTGGATTACCTTTATCTAATGATGTTGTGTGTTGTTTGTGATAGTATGCCTCCAAGAAGAAGAGCACCTGATGTGGGTTCCTCTAAAGCTGGAGAGGAGGATGAGTATAGGGGGCAGCCATAGGAGAATTAGCTACCCCGAAATCAGGATTTACCATCACCACCACCTCCACTAGTAGGACAACAAGTACCAGTAGATGCTGCACAACTCATGTAGGCTATGAATATTCTTCTAGGAGTAGTCAATCAACAACAATAAGATATGAGACAGGATATACAGATCATTTAGGCTAATGCTAAGGCTGGAGACTAGAGAATCAGAGGAACAATGGCAATGGCGGCTATAGTGTCAAACCTATAAATGTGCTCAGCCTCAACAAATTTGTTGATCTGGTTTATAAGTTTGATTATTGTTGCAGGTTGTAATGCCTTCAGTTTAGGGCATTACATCTACTCTTTAAATGTAGGTAGAACATCACTCTTCTGTCTCAAGAAAAATACCTAAACTCTTTTGGAGAAATCATCAATGATGGTTAGCATGTAAATAACAACTCCACTTGAAGATATTCTAGACAACCCTCAAAGATCAGATAGATATAGTCAAGAGTACCCTTTGTATTTTGAGTACCCATGGTGAATCTAACTCTATTTTGCTTCTCAAAGATGAAGTGTTCACAAAACTTCAATTTGCTGATGCCTTGTCCATTAAGAAGTCCTCTTCTACTCAATTTAACCATGCCGGCTTCACTTATATGCCCTAGATGCATATGTCAAGGTCTAGTAGCCTCTTCGTCAGACAAAGAAAAAGAAGTGATGGTTGTATCACCTACAACCACAAAACCCTACAAAACATATAGGTTAATATTCTTTTTCTATGCCTTCATCACAACAA
This sequence comes from Combretum micranthum, assembly GCA_024138025.1. Classification (NCBI taxonomy): domain Eukaryota; kingdom Viridiplantae; phylum Streptophyta; class Magnoliopsida; order Myrtales; family Combretaceae; genus Combretum; species Combretum micranthum. The sequence continues at coordinate 194,840 of JAMXBD010000438.1, forward strand.
AAGATTCTTTACTGATCTTCAAAACTTTACTTCACTAGTATATTTGCAACCTTTTGTATCAAGGTACTAAAAGAAATCAAATTTCTCTTCAAGTCAGGCACATGTCTCACATCATCAAGAGTCTTGACTACACCATCAAACATTTTGATTTTAATGGTACCAATACCTGTAGCCCTACAAGAAGCGTTATTACCCAACAGGACAACACCTTTAGATACATTTTCACATGTTGAAAAGTAGTCTCGATTGTGACACATATGAAAAGTACAACCAGAATCTAGAATCCACTCCTCACTGGTATGAGGATCATCATTAGAAGCAATAAAAAGTTATCCACCACTATGGTCTTCAGCTACATTAGCTTTAGCTAATTTTTCTAGTTATTTCCCCTTTTGACTTTCAGCAGCTCTCTTATTTTTATTTTGCAACTTATAACATTCAGATTTGATGTGTTTCTTCTTGCAATAGCTCTAAATCTTATCTCTATTTGCTAATATTGATCTTCCTCTTGAATTACCACTAGAATTGCATTCTTGACTCCTACCACGAGTAACGAGACCCTCTTCTCAAGTCTGATCCAATCATTAAATGTTTTATCTTCTCAAAAGAAGTTAAAGCATCATAAACTTCCTCTATGGTAAGAGAATCATGATTGTATAAATTGTGTCTCTAAAAGTCGAATAAGAAAGTGGTAGTGAAATACAATAAAATTAAAGCTAAATCCTCTTCATCATACTTAACCTATAAAGTTTCCAAATTAGAAACAATTTCTTTAAAGATGATCAAGTAATCTTCTAGAGACCTATCTTCAGTCAAACGGTGTGAATATAGTCGCTGCTTCAAATGCAATTTACTGGTCAAACTCTTTGTCAGACATAACTGCTCCAATTTCAACCATATTCCAACAACTGTCTTTTCCTTCAATACATCCTATAATATTTGATTTGATAAATGAAGATGAATTTGAGAAAGGGCTTTCCGATTCTTACATTTTGTCTTTCTTCCCATGATCATGACGTAGGCATTTTATCAAACCTAACAGAGCATCATCCAATATCCATCTGTATGAGAACCGCTGCATCTTGACCTGCCACAACAAAAAACTTATGTTGCAATCCAATAATGAGATATCATACTTCACTATTGCCATTGTAGAGAAAACAAAACCAAACCTTTGGCTCTTATACTATTTATCAAAAACGAATATGACAAACAATGGCAAAAAGAAAATGAAAAGCAAAAACAAAGTAAAGTGCACACAAGATTTATGTAGAAACCCTTACGGGATAAACCAGGGGCAAAGGAGAGAGGAATTTACTAGTGTTGAAGAAGGAGTACAAAAGGATTTGAATACAAGTGATACAACAGATCACAAATCTCACTTAACCCTAAAACAACACAAAATCATATATATATATATATATATATATATATATGTCATGTAAGCCAACACAAAGGTTGACAATTGAAAAGTCATCGTTCTACATTCAACACTAGCCAAAGGCCGCAAAACTTTAATGGGAAAGGCCGGTGGCATAGGCAATAAAGGCCAGCAGCCTTAAGCCGACCTTAAAACTTCACAGATCCAAAATTTTAAAAGCTGGCTCAACGGCCGATGATGTACAGTATAAAGGCTAGCAGCTTTGATAGAATTTGAGTCACACATCCAACAATTGAATATTTAGGTAAAGTTCATATAGTGCTCATGACATTAGCCCAAAATATAACTGAGGGTAGGAAAGTGAATTATAATTCAAAATGGGGCAAATACGAACAATCACTTTAGATTTTAAAAGATACATTGAAAATGAACATATTAAAATACAGGAGAGTAACTACTCCCTCTTTCTTTCCTCTTTCCTTCTCTATATTCTCCAAAACTCTCACTTTTCTAATTGATATTCGTGATTCCTTAAGGTTCTTGAAAAGACTTCCACAAGAAACAACAAAATCTTGGAGAGGTTTCTTGATGAATCTTTAAGAGTGAAGATTTAATAAATTAGGTGTTAACATGTTGAAACGCGTATTAGGTTTGGACACAAAAGAGAAATCAATAAAAGAGACATATGACCCCTACACAAGCCTGTGCATCAAATTGTATACCTCTCAGTGGCTCAAAAATAAAATTCTACATGTGCATAATCCATGCATGAGCTAGTGCATCAAGTCATGTACCTATGAGTGGCATGTAGAAATAAAGAGCCTGAAAGTGCATGACTGATGCACAAGCTCTTGCATTAGGCTATGTACTAATCTATGACTTGAAGAAATTATTCCTTAGAAGTACATAACCTTTTACATGGTTGTGCACATGCCCATGTACTCGTACATGGCCACAAACACAATCATGCACTTACCCATGTATATTGTAAATCTACTTAAATCAACTTTTTCCTTCACAAAAACAATTAAAACCTATTTGTTACCATCCTCTAAGAATTTATCTATATTATAAGATCTTGAAGTGTATAAAGTATAAAAGATTTTGAACAACTTAGCTACCATGTAATTTAGGTTAGAAGGTTCTAGAATTCAGGATGGATTGATATTCCAGGAATTTATATAGCATCATTATTGGCTACACTTGTTTAATGTAGGGAAAAAAAAAAAAGAAAACTTTAATTACTATCAAGCTTAAAATTAGTTTTTTTGCTTATGCATAGCTATTGGTGTCAGGTAGGGAGTATCCACACTATTATCACAGTAACCCAATGAACCCGATGTAATGTTGTCCTAAGTGGAGTTGCACTAAGAAAGGATCTAGGTAAATCTAAGTGTGTTGGTGTCATGGTTATCAAAGGTCCTCAATGACCAATATGTGCGTACATTATATATATATATATATATATTTATGAGTGTGATGGGGTAATGAGTTATCCTTTTATTGGTTACTAGATTAGATATACAGATAATTAAATTGATGTCTATTGCATTTTTAAGAAGTATCTGCATGTGAGTTTGATTTTACCTGTTCATACACATGAAGTTATTAGTGTACCATATTGGGCTTCAACTCACTCCTTTTCTTTTTTTTTTAGGTATAGTTGTCACTCCCAAAGAGTTTGATTTAACGGGCTATGACATTATGATTGACTATGGAAAGGAAAAAAGCTTCGTGGACTACCCAATTGATGCGTTGTGTCTTCGATGTTGCATTTGAGATGGAGAATGTTCTGTGTGATGCCATCTGTGTAGAGTATTTCAATTACGGGCTTAGGCCCTATTGAGTTGTCTATAAGAGAGTTTTGGTTATAACAAAAAGGTTAAGGTTATCTAATGTGTTTGTTAAGGAGTATAGATTATAAACGATATAAGTTATTTTAGAACATATAAAATGAGAAATTATGTCAATATAGGTTAACAAAAACTATATCATAGCCATTATTTTATAGCAAACAAAAGATATCAAAAGTTGATTCAGAATGTATACACATATCTTGGAAAGGAACTTATTAAAAGATGTTCCAGAAGTTTATTATAGAAAGATGGTTGATAATTAGTATAAGGCTGAAGTTAATATAAATGTTTTAAGGAAATACGAAACAAAAAGATTATAAGGTATTTTAAAAGTTTTATACTTAAAGGCAAAAGACGTTAAACAAAGTCAGAAGTTAGTTCAAAACCTTTATCCAAAGATGTGATGAATTTTTCCAAATTTATGTAAATGATAAAATAAGTTGGTTTTTTTTATGAATTGAAGACCTAGCTCTACTTATCAAATAGATTTGCGTGATATATTTGATGCGTTCCATTGAACTGAAGTCAGATTAAAATATCAATGGCTTTATTTTCCTAAAGATCCTTTTTTTTCTTTTCAATCATCCAAATTTTTTGTATCTTTAAGAAATTTTATTTATTTACAAGATTACAAAAATACACTTAGGATATTTTGAGAAGATATGCTTGAAGCAACAACAAATAAGAATGAACAAGATATTGATGGTTATGGATAGGGATAGAGCTTCTACATTTCATGGGATATCTCAACAACCTCATCTCCTAAAGATCCATCTCTTTGCAACTTCATAGGAAAAATATCTTGTAGATTTTATTCAAATTCAATTTTATTCTCACAATTTCAATTTTCAATTTTCAACAAATATGATATCATATTACAAGGGATAAATGTCTAGAATTTTGATGAGGATATTCATTAGATAGGGATCGTCAAAATTTGAATGATATTTCTCTACACTAGCAAAAATTAAAGTTAAAGATAGAGATATCCTCAACTAACAGAACATTACAACAAGAGGACAAAAATTGATCCTTTTTAATTGGAAGGAACACAACAAGTGCAATTTGAACTCCATCGTGAATTTTTCAAGCCTTCAATATTCTCATTGCAAGACTTACTTCAAAACCTAATTTTCGTAGAGGAAACTTATATTTTCTCCTTATTCGATTCTTTTGATTTTGATTGTGTGAGATAGTTGAGAGTGTTTAATCATTATAATGAGTAAATAGCTAGTTTAACTAGATAGACTCAATAGTGAGACTTCACCAAGTTGTTGGTTCGATTGCACTTTCAATTGTTTTTTGATATAGTGGAACGCAATAGGTAAAGACAACTGAATCCCCAACATGGAGCTAGAAGAGAAGACTAACTCATAAGGAAGAACTTCCACATATCATTGTATAATCTTCTTTCCCTTGCTGTTTTAATTTTGCATGTTAATATTATTGTTTAATTATAGGGATAATGTCACAAATTGTGCCAAAACTTTGGTAAAATATACAATTAAATGCTTAAACTTTGAAATTGATTAATTTAGTACCTAAAAGAAATTGATGAGGTATTGTTAACGTGTATGAATTTTTTTTTTCAAATACTAAATTAATCAATTTCAAAGTTCAGGTACTATATTGATCAATTTTAAATTTTAGGTTTCTAATGGTATATTTTATTAAAGTCTATGTATCATTCATGACATTAACCCTTAATTATATTTTATTCATGCCACAATTGTTGCAAAGTCAAGATGAACCTTATTTAACTTAATAAAAAAGAAAAAGAGGCTTAAATTTTTAAAACAACCAATCCACTTCCCCTTGTTGATTGTGCACTGGAGACCCATAAACTTTGATATTAGTTATTTATGATATCTTTCAAAGATAAGATGACGGAACTCTAATCATTGATTGTTTCTTGGAAAGCTTGTAAAGATGTTATTGTTGAAGTATCCTTAATGTGTGACATGGTATTATATATTATTTGTTGAGATCTATAAAAGATTATGAGCCTCAGTGTGTCTACAATTAATTATTGACACATGGCTCACTGTATATAATTGTAAGTTTAAGGCACTACAAAGATAACCAAGTAAAGGAAAGGGTAGAAAAATTAATCCTATGATTCTTATTACAAGCTTTCTAATTTAAAGTCCCTAAAATATCTCTATTAGCCTTGGTTCTTAGGTTATGTCATTAATCTAGTAAACTAGTGTCTTGCATTAGATTGGCTAAAAGCTTAGTTATAAAAATGACCCTCTTCAATTATCAATAGTAGAAGTAAAAAAATATTATATAATTACCTTCTAAGTTCACCTAAAAGGACAATATGTATATATATATATATATGGAGAGCCCATTTAGATTGTCTTCCTTATTTTTATCTGATCCATACATGATTTGTATTTGATTTATATCTGCTTAAAATCTAGTAATTAAAAAACTATTTTATCTATATTAGATTTATTTAAAATTCATAATTATGGTAAAATTGGGATGCGAAAATTTATATACTTAAACGAGAAAAGTTATAATAATTAAAGATGCAATTGTGATACAGAAATTAACTAGAGTAGATTGTTTGCCATGATCAAAATCAATTGATAACAATTGAAGATTTCAAGAGAAAAATGAACAATATGGTATAGCTACGAACTGGATGGCGCTTGACACGCTGTCCAGATAGTAGGTGAAATACGACCTATTCCAATCGCCGCATGATAACTGGCGGCCGGCCGGTACTGGATGAGCCGTCCAGATGGGGGTTTGCAGGAGTCAATTTCTTCATCATTTCTTCCTACGTTTTCTCTCGTTTACTCGAGCACTCAACATTTTTATGACATTTCTAATAATATCACATATTTTTTCACTAAAATAGTAGTGATTTAAGTAATTTACCATAGCAAAATCCAATATCAATTGGATGGCTTTCAATATGATAATGATCGAACATTAATATCCTAAAGTCGCTGAATATGTGCTTAGCTTAATGAGCTTGGATCCAATTTTTACCACCAAGTTTGCAACAAACACAAATAAAATAGGCCCATGCTTATATCTATACCATTAAGATGCTATAAAAAGTAAGAATTAGAGAGCTAATGGTCTTGTAATTTAATGACATTTTCCTTAGTCTCTCATGTGAGAGGTCTAGACCCTATTGTAATTAGCCAAAAAAAAAAAAAGTAAGAATTATGGATGATGAGGCCATGTGCTTTTATATTTAATTTTTGACAATTTAATATTTCTTCTTTAAATTTTGGTAAATTAATACTTACACTTTTAAAATATGTGTGATTCAATGCATCTGTTAAATAATATATGATAGATGTTCATTTTGATGATAGGATAATGGTAGATCAAGTGTCTATACTTTTAATTTTTGATAATTTTTTGGCAATGTAATACTGCATCTTTAGATTTTAGCAAATTTTTATCAAGTTTCTATTATTATCTTATAATCAAAATGAACGTTCATCAAATATTATTTAATAAAAATAATATATCGCACATGTTTTAAAAGTGTGAGTATTAATTTACCAAAATTTAAAGATGATACACTAAATTGCCAAAATATTGAAAATACAATCACTTAATTTGTCTTTATCCCGTAAAAATTACATAACACTTAAGAGTTAAAAGATATGAGTATTTTATAACAACTTGGCTTACAGTGCGGCGTAAAAATAATTTAGTAATGTTTAAAAATTAAAAAAGTTTATATGTTGTAACCTTTAAATGCTATTATAGGTTTATATTTCACGATGTTCAAACATTACAAAAGTTTTATGGACAGAAAAATCATTACAAAAAATTTAGAAAAATTAATCAAGTTTAAACACTAAAGAAAAATATATTTTTGCATCATATAACGTTCTGTTAAGGTACAAGTGTGAGAATCCTATATGGAAAATATGGGACTTGTGTGAATAGTTTATAAGAGGGAAAGACCCATTAACTCATTGCCTTAAGGTTTTGGGTTATAGATGGTATCAAAAAGCTCAATTGTGTTATCCTTCACAAAGCCCGTTGAATTTCTCCCCATTGAAGGCATACTCCAGATCCCTAACAATTGGTATCAGAGTCGATGATTCTATTGGGAATCTCCCATGGTTGGCCCACCATGTGGAAAGAAGAGCTTTGTAGTATGACTTGTCTGTGAAACCCAAAAGCGGGTTTAATGGAGTCAGTTTAACAAGCTCTTGTTGTGGGGGAGTATGGCCTATCCCATTGTGGAGACTCACACTTGAGGAGGAGATTGTTAAGGTACAAGTGTGAGAATCCCACGTAGAAAATATGAGACTTGTGTGAAGAGTTTATAAAATGAAAGATCCATTAACTCATTGCCTTAAGGTTTTGGGTTATAGATGGTGTCAAAAAGCCCAATTGTGTTATCCTTCATAAAACCCATTGGATTTTTTTCCATTGAAGGCATACTCCAGATTCCTAACACATTCCAAATGGGTCTAAAAAAAATAAGAACAATATTTTGTATGTGATTGATTTAGTATCTCAACACTTCAATCCGTGGTTCGTTCTTACTTCTTAAGTCCCTCTATTTATCAGATTAAATAACTAACTTAATCGAAAGTGAGGGGGCGCTCGGTGTGAAATATCTTTTATGAAAAAGCAAGGGATAAAAAAATATAAACTAAAAAGCTGGTTTACTTTTTAGGTTCACCTTTGATGAAATAATACTTTACATGCATCTTTTTGTGACGCTTTAATTTTAAAAATACTTCAATACATCAGTACCATTGTCCTAATACATAAAGCTGGAGGAACCAATGGTTATCTTTTGCTTTATTATTGCTTCACTTGCCGAATTCGTTTTATAATAAAGAAATACACCCACTTTCCTTTATCCTAGATAAATTGAAAAGGAAGCTAGGAAGGAGGGGGGAAAAAATGGGCGTAGGGGAAGAGGTTGAAACCCTACTTTCTTTGAGTGCAAGAAGCTACCAAAACTTTTTTAGATGAGGGATATAGTGGTTCTCAATGCTCTCCTATAATTATGACGCTTCTTTTGTGTTTGCTTAAAGTTTGACCTTTGATGATATGATTATCACCTATTTTTTACATATATGTATGTGTGAAAAGCTAGGTGGGGTTATGCTTGCACTAGTGAAAAGGAAAAAAAGAAAAAGAAGAAAAATGGGCCCTACTGTCTCATGATACACCATCAATTTTCCTTCTAAGAACCCTTTTTTCCCCCTATGATGATAGTCCTTTGATGAAATGTGATTTGAACTAATGGGAATAAAGGAAAACTTTTCAGGGTCTAATTGGTCAAATAAATGTCCTACTTTATTATTCACACATGTGAAAGAAACTTACAAAATGGGGTCATTGGTTGATCTAGCAATCTATGATGGGAAAAAGGAGCTTTTTGAAATTAGAGTTCCTCTATAATTGATGGGTGGAGGATTTTTTTTTTAATAAAAATTAAAAAAAATAAAGGTATTAAGTAGTTGTGGGAAAACAACTTTTTCTCTCACGAAGGAACCGACTAGAATGCAACATCTTTTGATGGTGACACAGAGGTAAAATAATGAAGAAAGTGGAAGAAGAAGAAGAAGAATTTCATTTGAAATTGAGGGAGGAAGAAGGTTTTATGATATGAACATTTAAAAATATGAGGAAAAAAAAGTGGCAATTAAAGAGGTTGGAGTGATGAGGTCACCGAATACCTCTTTAAAGTGGAAAGCATCATTATGGTATGATGCTTTGGTTGAGCATTTTGCTATAAGACAAAAGGATATAGAGCTCCCTGTTCCAGTTCCCTACGTGAGGAAACAAATATTATTCCATTTAATAAGCTTTTTCATCCACTAATCGTGATTTCCTCCTTAGACTTTTCAATATCTACATTGCTCCATATTCAATTTGCAATTTGAAAGAGTCCATCCAAAGGAATGCTTTGAGCCTACTCTAATATTTACCCATTTTTATTTAATCCATAATATTAAAGAGAAGAGGATAAATTTGGTATATATTATATATAGGCTATAAATGGATGGAGAGAAGCCATATTTAAATAAGGTATTTGAGAAGGTTTAGTGGATACAAAGAAATCATTTGAATAGATAAGTTGTTTAGATGGTTTTATATGCATCTATTTTTTTTTTTTCCTTAATAAATAATAAATCCATTAAATAATAAATGTTTTATACCACTCATAGTGAAACCACCTAACATTCTAAAATTCCAAGGCTACACAATTCCAGGACAAAACTCGTGTCATCTATGCAGTAAAAAGTAAAAAAAAAAAAAAAAAAACCTTAATACTATTCCCATCTAGCAATTTAACATGAATACGAGTGGACAATAGTTATCTTTCCTTTTGGTTTCTCAATCACTTTCTGGTTATATGTTGCTACTCATATATAAAAGACAATAAGCTGTGTATGTGATATTAATTCATTATAAGTGGTCAAGAAATAATGGGCAAAGAAAAATTGCATCTTATGACGTTTGTTTTAATTAAAATATTTTTTCAAAAAAAACTATCGTTTTATTTCTTCGTGTTTGTTTCAAGAAAAATTGAATAATTATTGGAATACACTTTTTGCTTGTTTTGGAAAGTATTGACTCGTTTATAGCTTTTTTTTTTTTTTTTTACAAAATAACTTATGGGATATAATAGTATAGGCCATTTTTCTATCGATTTATGAATTCTATCTACCAATATCTACGATATAAAGACATTTATCCTTTGTCATTCATTTCTTTATATTTTTCCTTTATATGGATTTATTTCTCATTATTATATATATATATATTTTTTTTTTTTTATCTTTTACACTCACAATATATGAGTTGCCTTAAAGTTATACAACCGTAAAAAAGCCATTTTAGAGAATTAGTCAAATATTTAAAATTTTGTTACTTTTTAAGAAAATATTAAAAAAAAAACTTTTTTCATTACCAAATAGTTTTTTTTTTTTTTTTATAATCAGCAAGGCCTCAGACTACTTATTCAAAACAAATCAAATAAATAGAAGTACTGAAAGAGATTAATCAAAAGGTCCTTGTTGTCTTGGTTATCCTTGATTTCGTAGTTGTATCGGATTGTCCGCTATAAAAGCATGGAGTATGAATTCGGAAAAGGAAGATTTTGTAATCCACGAAAATGGTCGATTATACCTCCCATACGCTAAGTGGATTTTAAGAAAGAAAGGCCACATTTTCATGGCACGAGCTGCCTAATGGATGAATGAATCATGAGCAAGCGCACTGGAAAGAAGAAGTAAATCTAAATTTAAACAGTGATTTCATAAAAAGGGAAACCTTCAAATTCAGCTCTAATACATTAGCAAAAGGATGGAGGCCGAGGATTGATTTTGGTTGAAGTAAAGGAGAAAAATGTGTAGAAGCATACCCTTCAAAAAGCATGGATGCACATAATTAAAGATGGTTTGCTTCAAACTAAGCTAGAAGCAAACCCAACACTAGTATGTTCTAGTTTTAAAAACATAGAACTAAGATAGGCTTTATTGAGGCCAGTTTTGGAACATATCAAAAAACCAACAAATCATTGTACTAGGTTGAAGAATGAATAGTTTCTTTTTTAAATATATATGAAAAAAGGTTTAATTTTAAACTTTGAATAAAAGTTTGGGAAAAAATTCAAAGAAAAATTTGAGCCTAATAACCTTTTGATTTTTAACCCTTTTTTTTTTAAAGAGTTATAATTTCAACAATGCACATTTATTTATATAAAACTATATTGTTATAGCATTAGTAATGTCAAAAGAAACTTTAAAGGCAATAAGTGAAATAAAAAAATAGAAAAATAGTCTAATGTTGTTAAGAAATAATATTTTCTTTAAATAGAAGTTTATATAAATACAATTAGACATACTTTACAAGCTTACTCTTTGTGCTGTTAGTAGTAGATATTAAATATTTTTGGTGGAAAATAAATGCTTCCTAATTCATGTAGAGATAGATTAAATATAAACTTTAATATGTAGTGCCTATCTCATTGTTGGCCATTTTGTAACCTATAATAGTGAGAGTAAAGTGGGCCTTGTAGCTTGTTAATGTAAAATTTTCAACAATTGTAAATGATTTTAAACAAAATAACATGTCTTGAACTCGAGTTTTAGCTCGTCTTAAAGTTTCAAAGCTTAAACTTAAAACAAATTCAATCAAATTACCAATTCGAATTAGCATTCGACAAACTTGAGCTCAATTAGGCTCAATAATAATATAAAATAATTTCTTTTCCAAATAAAATGATATTAATATTGTCTTGACAGAAACTTGACATATATGTAAGTGCTATTTGAGATTAAATAAGCTTGCAAGCTAGTGTTGTTATATGTCACATAACCTGAGCTTTACTTAAATATTATATATTTAAAGATCATACAGTCAAAGAAGATCTTGAACAATACCAAACGGAAACCACCAATGCCACATGTCAGCATATGACAATTACTAATTTATAAGGGCATATAGATCGTATGACTAAAATTTATATTGGTTTATAAGTTCATGATAGCAAATAACAATTTTACGCTAAAACTGAAATTTAGGATTAAATGATTGAAATGACCTAATAGTTATCTATTGACTTAATTATTGATAACTTTTAGGTTAAGGTGTTACAAGCATAGTTGTTAAAATCGTAATTTTACCTATGTGATTCAACGAGTTTACAATTTTATTTATGATTTCAATCGAGTCTACATGTAAACTTAGTAGAATATTACAATTTCAACCAAGTTTACTAATTTTATCTATTTGAATTAAATAAGCTAAAATATTAAAAATACATCATATATTTTACAAACTCATTAATTATTAGGATGATACATCTTTCTTATTGCCTTTTAATTTTGTTTTCACATACTTTCTCTATCTCTTTCCCTCCCTCCTTTAGTTCCACTGTTCTACATTTATAGAATTCATTAAAATCGAGTTACAAATGTAAATTTTATTAAAAAAACTTATTTATTTCATTTATATAGTAAAGGATTTAATATAAGTTGAAAAGTTTGACTCTCCTTTAATCCATAACTTTTTTTCAATCAATAGAAAAGAATTTAATTTTGACTCCACTCGCTCTTTTTTTTTTATGAATGTTATATTATGGATTGAGAGTTATTATTAAAAAAGAAGTTAATTAATTTATTTTTTTATACCTATTATAATTTCAAGTTTTTATGACTCCTTCAAGTATATTTATAGTTTTTCAAAGCTATTTTGCATATATTATAGAAATTTACTCTTCTAAGTTTCGATTCTACATTTTGATTTTATAGTTTATCTAATGATTTTATATAGTTAGTATCGCAAGTTTAACAGCCTTAGTACAAGGGTTACTAGTAGATGGATAATTTGAGAACTAACCAATAACCTATTCAAACCAATTGAGAGAAGAGAGACTTTAGAGGGCAAGGATCGTCTTAGGTGTTACTATTGATTTATCGCTACAATGACTTACACCTGAGAGGTAGTAGGTTAATGAGCTACAAAATTATTGAAAAGGAAAAAGAATTGGGGCCAAGTCTCATGACAAAATTATCATGGAATTGACAAGAAGATTAAGATGTTCGATATGAGTAAAGTCCCATATAAATTTTGGTAGTGTATGACTATTGATTTATAAGGCCACATTAGTGAATGCGAAGTTAATATGGTGAGAATTTGTGGACTTACAATTGGTGAGGACATATTCATCATTAACTTCGATATGGACTATTTTTAAAACTTAGGCTTTACAATGTATAGAGGGAAAAGGTGGGTTAAATTTAAGAAGTCAAGCCTCAAGGATCATACGATGACTTATGCTCCATTAGTGAGAGTGAAACCTCAAGCAAAGAAGAGAGGTGCACAAAGCTTTGATAGAGGTTGAACACATACTCGAATGAATATAACTGTCCTTATGTCGTGATATTTAATGTGAGTATTTCTAACTGCGCCTCCGTTGCTCTAAAAGAGAGTGTCTTTTAAATAAAATTACATTTATATAAATTACAAAAGACACTATAAATTATGAGAAAATAATATGAAAGACTCATATAAACTTAACCAATCTTATCCACAACTAAATTAGGTATGGGTACAGTAGAAACAATAGAGCATAGATGTAATATGCAATGGTTGTGGATTTGTGGTGTTGAAAATAAGATATGTATTAGGAATCTTTCTCTCAAGTTTTTAATATAACCATGATCTCTTTTTCCTACATTTGCAAATATAGATAAAATTTGCATAACATATCCATATAGACCAATAAATATCATACTTCAATTTACCTTCCTAGTGAAGATAATATTGATATTTTCTTGAGTGAGGACTGGACCTAATTGACTACTAAGCCTTGTTGGTGTATAACATTAATATAATATTTGGATTGAAATTTTTTATGTCACCCAATAACGGCTCTTAAAGAAAGTTCAAGTGTCATGACTATGTCAATACTTGGTATATTTGTTTGGCGTCAACCAATAAAATAAACAACGAACTCGACATCTTGATCCCAATCAAAGGTCTACAGCTAATTTGGAAGCTTCCAATTTCAATCCTGTACAATTTTTTAGGTCATATTCACCTTTACATCCATAAATAAATAAGTAAACTTTGAATTCAACTTATCTCAGAACTACGCCCTTTTTTTTCTCCTTCTCCTCTTCTCGTTGCCAAAATTATCTTATTTACTTCCTTTGAATCTAATAATGAAGTATGTTAATTTATTCAAATGGTTAAACTGCCGTTTCATCATCAAACGTCCATACACATTAGGCGATTTAGACAAATCACTTATTTTATTTAATTGACGTAACATTAAATTGAACCTTATAAAATATTTGCCACCTATTCTGGTTAAATTTTAGTTGGATGGGAAGAAATTTTATTTTAAATAGAAATTGATTATTAATCAGTTTGTAATAATATTATCATTTATTTTTCTATTATAGTTGCATCGAACTAAATAAAAAGATGTTTTTTAAACATGAAATTGCATATCACGTACATGACAAATGATGAAAGGCCTGAGCCTCATCCACTAATCATTGATACGAGGGAGGATGTTATAGCTTTTCAGAAATCTTAGAGCTCTCTCTCTAAGAAATCTTAGAAATCTTGGGTGACAGAGGGATCATACCATTCTCTTACTTTTGACATAACAGGCCTCGGTGGAGGCCTACATGATGGGCTATTAGTTCAATGGTAGAGCACACATCTTCTTAGGAATCCCAAATGAGAGAACCTTAGCAGAGCCACCAGCTACAACTATCATCCATGTATGATCCATACACTTGATTCATCAAATCTACGTGATAGAATATTTCTATCAACCATAAGTTCTATTACATGGAATTGAACCTATAAATCCATTTCCTTTTTTTTTTTTTTTTTGGTAATTCAGTGGTTAGCCCTTGAATCTTGAAATTTTAATATCATCATGACTCTCTAAGTCATGCGCAGTCGCAATACCAAACCAAATAATGACGAGTAGTGAGGCAGCAACCTTAGTCGCTATCTCTATATTTGGGTTACTTGTACATTTTACTAGGTGTGCCTTATATATTGCTTTTAGGCAACCCTCTCAACAATTAAGAGATCCTTTCAAGAAACATGGGGACTAAGTGAAACAACAAGCCTCGAATATAAATCTTTAAAGGTCTAAGCACATAATTTCAGAAAAAAAAAAAAAAGTAAGGTGTAAATGGAATAGATATTACAAAATGTATTTGTAATTTATTCAAGATAACAATAAAAAAAAAAAATATGTTAGCATAGAAAAACTGCAAAAGTGTTATTTTTACAAGAAGTAACCGCAAACATTCTCTAACCTTTCTCATGAAAACTCAAGTGAAAAACAAAAACAAGTAAGAGTACCATCACTTACACTGTGTTTGGATATGGTGAAAATCTAATTAAATCATAAGAAAACAAGGAAAATTAGATGAATGTTTTTGTCTGGATATTTTTGTTAAGCGGAAATGTGTTGAATTCAATGGAAATAAAGGAAACATTAATTCCTTAATTTTCTCTTCAAAATCGGAATGAAGTCAAGGAAAATGAATAGAAATCATTTAAAATTATTAAAAGATCTTGAAACGCATAAAGAAAGAAAAGCATCATTAGATATTTAAGTCCTTTTATTATTTTGTTTCCATCCATTTCTTTCCATTTGTACTTTTATATCCAAACAATTATAAAAGATTTTTCTCATTTAATTTTTTTTCCTTTCTTTTTCTTTCATAAGCTTTTACAGCTTTCCATCTCTTAAAATTTGTCAAACAAAGAGATAATAAACTTCCATGAAAATTTTATGGTCTCGTATTTAGTTATATAAGATTTTTTATGCAGGTAATTGAACTACTCAAATCTATATTCTTTTTTTTTTTTTTTGGCTAATACTCATATCAATATTCAACCATAATCTTTAAAATATCTTTTATATTAATTTATATAATTAGTTTAATGATGAGATGAATGGTTGGGAAGTACTGTTATGAGCCAGTAGAAATTTTTCTTTTTATATTCAAAATATCATTTTGCTTTCACTAAAACATTAAAAAAAGAAAAAAATTAGAGTAATTTAATGAGGCAAGTCATTGCATTTCATATTATCTATTTATTGTTACTTCTCAAAAGCAAATTGAAACGAAAAGAAAATGGGACGGTTTCCACTTTCTAGTTTCAAAGGATAATTTCCAAGAAAAAGGTGTCAACTTTTGTTCTAATTTCGTGTTGAACACAAAACAACAAAAAAAAAAAAAAAAAAAAAAAGTCATCAACGCGTTTATTTTGTTACATGTAGAAACTTGCAATAAATATTCAGTTAAAAATCAAAAAGGCAAATTGCATATTAAGTAAAGTCAACAACCGACCCGAAAAGTCGAAAGCGACTCTATCTCTTTATGCTGTCACCACGTGTCATGGTGTTCTATGCAGTTGTTGGTGGTCGTGGGGATTGAGAAAAAAGAGGGCAAAACGAAGGGTATTCTAGTAAATTCACAAGAGCTAAGGTCACAGCAGGTTGCAATAGGTACGTGAACGGTAATAAATGCATAAAGCTGAAATGTGAAGTGTATCTTTAGGTTCAAAGTTTCGCTTTTTGTTTTTCCATTTTATTTTAAATTTTTTTTCTTGGTCGCCGAAAAAGGAATGGACTATGTTTCACGCGTCGTCTTTGTCCATTACATGATTACACGATACATGGTATAACCTCTCTCTCTCTCTCTCCGCTCTCTTCTTTTTTTATTTTATTTTTGGCCACTTTTTCTCTCTTACTTCAATTTCTCGTGATCACACCACAAACTTTCTACTCAATGCGCCCCGCCTCCTTACCCTCTTTCCCCCTTGTTTTCCTCCCATATTCAATGCTCAAATGTGTAATCTATTTTGTTTTAGATTGATATCTTAAGAGCATGGGCACTTTTGTTATTTAAAGTTCAATAGAAATAAGTGAATGTTACAAAAGATGTGATGTATGTTCACAACATATTTTTAAAAAGGATATAAAAAATTTTGAAGTAAGGTCTAAGGAAAAGCTCAATTTAAAAATCAAGTGATGAAAATAAAAGCAATAGAGTTAAAGGAATCATTAAATGCCGGCTCTCATAATTGGTTTGAATCAGTCACACGATCATTATAAACAACTTGAGTTATAAATATGAAGATTTGGGGCAGTTTTCAATTAAAATGAGCTTAAATAATTATGAAAAGATGGAGAATCGGATTTTTCTTTTTTCGATGGGCCACAAGAGCTATTACAATACGTCCACATAGGGCCATTATAATTCGCTGAAGCGAGAAATCGAACTTGATACATTAAAGATGAAGATCTAGACTGGATGTTACTAGGGTAAAGCTATTAGCGAATCAAATTTATTTCACTTATAGAACGAATGATAACAAATCAAACATTGACAATGTTAGAAGAAGATTGCATTTTCGCTATATATATTTTATAAATTTCATTAACCCATAAGGAGAAATAGTTCTTTAGCAGATCACTAATTTGAAAAAGTGGAGGGCTAGTTTATGTTATATGTCTTTTTTGATAAAACTATGATTTTTTTTCCACTATGATACATGGGGAATAAATGAAGTAAACTATAGGAACAAAAAATAGAGGGTGGACAAGCCCCAACCTTGGAAAGAAGCACCACAACTATGATTTTAAATTTTGAACTTTCTTATTTAAAGTGGTTAGCTTTAATCTCAAGAGGTTATAATGCTAATCTTCCAACTCATGGCTATATCATGCCTCAAATAAGGTCTATGGCGTCAGCAGTTTCGTCATATATAACACTTAAGTGTTACATGCAAAGGCTACCATTAACTAAATGTTTCTAACCAATTTTAAATTTAAGAAATCATAATTTAAGTTGAGAAGATATAGTATCTGATAAAAATATACATCCAAAATCAAATACAGCCCATCATCTATACATTGGACACTTTCACAATATAAATATCAAACTCTCAAAAAATAATAATATAATACCCAGTGCATCTAAATGTCTAGCTCGTCCATCACCTTATCGATATCCAATTCTTAGTCTATGTAATCACAAAAATCATCATTCGAGTTATCACCTAAAATGAAAGGAATGAACCAAAACCCAATACACAACAACACAATTACACACAATATAATCACATGCATAAATCTAATGCAACAACCAACAATTTAGATCTTAAATTTAAATGTGATAATGCAGCAATTACACTCTGACAACACAATAGGGAATCCATGGGTTCTATGTCGATGCAATTGCTTAAGGGATTGATAAGGCAAGTAAAATACATTTGACATCAAGATTTAATTTGATTATCAATTATCAACATACATATAGATCCATAGAATTTAATATACTTACGAAGAATGCAAAAACTTAATCAAAATCTCTTGTTGTACAACTACTACTTTGTTTAGTTGATAATGCTTCTAATCATCACTCCTCTTATAAATCTTCAACTTGTTCATCAAGTTTTCCTAATTTCTTTTCTTTTTTTTTTTTTTTACTTTGATGAAAAAAGTAGAGAGGATTTACGAGTTTTTTGGATGGGTTTACAAGAATGGGTTTTTTGGAGTAGGTTGGCTTGCAGAATACTCTAAAGAGTATTTTAGGAAGGTTATGTCGACTTGGGTTAAAAGTTATGTTTGGAAAATAAAGAATATAGAGTAGGGATAAATTAGGTAAGTACTTACAATTTGCTAGAGGTGGTGAGATTTAATTGGTTCTTTAAATATCTGTAGGTGTGGTTTATAATTAATTATGACGATATCAAACATGTGAAAGATAATGGGTAGGCTTTAGCTACTTTTTGAATTTATTTCGCTAAGCTTGGTTTTGGAATCTCATTTACTTAGATTTAATTGTATAACCACTTAAAATATTAATATTTCAATTAAACTTTTCTCAAATGATGATACATTTGAATTTAGTTTACTCAAATAAATTTTGTTAAAAATTTACTAGTAGAGCCCATATTAATTAACATAAGAATTTTGAAGGTCTTATTGCTCTAGACCAATCTTATGTCTTTATCTAACTTTTACTAAATTTCCTCCCTACGATTAACATGAAAGAATTGATATTATTCTCACTAATATCCTTTAATCGATAAAAAATCATAATAGTAGATCGATAAAAATTACATTTACCTTGGATTGATGTAGACGATTCTTGATCCGTGAAAGAGATAAAGAATGAGTTGGGGTAGCAATATGGGAGGTTTTATGGTCTAGAGCTTGAGGATAAAATGAGAAAAAAAAGAAAAAAAAAAGCCGCAGCTTAGGGTTTTCTTATCATGTTTGTTATAAGAATGAGAAGGTTAGCCAATTGTGTACTAAAGAATATAAGAAAGATAATTGCCCAATTGTCCTATTATTTTTCAATTTTTATAATAGCATTGTAAGAAGGGTTTTGATGAAAGATGAGGCAGCTAAAGGAAAAGGAAAATTTATCACGATTTGTTGATTCTAAGAATACCTTAAAAGCAATCTTTAATTATCTATTGATTTTGTAAATACCTAAATAATTGACATTCAAAATTTGAAAACAATGTAATGATTCAAAGATTTTGGGAGAACAAAACAAGACGACTCAAATTTGTATTTTTGATCAGTAGGCTCAAAAGCCACCAAAATAGAAAAGTCCTAAAACTTAAGGACACAAAATACAAAAAATAACAAATAAAATGTCATATATGACATTAAAAACAAAGGTGTCTGTAAGAAGTTATAATGGAATTAAAACCTATGAAAAATATAAAAATTGCTCATTTCAAGGATCTAAATGAAGAAAATTTTCCTAAAAACGACGTAGCACATTGCCGAAAGCGATAAATTCTTCCTATTAGCTCATTTCCTGCAAGATAAGAATCTAAAATCAAGAAACCATAGTTGACTCGTCTTTATCCTACTTTGCTAAATACCTATTTGCCACTGCATCTACCTTATCAAAAAACGTGTGTGTGTGTTTGCGTGTCAACATAGTCTATATTAGACAGGGCTTTTAGGCTTAGGTCGACCCGTTTGGATCATAGGATGAATCGTTTAAGCCCTGTGCGACCTATCATTGGATGTTAGGCTAGTTGCGTAGAGTTAGATCAAGCTTCCCCAGTCATTAATAACCAATCACTCCTTACCTAGCATCGAATAGATACCTTAAAGTGCCACTTGAAAAGTTCTGCCCTATTAAGTTAACATCACATTGGGTGAGCAATTAGTAGTCATATTCAACTATCTCTAACTCACTCCCTAAGATCTTGAGGATTTATGCAGTGAGAAGATATGCTTTTCTAATATGTTAAAATGCACTTTCCTAATATACTAAGATACACTTTTCAATATGATCATTTGCTTGCCAAATCTAATACTGCCTCCTCTCTCATAAAAAGGTTCATTGAGTCACTAGTGAAGCATCTAAATGCTTGTAAACTTGTTGTGACTTTATTGTAGTACTTCTTCATCACTAATTTAAACGTCAGAGTGGCTCCTCCGAACATTCCACTAATTGTTCACTAACAATAGTTCCATCTTGCTAGCCCAAAATCCTCCCTTGAAGGTCTTGCAAGTCTAAGACTATATAAACAAAAAATCAAAGCCAAAGGATTGTATATTTCTTTAAATTTGACATATCTCACACATTAAAGTAGTTAATGGAATTCCAATAACTACAAGACACGGCATTATTTTTTAAACTGGTCATTATATCTTTTTATATCCATCCAATTAACTTCGCAGTAACCAATAATAATGGCTGTTTGTGCGCATGTGGAAAAAGCATAGTGTTATGGTAGTATGTGCGCAAGATCCAAATTTTCACGAGATGAAATAGCATGAAAATTTTAGCGATTACGGTTCAAAATGATTGTATAAATCAATTTTGAAATATCCTAATGTACTATATCGTGATTGATATTGATAACATTAACCTTACCTTCATGTCCACTTTGATTGTAGAGCTTAAAATCATCTCAATTCATTCCATTCAATACAAATTCTTCTAACAAAATTTAGGGATAACGAAAAGACTTACTGAAACCAATTCACAAAAACTGATTATGTTCCCAGTTTTTCCTATTAGGACATTTTGCTAGCCTAATTTGAATTAATCGCCAAACTTATACTAGCTCATCCTGCATTTAGATATAAAAATAAAATAAAATTTATTGCATTTTCTATAATGGTATCTCAAATTTACAAATACCCATAAAAAATGCGAGTATTAGTTAGCTGTATCAATCGATCATTTGTGCCATCGAAGCTGTTTCCAACCATTATTTTCCCGCAATCTCCTACTCTACAATCAAACGGAGAAATGGAAACACAAAAAGTAAGAAAACATTATAGATTAATAAGAAAATTTTCTAATTTCTTTTCCTTTCCCCTTTCCTTACTTAAGAATCATGCAGCTTTTTATTGTTTGACTATTCAGCTAGACATATAGATATATATATATATATAATCCAGTACTATTGTAATTTTTTTTTTCTATTAATATAAGTACCATTAAAATTGGGGGGAAAATTTAAGGAAAAAGATCGATAATCAATTGTCTTGTAAAACTAAAATAGAAAGCAAGTCGATGTCCATATGTCCACCCATTTCTC
The DNA here is from genome assembly GCA_024138025.1 of Combretum micranthum. Taxonomy (NCBI): domain Eukaryota; kingdom Viridiplantae; phylum Streptophyta; class Magnoliopsida; order Myrtales; family Combretaceae; genus Combretum; species Combretum micranthum. The sequence continues at coordinate 216,164 of JAMXBD010000438.1, forward strand.
GAATTTATTTGGTCTTATTTTAATTAAATCTATGAGTAAAATGGAAATAAGAGAACAAAGAGAAAATTTTGTTCGGAAGCAATCAAACCCACCAGACTGATGGTGTTTCCCAAAATATATAATTTTTCTTCCAATCAAAAAGTTTTATTTCGGAATATAAATTGACAAGCGGTCCATATATTTTACCTAATTTGTTAGAAGTCCCTTTCTAATTCTAACTTTTACTTTCCTTGTGTTTTTTCATGTCTGCAAGTTGCCCCTAAACAATAAATAGAGATCCAGAATATTTTTATATCATGATCATTTATCATCACAGAAAAATAAGCAAGAATTTTAGAATACATATTTTAAGTTACAAACCCAAACCTAATTTATATGTTTCAAAACAAAATTTAAACCATAATGAATATCGAATATGTTTGCTCGGCTAACAACATTAGTAATTATGGAATGTATGATATCTATTTAGAAACCAATCCATTGGTGAAGTCAGTTTATTTAAACTTGATCATTTATGTTTATGTCAAAAATAACTTTTGTTTATACTAATAGGTTTGATTGTTGGGTATTCAAATATAGTTTTCAATAGTATCTCAAACTCTATAGGATATTAAAAGGAAAAAAAAAGTTTATATCATCTAAACTTTATAATAAAAGGTTACTTTTTCATATCTAAATAAATTTCACATCTTATATGATCTAATCTTATTAAACCCTAATTAAAACTGCATGACAAGATATGCCTTCATGATTTCCCACCATGGTTATTTCATCAATTGCTATAATTTACAAATAAGAAAAAAGGTGGAAGAAAAAAATAAAAAAAGGTTGAAACGCATGTTTATTTACAAAGTGGATGATCTCATAATGGTTTAATAAGAGAGAAAATGTGGATTGAAATGAAAAGTTGTGCAAAAACAAAAAGGGACATGAGATAGGGCGTAAAAAGATGGGGTGTGAAGAAAGTAGATGTTAAAAAAACGCGTAAAAGGCAAGGGAGGGCGTGCGTTACAAAAAGGGAATCTGATGATGATGATATTTGTTTCTGAAGGTTCCCTCTCTTCTCATTCTCTTTCCTGCTTCACAAAAAGCTGTGGGTTTCTCAGTTTTAGATTTTTCATAAAGTTGGGAATCCCATAAAAGTCCCATTATTTTAACGTTTTCTTCACTCCTTTTCCTCCTACTCACTTTAACCATCCATTACACTGTTAATCATTTGGGCATGGCCAAGGCCAATCACTATTATTATTATTATTGGATTTTTTTACTAATTGGAATATACTAATAAAATTTTACGTAAAGAAGACAAAGAAAAATAGAAACAAGTACTTGTGCTAGTTGAAAGGGTTTAAATTAAATCTAAGTTTTCATACATTCAAGTTCTTAATGAAATGGGTAATCAAACTTTCGCAGATGAAAAGTTTGTTTCTTTTAGCTCCTTAATCTATCCAGATGGCAGATATTAATACGTGTGACAAAAGAATTGAAAGTTCTAAATTTTCCTTTTATAGTATGTTAAGCAAGTCATTGTTGCTTGCAATGTGGTTGATTTGATGTGTGCCGTGGTCCGCTTTTGCCTTGTTAGTTTTACCAAATAAGAATTTTGGAAAATGGATTAAAGCATTGCTTACCCAGTTACCCTTTTAACTGCTTAGTATATAGGAAATGGAATTTTCTCTAAGTTGAAAATAGAGCAAAAAGGACAAATTATTTTATCACGGCCGGCTAGTTTCCTCCTATCTACTTTAATTTAACCTCCTTATTAACACACAAAAGCTCACACGACACAACCCATGGTTTGGTTGTACTAAATGTTTGGAATCCATAAAATGTTGATGCCTGTTGAATGCACATCAAGTAACGATCACAGGGATACTTGTGGAATGGATAACATTATGGGACAGTGATGTGTAAGAAGATTTTCAATTTTTCATGGGGGCATATCACTAGAAAAAAAATACATATATATATATATATATATACACACATATATCGCAACGTTGTTAAAGTAGATGTCCCATATAAAATATAAAATATTTTTATTGTGAGCAAAGCTTGTGATAGATGTCTCATGTTTTAAGTTTTAACCGATTGTACACTTACATTATTCCCCTTTAAAAAAAAAAAGGGGGAAAGAAAAGAAATTGCATTCGTTTATACTAATTTTTTTTTTTTTAACCAGCGAGTGCCGAGTTTAATTTTTGCCTCTCATTCCTATTTTTCAGAGGAATAAAAAAATTACATAGGAATGACGTACTGTTTGGATCGATTAGGTTTAATTAGCATGGCAACACTACTCGTGCATTATATAATTTTCTTTTGTTATTTTTGGTGAAAAATATATCTATCATATTAAGGTTAGCGTGATAACCATCTAAAGGTGAAGACTCATCAAGTGCACAACTTAATTTTAAGAAGATTAAAATGAGTATGTAGGGAATCGAACTAATGATCTCCTACTCTGATACCATATTAAGATTAATGTTATAACCATCTAATTTAAAAGTTTAAGCTTATAGATATAGTGTGAACTATTATATTTATATCATATAATGCCAACTCTTTAAAAAAAAATCTCTAAATACAAGTATGATAATTTTAATTATAAAATAACCAATGCTAAATTGCATGTTCACTATACAACTTGAAATATTACTACTTACTAAATAGTTGCTTTTTTAAGATGCAACTTGGTAAAAGTTCTATTGTGTTGGATCATATTTACGAAATGTGATTCACTAACTTACTCGTTTTAATTGTGTATTGCACTAGTGGATCGCATTTTCAAGATGTGATTCATGCATTAACATGAGAGCCATATCTTATATACGTGACTCGTGTTAATAATAAAATCACATCTTGTAAACAGGAGTTTATGCCGATATTTTAACAATTAATTTTATATAATTCGTATTTGTTTAATTTTTATTTAGACAAGTCACTAATCATACCATTTTTCTTTTTCCTTTTTTTTTTTTTTTTGGTTGTTGTTTTAGCCTCTAATCAATCAAATGAAGTTTACTTCTAGCGCAGTCTTTCTACACTTTACTGATAAATCAAAAAAAGTTTCACTCTTATCTAAACCTTTCTGGATTTTTCCCCTTCAGTCTATTTATAAGGGACTTTATCTTCATCACATTCTACGCTCGACCTTAGTGCTTGCCATCACTTTAACAATGATAAATTAACAACTCTTACGTATCAATAACTTATATGAGAATTACTCGAGTTCTATCTATATATGCTTAAGTGCGACTCCATAATAATCAAATTAAAATCTAATTTCATGATGCTTGACTTTGTTAGCTTGCAAATGTAATATTATTCTAGATGAATATATTTGTTAATCAAGTTTAAATATTAGTATTATTATAATTAAAAATAAGAAATAAATCTTTAAATTATTGATCCCAAATGAGCCTAACGTTGAGTTGATGTAGAGCTTATAAAATACCAATTCAAACCAACACTGTATCTTCCTGATTCAATGCATTTATAATCCTATTCAAGATCAAGTTAAACATTACATATCTTGGACAGTAAGTTCTTATTGTACTTTTAGTACCATAAATATGCATGCCATCTTTTTCAATAATGTCATATTTATTTATAATTGGAGAAAGCAAAAACAATTTAATAATTTTTCTTAGCTTTGGCACGTTTTGGATTACATTTGAATACGCTAAAACTACAAAAATTTCACTTGCAAGGAAAGACACCATAATTGATCCATCATCGATCGCAAAATAATGAAAGTTCCTTCTTGTCCCGCCGGCTTCATTGGACAATGATATCAACTAATTTTTCTATTGTGGGGCAATAGCATGATATTATATGTCCTTCTTTTCTCCTTAATACATATTGCAACTGTAGAATGAAAAGTTAAATCTAGTTGATCTTTTTAGAAAGTTAGTATTTGTACTACTAAACTATTACCATATTGATAGCATATCTATTTGAATCTTCATTTTTCTCGTGTTTTCAAAAGAAATACGTTAAAATTAGCATTAATACATTAAAATTATTGTATATTTATACAAATATTGACTCAACTCGTGTAATTTAACTTCTCAATATCAACGCCAATTGCAATAATTAGTCATAGTCATATCATTTATATTATATGTGGATTTCTTAATTTATTTATACTTGTATGGTTATATAAAATAGGTCTCTTCATTATTGATCTTTTCCATTACATGTTATTATAAATACAACAAAATTATTCAATGCGATAAACGAATGGAGAAAATTTAAATGGTTTAAAACCTTCATTCGACTCTATAATGAACGGATATTACATGAGTAATCCACTTAACATACTTAATTTTATTAAAATTCATCTTGAAGTTGTGAGATTAAGTTGAAAATTTTGAGTAAGATACATTTATGTAAGTTTCTATAGATTTATTAATGAAAAAATGAGCTTCAACTTTCAAGTTTGATCTTAAATTCAATAGTATGAACAACATTTTGAACCAAGTTCAAGTTTTAAATTCCTCATCCAACTCAAGCTTGACTCTAAAATTCTCAAACCCTAATAAAATTAATGGTTCATTCACAATGATGATTGTTTTCATTGAACCTTTAAAAATTTGACTCGAAAAAACCAATTGTAGTTGTACAATCATGCACAATCAATATAAGAAAAATCATTTTTTTTCCTGTTAAAAAGCGAAAAGAAAATTCTATCGTGTACTCGTGTTACACGTTTTGATGCATATTATCTAGGGCAATTGCGTCCATTGATACCGTGAGTGCAATAAATATATTGGACATTTCGGTTGGGAAGACGCCGTGGTGTTAAGGCAAAGAGAGTATAGCTATTTTCATATAAATGTGTGAGTTGATAGAGATGGATACTGACGCATCTATGTCGTAAATACAAAATTGTGACAAGTTAACGTTATACGACTTCAATAAAATATCAAGAAGAAAAGTCTTATCCTCAAATTAACTCACCTGAGTACACAGAAAACTTTTTAAATTAACTGGGCATTGATGGGTTGCAATAATAAATAAATTTATCGAAATTATAATTTGTTTTTTAAAAATGGTAAAGATTAAAAATATATATTTTAATAATGTCGGATGGTGGACTTGTGCAATGGACCATTAGAACCAATTGGCCAACGATAATAAATGCTAGATTTTATAGGGCGGTTGATGGGTAGAGATTGTGCTGTTTTCAGGGCATTTAATGTGCGTTTCACCTTCATACAGAAGAGCCACATGAATTTACATATAACAACGTCATACATTTTTTATTAAATTTGAATATGGTGACAAGTCGCACTAAAAATTCTGGACCAAACCCTCCCAAAATTTATACTCTTTTAGAGCAATGATGTCCATGAAAATTTTATGTGATTTTTGAAACGATTTAATGGCCATAGAATTATAGTCTTATTTGGACTAGATTCTTGATCCTCTATTTTTTTTCTTTAAAATTGTTATTCTCACATTGGAATAAATCAAATTTGACTTTCCCCCTCCCAAAAGTTGTATTATGTAGTGAAGAAAGTAATAATAATAATAATAATGACAATATTCTTTTATTGAACAAAATAAAATTGAAATAACACATAACCATTTCTTTAGATCAAGAGAAATGATTATTCAATATTGTAATATTATAACAGATATTTTATAGACACTATAAGATAATTGACCTTTAAAGATCAAAATTCCACAACGGAAAAATTGATAAGTGAAGTTCTATTTCTATAAATAGGAATCATCAATGATAATTTTTGTAATAGAATTGACTCTTAAAAGCAGAAATTATATTTCTAAAACCTATTTTGTTTGTAGTGAGATATAAGAGAATCATTCCCTAAATGAGCATCATGTTAATATTGAAAAATTGCTTATGGATTACTAATTTAGTGACATCTCTCCTAGTCTCTTCAATAAAAGGTATCAGGTTCGATTTTCCATTGTATTGGATAACGAAAAATTCTTGTGAAAACACACCCCCAAATTTAAAACCCTAGTTTTGTATCCCTTAATTTCCAAAATGATGGTGATAGTATTTGTAGCCGCTAGTTGTGAAAATATGATATCATGCAGCTATTTAGATTTTTTTTTTTTATATTAAATGAAAGCATGCAAACAATGAATTGGCATAATGCTTTCTAGAATTCTACAATTTGTATTGTTCCACATTTTGGTTGAGACATGTTCGTGGTCCTTTAACTTCAAGCACACGAACTTAAATTTATGCATTTCAAAATCAGAATCATTCACATAAATATTTAATTCAGATCTAACTTCGGTGTATCCTATACTGAATATTCAATTTGTATTTTGCCGCACATGGAAATTATTAATATCCTTTTCATGAGCTTCCATAAACAATTGAGTATACCTTCCCATTGTAACAATAATCTTTAAACAAATCTATTACATCTTGGAATCAATATATAATAACTAAATCATTATATCTTTGAATTAAATAACTGCGGTTTTAAATATTTTAAAACTTAAAGAAAGAGAATCGAGTGTTTTAAGCCCTTTTATTTTCAATAACGTGTGTGTCCGTTGTCCTTCTAGAGAAAATATTTCTCCAAGAACAAAATGGATTAAATAATCATTATACACTCCTTTACATACTATTCAAGGAAACCTTCAAATTCTTGTTGTGTTTATTTACACGTAGTCCATATAATCTTTGTTCATTAAATTTTATTTCTCTTATCAAGTAACATTCTATAAAAGCTTTCTTTGACATACCTTTTTGGGGCCAATAAGATTAATCCAAACCTAGATCATAGTCTTTTCTTATAGAGAGAAATTCATTAATAAGAAACTTCTACGAAAAAAAAATTTAATAATTAAAATAAAACATTGTGACAAAACTTTATATGACCAAATAGGTTTTAGTTAGAAGTATTCACGATTTGGTTAATCGGTTTATGATCTTATTTTTTAAACGGATTGTAAAAATAGTTTTTTAATATCTTAACCCAAAACTAATACTTTATTAATGTTTAATTTATTTTTTATTTTTTATAGTTTCAGTTTTCAACCATTGCACACAATGATTAATCAAAACTTGTAATTAACCATATTTTCTATTACAATTATAAAAAACCAGACCATAATTACATTAAAAAATTGCAAATTAACAAATAACACAATTACACTGAAAAATTTCAAATCAATAAATCAAATAACTATAAAACCAACGAATCAAGAATATAAGTTTAATACTAGTTTATAAGGCTTAAAATTCAATGTCAATATTATACAAATATTACATATATATATTTATTTATAAATATCATATTGGTTAACTGAAACCATTGGTTTCTTGAGTTATAAACAAAACCGAAAACCAAAATAATTAAAAAGTCTAACACTAAATCAAAACTAATGGACCGATTAATCATTTTTTTCAAATTGGCTTTTTTATTTCAGTTTGGTTTTTTATTTCATCAGTTGTTTTACACACCCTTATCTTCAGTATGACTAAAAGGACAATCACAAAATTTTAAAGAGAGAATACAAATTACTGTGACCTTCTTGGCTAAGGTCTAAAGATTTTGGCTTTCTTAGGAATTTCTTTTCAATACCAAAATTACAATATAGCATGTGCCTTATATAGCTATTTTGTCATTGCCTAGTGCATTTATGCCCTAGAAATGCAAAATGATAAAGCTGTTCGTCTATTAACATCTTTTGTTAAACTCCTTTGACATATAAACTTACAAATCAAATTTTGAACTCATGACTTTAACTTGCCCTTAAGAGACTATGTTGCATGTCGTTATAGGAAAAAATGAGTATAATTGTTTTCAAAGCCTAAAATGGAGATATTTTTGCATTTCAAATTCCATTTAAGGTGGTCTTTTATTTTATTTTATTTTTTCAATGGAATTTTTGAAACAGATGATAAGGCACTTCCAAAAAAATGTTATTTTACATCATGAAAAATATTTCTTCTTATTTACTTTTTTTTTTTATCGACACACTACATTGCGTGCCTTTTTCCTTTGTCATGCATTAATGTAATGACTATTTTCTCTTTCTCACTCATGCTAGTTTGTTATAATTACTTCAATTCTCCTAAAATTCTAAAACTATGTCAACCTAGTTGGTAATGCGCATCAATGCAAGTCTGAGCTTGCTAGAATTCCTAAAATTTTCCTAAAATTATGGATTATGGGCAAATCCTAAAATTCCCGTTGCTTTCTCCTCACTATACGTTTACTTCAACAACCTTCTTTTATTATACATATATGTACACATACATATACATCTATTATGTTGACTCCAAATGATCGCTGAAACAAATTACCTACCATCATTAATCATCTTCACACTAAGTGAATTTTCTTTAACAATCACAATTAAGCATTTGCTCATAATCAATAATTTTCCTATTTCTTTTTCTTAACTTTTTTCATTCTTTATCCTTTTTCTTTTTGCTTTATATTTCTCTTCAATCATTATTTAGAGAAAACTTACCACTGTTAATTACTATTTCATTATCAATTTTATTAAACTTTCAATCAAAATTGTCTTTTCATTAAATCTCCACTAATCACTTTCCCGCTTGTAAAACACTTCTATTTTCATACATTTTTTTTCTTTTTTGCATTTTTCCTTTCCATTCCTTTCCTCTATCAATACTATTCTAAGCGAATTCTAACCAGTACACTTTAATTCATTTGGAATATATAGGCCTATAAGGTTGGCATTCTTTAGTCCTACAAGACAAATTCTAATAGTGGCCATCAAGGATAGACCTAGTATGGCCACTCCAATATGTATGTTAATAAAAGGATGTATAGTATTGAGATAGAGAGAGAATATTGATTAGATCTTTTGTATATATTGATACTTTATTCCTTTATTAGTAAACATGGATTTTCAAGGTAGGAAAGCTTCCCTTTATTTTTCAAGGTAAGAACTTCAACCTATATTAAGCAAGTGCCTTCCTATTATTTGGGGCATGTCTGAGGGCATGTTCCTCTTTAGAAAAGTAGTAGACTCCTTCCCTTTACACATAGGAGCTTGATGACCCTATTTTGTTTATCAATCCTTCGGTCAAGGAGGTTAATCTACATGGTTATGGGGTTAAATTGAGCTTGATGAGCCTTTGAACAAAAATAACCATCATGAAATACTTTCTTGAATTTTTCTACCAAAGTAATACCTCATCAAATGAAAAATTGCTTCTTTTTTGCTCAAACAAATAAATGGTACATTAAGATAATTCCCATTAACACAAAATCATTTTCCCATTCAAAAAATGTTAATTAATTATAAAATTAATCGACTTCCTAGGTTAGATTTTAGTTTTGAATATAAATAGGCATTTTGCTTGATCTTTACATCTCAAATATCACTCTTCCAACACTTAGACTGAAGATAGAGTGTAGTAGTGCTTATTGACATGTGGTGGTGAATTTCAACAAGTTTTAGAAGTTGAAAGAAGTAATTAATTGGCATGATTCATCTTGAAACTAAAGTTAACTCAACAGAAAATCTTACTTAAAGTCAAGCACAAAGGGAATCATTTGAAGTCCTTTGTTAATGAGGAGACAATGAGAAGCAATCAAGACTACCATCATTTTGAATCCTTTGTCTAAGGGGCAATGATTTTGTATTCAAGCGCGCCTATCCTGCATGCCCTTACACCAGGGCAATTACTCTATATCCCTTACTAAAATGCAATGGTGTGGTTGAGACTATTATTTCTCTAAGTCCTTGACCAAGGAAGTAATGAATTCTCCTCCTTTAAGCTAACCATCATGGTGTCATACTGTAAAAGAAGCGACTAGCTTAGGATTGTAAATGAGTCAAGTTGAGATGATACAATATAAAACTTGAACTCAATTCAAATGAAAAACTCAAATCTTTAGCTCTACTCAAACTTGGTCGAGTTTTAATTTTTGAGCTCAAGCTCGATTTGAATTAATATTTGATAATGTTGAGCTTGCCTCAATTAGATTCAGTTATTCCTATAAAAATCAATTAGAATAAAAAATAAGTTAGATTTAGTAATAAAATAAGATTTTTAGTTGACATAATATTAAAATACAATAATCGTTGACTATTGTATATCGAGGCCGAGGGAAGGGGAAGTAAGACATGAAAATAAGATCTTTAAGAATGAATAAAATACAAATTTTATATTTTTTTGTAATGAAATACATAAAGCTCGAATAGGCTCGCGAGTAGCTCGAATCAATTATTTTAAAACTCAAACCCAAACTTGACAATGAATTAACTCAATCTCAATTCGATTACATTCGAGTCAAATTTGACCTATCATTGAGTGAAACTTAAGAGCTATTTGAGTTTCATTGACTCACTTACAATTCTAAACTAGCCCTATCTAAATTCCCTTGTAGTGCTCAATATTTGAAGATAGGAAAAAGTTGCTCCAGCTTCCTTCACTAAAGAGTAGATGTGATTCCTTCATCGTACCTACCTATCTCGACATGCTAGAACACAATAAACGTCGCATTTAGAATCCTTGCATAATAAAGTCATGCTACACAATAAGGTTGTATGAAAGTGTTTAATGTATTAAACACTACATAAAAGCATTGTGCAAAAGCGTTATACAAGGTATTGGATACAACAAGCACCACATGAAGACATTTTATTTGTAGTGAAGACAACTTGTTATTAACACTTAGTAGAGAGTCCTCCACGTTAATGTCTCTTCTTCCCTAAATAGTTGAAAATGATGATACAAAAGATGAGTGATGTACCTATTGATGAATCAATTGATCAAATGGAATTTCCATCCTTACTATAAGTTAAAAAATGTTGAAGCATTTTACTCTTAACATAGCGAAAGCTAAAGCTGGACATCCATTCTATATGTTTTTCCTCCCCCCGTTACCACGTATCACAATGGGACAGGATAACTCTTAAGGCAATAGCAATGTTAGAAGAAAGCACTAGTAGCATAGTGGGATATGCATGGGCTTAGTTTAAGCCATCTAGTAGTATAATGGAGTCATACTATCGCCGTTCAACAAATCTAGAGTCATCGTTCTTTTAAGAAAGATGCATTGCTATGGAGAAGCTTGTTTCCTTATCTATAAGGCAATATGTTAGCTATCGTTGTTCAAGTTAATTTATGATGAACCTTAAAATGAACAGGTTTTTCTGTTACTATAAAAGCATTGCATGCTTAGAAATATGGATGAAAGTTGTTAGTTTAGGGTCTCTAAGCTTTAAAATTGCATGGTAGTTGCATTAAAATAACAACAATAGAAGTTAATCGACACTGATACAAGCGCACAACTTGGTGCCAGGACATCACTAGGACTTAAAGTATAAAATTATGATGCTTAAGTATTATTTAAACTTAAAACATAGTAGTTATGACATTTAGATATTGTCAAAGCTTAAAGTATAAAAGCTATGGTCTTAGGATATCGCCCTAAGTTAAAGTATACCAATTAAGATGTTGTGATTTCGTTTAGGCTTTGTAGAGAGTCATTTTGGTAATTAAACTTTTAGCCCAATTTTATGCCATGGGTTAGTCTTCTAGGTCAGTGACAGGGCTTAGAAGACCGAGCCTAATAAGAAATATCATAAGGAGATTTAGCATGGTAGGCTCAAAACAGAGATCATCGGACCAGTTCATTTCGCTCTCGGCCTAATTCGGTTTTCTCTTGCATAAAAAGTAGATTCCAAAAATGTATTCCTAGGTTAATTTAGCCTTCGTTTGGCTAAATTAGGGCTTATATGGAGTAAAATAATTCTTAAGCCCATTTTAAATAAAAAATAGACTATTTTAATAGTAATGGGCTTCTCTTTATAATATAGATAAAGCTCTCTAGCCCATTTAGAAAGCCTAGCTCAACCCTATTTGAAGAAAAGAAGGCTTTAATAACAATCGTCGAATTGTTTGGATCTCATCTAACGATGATCATCCATGCTTAATCTTGTACATCTTACAAATGTTATCCAGTGGTTGACATTAGCCATCACCATCTATAAATAAGTGGCTTCTCTTCTCTTTCGGACTCATTTCTATGTATTTCAAAAATCAAGAGCAATATGGAAACTCTGTTGAAATAACTCTAGAAGAATCAAAGCAACTAATTCACAAAGAATGAGTCAAGAACAATCAAATTTATCTAATTTGATCTTCTATCTCACTTACGTACGAGAGAAACCAGTTTTTCTTGCTCCTCTTCTCGCGTTTTCTTTGTGAGATCCATACACATGTCATCAATTCCAGACTTCTCTTAGGTCGAGCCATGTTTATTGTATGTAATCAGCCAGTTATACTAACCCCACCATACTGGCTTAAATCTCTAAAGTAAAGGTGTTAGGGTGTTATTTTGGTATGAAGCATTGAAATTAAGTTGCTAAGGCATTTTCAAAGCATAAAAAATCATGATATCAACAAAGTCTCCTAATTTAAAAGAATGTGTGATACAAAGCAAGTCCCTAGTCTTGTACGGTTTACTGTGTAAGGGACAACTTCTCATATTAAAAGATGTGATGTACTTTGAATAAAGAGGTTGTCTCAAGATCTGTACCAAGCTGGTGTGATAGAAATAGTGTCATGGTGACTCGCAAATCCATAAGAGATGGTGTGAAGAGTAACAAGTGAAGACAAAGAACTGCCAAATTAAAATTTTTCATCTCTATTTTAGGTATTTAACGTAATTTAGCTAATACCTCCAGCATAGAGTATTACTCACTTCTCCTTAAAAGATGGTAACCCTAAGATTGCTTATTTGAACTGGTTAAAGGCTCTTTCCTAAATTATAGTGGTAGGGTAGGGCTAGATACAATAGTGATATGGCTTGGTAAAGCCACATCCTGTCATTGCATGATAATACAAGTAATCATCTTTAACATAAGTTGAAAGAACATTGCTAAGATCTAACTCATGACTAGCATATTATCACATCATTGGTATCATTTGCTTTACTTTAAGAGAACCTTCCAAGATTGCACTATTTTACTTGGTATTCTCCAATGCTAGCATATTTTGCTTAGTAATTCAATTTTGACCTTTGGTTCATGTATGGTGTTTTTATTTAGCTAGTTTTCCTCTTCTTATAGGTGCCATTGCCAAATTGTAAACTCTTTGTGTCCTTAATAAAGTCACCAAAATATAGATTCATGATTTGATTGAGTTTCAGTGTGTGTGTGTGTACAGGGAGAGAGGAACAAGTAGTCTAAGAAGCTGCACCACATGGGTGACAAGTAAAAAGCTTGTTCTTTGTTTAAACCTTACTTGATTTTTCAAAGGAACAACTATACATCATAATGTCATTTGCTTCAATCTATGAATTGTATCAAATAAAGAGAAGATCTTGATCATTTATAGTTAATAACTATCAATGATGATCGCCAAATTAATTATGTTGGGAGTTAATAGCCAAGATTATTCCTCCTTTTAATAAATTCCACTATGATTTCTTCTTAGATCTAGAACCATCAAGAGCTATGTAAGTAAATAAGATGAGCTGATTTCAACTAAGCTTTCCAAGACTTAAGCTCAACTTGTTTAAAAATTATCAAACTCAAGCTCAGGCCAACCTTTCTATCGAGCTTGAAATTCAAGCTAGGTTTCAGATTAAACTCGTTCATCTACAAATTAAGTTCAAGCTTGAGTCAAGCTTGTCATCAAGCCTAATAGTTAAGCCAAATTTTAGCTTATTTAAATAAATGAGCTTTATTTTAAGCTCAGTTTTGTTTATATTTTCAATTAAAAATAATAAATAAGAACTATAAGATATATATATATTCATATATATTAAATAAGAACTAGTTTTGTTTTAATTATCTATTCATATGCAATATATCATAAATATAAAAATTACAAATCTACTAATTAGCCTTTTAATGAACCTATTAGGGAGCTAATTAGTAAGTCAACTCACGAGCCTAAACAAACTTATTCATGAGCCAACTCAAGAGATTAAATCAAAGTTCAAGCTTAGCTCATTTAGATAAACAAGCTTTACTTTGAGTTCAAGCTCAGTCCGTCCTTGATTTACTCGACTCATTTACAACCTTATCAAGAGCTATTATGAACGCATGAACCAACCTAAGAAAATTAAACAAAAAGAGTAGACAAATCAATGCAAAAAAATCACATATCTAGTCTACCATACTAAATCTTTATAAATCATCTTAAGATACAAACTAGCTCTCTAGGCTCTTTCATTAACCTAAAGAATCAAGCCCTAATCACTATTGGCCTAGTCCAAATCCATGGGAAGTTGATTCAACCATCTAAATCCTAAAGAAGGCTAAAATATTCCTTTTAATATGATAGTTATGTAGGGAAAAAATTGTAATAATGACTAAAATAATACTATGGCATGTTTTCACCAATTATATAGTTTTTGATATGTTAAAGAAAAAGGTTTTATTATGACTATTAGATCTTGTCTTTACTCTTCATATCAATCTTTGTCATGTTTATTTTGTGATAATTAAAATTATTATTATTCTTTTGGCGATGATTCACTTATAAATGAAATTGTTTAGTGCTTTGGTAAGATTGTTACAATATTGAAGCATGAAAATGACTATGCATGACATTTTTGAGATAATTAAAAAGAAAAATAAAAGGAATTTCATGTTGTATTGGATTTGTTGTAGCATGCAACTAAAGGATATAGTATATAGCCAGTCTTACAAGGTTAATAATATCGATGTATACTGCAAAACTCTAGGGAAAAAAGTGAAAATACGAAGATTATAAGATAAATTCACTAATCATGGATTGTGAAAAAGTTATTCAAGCTCAGTAGATATATACTTCAGTCCATTTTGAAAATAGCAAACTTGAGTTTGATCTCACACTTCTACATAGTTGGCTTAAGCTTTTAGTGCAACCTATATAGCTCAATGTTATTAATTCAATTAAGCTCGATATATATATGTAAAGTTTTATTGAAAATTGAGTCGACTTAATGTAAAGTTAATTAATTAGAATGTAGTACCTTTCCAAAACCAAGCCCACAATCAACTTAATTGAATGCAAATTAAGTTCGTTCTAACATTTTAAGTGGAGAATGCACATAAAAATCATACCTCGAGTTTAGAATATATGACTTGAGCTCATGTTCAAATACTATAGATTTTAGTTGGTTCGTTTATCACCATGCTCCATCTTCCATTTAAGCAAAGTTACAATTTGCATATTTACTTATTCACATCCTATTTAATTGCATATTGTTTTTCAAATGAAAAGGCAAAGAGTGGTATTACTATTGAAGCTCCATCATATATGGCTATGAATGTTTTCGGCATTGCCATTGAAAGCATTGATTAAACACAAGGACACCAAGAAGGTTTAACAAAGTTAGTTTGTGATTATACAATATTTAGTTAAAGCTCAAGTACAAGCGAAAATTCATGATTCAAGCATAGTTTGGATTAAGGAATCATAAAATTTTGAGATCAAACTTTACCTGTAAGGCTAGAGTAGTCAATTAATCTCATTTAAGTTTGTTTTAATTTTACAAATAATTGAAATAGTATTAAAGCACTGTGTTTCCGATATTAATTTTCACTTGACATTGACATAAGCTATATTAAGCTCGAAATAAATATCAAGTCAAATTTAACTATTCCACTTGTTGATATCTTGAACCTCACTATTCCTTACAAACTTAATTCTACACTAAAACTTTCAAAATACTCAACATTACATCCACTTGAATTTTTTACTTGTTAAATTTTATTAATCGAATTAACCATATTAAAGTTATTACCTAACCCCTTTTTAAAAAGATGATGTAAGAAACATTTATTGTTCAAATAGTATGTGTAAAAAAAAAAAAAAAAGGAAAATAAAGAGGGATGGAGGGTAAATTTGATAATTGAAGGCTTACTGAATAAAATGTTTAACATCTTTAAATTTTAGATGTAAAATTTGGAATAATAACACCAATAATAATAATTTGATATTGTCCGTATAAATTGTAAAAAGCCGTGCGACGCCTTTCAGCTACATAGAGCGTGTTGAAATTCAGATAATGCTGCTAATGAGAGCCAAAAGTTTTAATAAAGCTAGAAGTAATATTTACATCTATCCCTACAATCCGGGCGAGTGGATGACACGCATCCGTAGATCCAAGGATCCAGAAAGAGAGAAGGTGAATCACGCGATTGGCGGTCGCTTGGAGGAGAATCCTTATGATTATTGAAAGAGAGTCAGTATGAATATTATTAATTAAAAAAAAAACAAATGAAAGAAAGACAAGAGAGAGAAAGCAAGAGAGAGAAAAAATAAAACCTAAAAAGGCAGTCAATCCACAGTCCATAGAGAGAGAAAAGAAAAGATAATAATAAAGGAATAGAGTGATAAAGTTATCTGCTCATCAATGAATCTGTTATATTCTCTCTCTTCCTAAAAAGGTGTCTCTTATTCCATTATCTCTATTTTTTCTCTCCTACTCTACTCTATTGCATACAGACAACACCAAGTTATTATAAAAACAAAACAAAAGCACCTCACCCCACACACCCCCTAAAAAAAAAATAATAAATAAATTTAAATTAGTTATATAATATATGTATTTAAATAAGAAAGAAAGAGTTGGACACCAAAAGGTGAGCCGATTGTTCTGTTTAAGAAGCATTTTCCAGAAATCCTTGCAAGCCTTTACAGCACCCTCCTTCCCTACTTTTCTTTTTTCCAGAAATTCTCATCCATTCCATTGTAAAAGATATAAAATAAAATTACAAATTGGGTATTTTAATTTACAGATAAAAATTTCCTATCTTTAAATTATTGTCTTATCATTATTCCCTACAATCAATATTTACCAAGTGTCATAAAATAATAAAATTCTTAAAATAGACAAGTAATAATTATCATTTTAAGATATATGATAAGTGTTAATTGATAGGAATAGGAGTAAGGACAGAACAACAAATTCTTACCCTCATTTACAATCAAACATTAATTCTAATTACTTATAAAGTACAATAATAATTAGGCAAACAATTCCATTGACAAGTTTTATTAATGCATATAATTTTTAAACCATAAGTTAATTTATATGATAATAAATATATAATTATTCTAATTCTTAACAAGTTTAACAATCTTATAGACACAAAGATATGATATAATGAACCACCCATATAACTATAAAATAAGTTTTATAAGTACTCATACTTCACCTGAAATATATTAAAATTGGATGTAAAAGCATAATTTCAAAAAGTAGACTTAAATAATTTAAAAAGCCACTTGAGACTTTAAACCACCTTTTTTGTTTATTATTGTATCATTCCTATTAATTTCATCTTTTACCATTTTAATAGTATTTTATGTCCTTTGATATTTTAGTTATTCCTTTCCTCTTACCTTACATCAGATAATAGACTCGGCCTCACTCAGGTACCTATAATCATCATATGCAACAGCACAACAGAAAAAGAGAGAGAAAGAGAGAGAAAGAGAGAGAGGGGAGAGAAGAGAAATAAAATAAAAAGGAAGGAAGCAAAGCAAAGGTAGAGTCTTGTGAAGCAGGGGATCTGATCTTCCCTTTTTGCGTTGAATTTTCCTCTCATATCTCTTCTCTCTTCCTCTTCCTCCCACTTCCTCCAAACACGCCATAACATAATTGAACCCCAAGAAAAAGAGGAGGAGAAAAAAAAAAAAGGAAAAGAAAATTTTAAACTCACCGCAACACTTCAATAGTGAGTTGTAATTGAATAACACAAGAGTTCGTGTTCCTTCGTGTTCGTATTCTATTCTATTCTATTCTATTCCTTTCCTTTCCTTTGCTGTCTTGTTTCATTCCATTTCGTTCGTTCCCGATAGAATACCTCAAATGAGAGCCGGATTAAGCACGATCCAACAAACGCTAACCCCGGAGGCGGCGTCCGTCCTCAACCACTCCATAGCGGAAGCTGGGCGGCGGAACCACTCGCAAACCACACCACTCCACGTCGCAGCAACCCTGTTAGCCTCCCCGACAGGGTATCTCCGGCAAGCATGCATCAAATCACACCCGAACTCATCTCATCCCCTCCAGTGCCGAGCTCTCGAGCTCTGCTTCTCCGTCGCCCTCGACCGCCTTCCCACTTCCCAAACCACCACCGGCACCGCCGCTGCCGAGCCCCCGATCTCTAATGCACTCATGGCGGCTCTAAAACGTGCCCAGGCGCACCAACGCCGCGGCTGCCCCGAGCAGCAGCAGCAGCCGCTCCTCGCAGTTAAAGTCGAGCTCGAACAGCTTATTATCTCCATCCTCGATGATCCTAGCGTGAGCCGGGTCATGCGAGAAGCAAGCTTCTCGAGCCCGGCTGTTAAAGCCACAATTGAACACTCGTTAAATTGCAGTAATACAAGTAATTCCAATAATACCCCCGGAGCCGGTACCAATTCGGTTCCTCCTGGGACCGGGTTGAGCAATTCGGTGAATAGTCCAATTGGGTTGCCTTTTAGACCTCAGGGTTTGAGTAAAAATCTCTACTGAACCCACGTCTGCAGGGAGGAGGTACTGGAGGAGGAGGAGGAGGAATTGCGGGCGGGGCCACGAATAGTAGTGTGAATTCGGGACCTGTGCAGAGCAGGTTAGAGGAAATTAAAAGGGTAGGGATGTTTTAACGAGGGGGAAGAAGAAAAACCCGGTTTTAGTCGGTGAATCGGAACCCCAGGCTGTGGTGAAGGAATTGTTGAGGAGGATTGAGAATAATGAGTTTGGTGGGGATCAGGGTGGTGTTTTTAAGAATGTGCAGGTTGTGAGATTGGATAAGGAATTCGCGTCCGAGAAGGCGATGATTTGCGGGAAATTGAAGGAGTTGGGTGATGTTGTAGAGGCTAGGATTGGGAATTTGGGTGCTGGGGGTGTGATTATTGATTTGGGGGACTTGAAGTGGCTTGTTGAGCAGCCTGTCGGGTCGGGGTCTGGTACAGGATCCCCACAGGTTGGTTCAGAGAAGGGGAAGATTGTGGTTGCCGAAATGGCAAAGCTTTTGGCACGGTTCAGTGAGGGGGCAGTGGTCCGGGTTCAGGGAGGTTGTGGCTGATTGGGACTGCTACTTGTGAGACTTATTTGAGGTGTCAAGTTTATCATCCAACCATGGAAGCTGATTGGGATTTGCAGGCAATGCCTATTGCCGCCAGAGCACCCCTTCAAGGATTGTTTCCAAGGTGTGTTTCACGGTTGAATCAATTGGATTTTTATGCTTAATTTGGCATAATTGAAACTGTTGGTTTGATTTGATGCTGATTGTTTATTTATCTACTTTTGAGGTTATGAATCTTGTGTGGTTACGTCTATCTATTTAGAATATGCTTGTTGGTGACATATATCCTGTTTTAGAACAGGATTGCCTTACATTCTATGTTTGCTTCTTTAGAATCTAGCCCTTTTCTTCTATGCGAATTTGCATCAAAACTTTTTTGATGATGATTGCGATTGGAGATTTATCTTAATTTTTGTCATGTTACATCGAACAAGCTGTTTTAGTTCAACTCTCTCTGCATGTTTGAATCATAAATCAGTTTATATGGTTTACTTCTTGTCATCTTCATAAATTAAACAATACCCAAAAAAAAAAAAAAAAAAAGTCTTATCATAAATAAAACCAATGCTATAACGATGCCTTTGATAGGAGTTTCAGATATCATGGACTTTGTATTTTAACCTCGTGACATGGATCCCTTGGGTTCCAATTGCTGAATTTTCCTTATGTTGTTTGGTCCAACATTTTTCAGGCTGGGGGCAAATGGAACATTGAAAACTTCTAGTGGATCTCTATCATCATTGAAGAGTTTGCCGATCATAAATCCAACCCCACTGCAGCGTTTTTCTGAGAATTCGGATCAGTCAAGAAAACCTAGCTGCTGTCCGGATTGTGCGCAGAAACTAGAACAGGAGTTAGCAAAACTTGCCGCAACAGAGCTCGAGAGTACATCTCCAGAAGTCAAGTCAGAAGCAGCTCGGCCGACACTGCCACAGTGGTTGCAGAATGCCAAAATCAATGATGGTGATGCTAAATCAATATATAATTCAGAGGTAAGCCAAATTAGTGATGAGAATAGAGAACAGTAAGGGAATCAGATGCTTAGTTTTTATGGAAAGATTAGTATGCTCATTGTTCTGTTTACTTGTGTACAGGATAAGTATCAAGAAGGAATGCAGAAGCAGAAAGCTCTAGAGTTGCAGAAGAAATGGCATGAAACATGCTTGCATTCTCATCCTCAATTCCATCAGCGGAATATTGGTCCTGAGAGGATTCCTTCTGCACCTCACACTATGACTGGACTGTACAATCCAAGCCTACTTCTGAAGCAACCTTTGCAACCCAAGTTGAATAGAAGTCTTGGGGATGCCCTGCAGTTGAGTTCAAATCCCATGCTTAGCCAGAAACCTGAGCAGGCAGCTGCTAGCCACCAAGGAGTCCTGTGAAGACTGATTTGGTTCTCGGTCAGCCCAAGCTTGCAGAGCCCCAGTTGAGAAGCCTCTCACAGAATCTGTCAAGGACTTTTTAGGTGTCCTTTCTTCTGAACCACAGATCAAAGTTTCTGAATTCAGTGAGAAACTACTGGGGAAGGCAGATGCTGACTCATACAAGAAACTCTTGAAAGGCCTAGTTGATAAGGTTTGGTGGCAACATGATGCAGCATCAGCTGTGGCGAGAGCTATGACCCAGTGCAAATTGGGAAATGGGAAAAAGCGGGGCTTGGCATCAAAAGGAGACATATGGTTGTTATTCACCGGTCCAGATAGGGTTGGCAAGAGAAAGATGGCATCAGCTCTGGCAGACGTAGTATGTGGTGCTAGTCCCATAATGATTTCATTTGGATCACGCCGTGATGGTGAGGAATCCAACAGGAGCTTCCGTGGTAAGACTGCTCTGGATCGAATAGCCGAGGCAGTTAGATGGAATCCATTTTCGGTAATTATGTTAGAGGACATAGACGAAGCGGATATGCTAGTTAGAGGGAGCATAAAGAAAGCGATAGAAAGAGGACGAATTGCTGACTCTCACGGTCGTGAAATCAGTCTCGGTAATGTCACCATCATTCTTTCAGTCGGTTGGTTACCCGAAAACCTTAAGTTCTTGTCAAAAAGCATTTCCCTCGATGAAGAAAAGCTGGAGAGCTTAGCAAGTACTGCCTGGCAGCTGAGGCTTTCTCTTTGTGAGAGGACTGCCAAGCGCAGGGCTAATTGGTTGCATGAAGAAAGGTTTACGAAGCCCAGGAAAGACACAGGCTCTGGTTTTGGATTTGACTTGAATGAGGCTGCAGATGCTGAGGATGATAGAGGAGATGGATCCCGCAACTCCAGTGATCTTACTGTCGATTCTGACATCGATCATGGCAATGAAAAGAAGCGATTGTCCACTATGTCATTAGTGTACAACGAGTTTGTGGGTCATGTTGATGATTCCATCTTGTTCAATCCTGTGGATTTTGCCCCAGTCGTGCAGGACACCAAAGACTCCATCGTCAAGGCATTCTCGAGTATAATTGGCAACCGTGTTTCTATCGAAGTGCAGGACGATGCTGTGCAAAAGATCCTAGGAGGCATATGGTTAGGCGAAACCGGTCTAGAAGAATGGACAGAGAGTGTTTTGATCCCAAGCTTCCATCTTCTAAGGGCGCGCCTGCCCTCGACGATAGGGATGCTGCCCGATGAATCAACCGTGGTTAGGCTGGAATCTCGTAGCGGTGATTCGGGTAACCGGAAAGATGGGAACTGGCTGCCCTCCACGGTAGTAGTGGAAGGGCTGTAAATTTTGGGATACAACCAAAAAGTACATTCTCACTTTCTTCTACATAGAGATGTAAATATCATCAAACAACTGTCCAATCCGGATTCAGTATGGTTGAGGATTAAAAAAAAAAAAAAAAACAAAACAGTTAGAAGAAGAAGAGGGAGATGTTGATAGATTAACCGAAACCACCCAAAAGTCCACCAATGTCTCACCTTTTTGTATTATTTAATTAATTGCTTTTATGTTTTGAAGCGAGGGGATAAAAAAAAAAAAAAGAAAAAAGAAAGCAAACTTTATCATAGATATATTTATTAATTCTGTGGACGATGAATAATAAAATGTTGCATTATTATTTTTTCCTTGTAACATAGAATATGTAATTTTGCTCCAATCTCTTTTTGTGTTTTGTGTTTTTCCGCATCTTATGAATTTTGTCAATCTACTCTGCTGCCTCCAAGTTGATCTTCCTCATTGCTTGATCTTGTCCAGCTTTAATTCAGTCAAATCTCAGTGCAACGGTGTCCTCTTAGCTGGTTCCAAGCAAAAGTATGGTTTCGTATCAAATCAAAAATCAATATTTTGTTTGCTGTCGAAGATAACAACACATGAGTAGATGATAGTTCTTATCTCTTTTAAGTCATATGTAACATTTTTATCAGTCTATACCTAACCTTTAGTTTTACTATCAAGGTAGAATGTTAAAGTCGATGATTCTAACCCTTATACAAAATATATTATAAAATCCCATATGGGTAACCAAGTTTTACATGAATTGAAAGACCAAGAGAATGAATTCTTTATAAAACTAAACACTAAAATTAATCAAAGGTAGAAATTTTATAATTAAGTGATTGAAAACATAACTACAGATATTTTATGGACCGGGACTTTCATTGTGAGTAGGTATTTTCAAGATCCTTTTCATTTCAACTAGAATCCTGGGTCCGCCGCATTTAGTAGAGGTATGGGCAATGGAATCGAAATGTTGGCATCACGTCAATGCAATAACTTTGAGCTAGTTGGTAACTCGGATATGTGCGCAACGTGTCGACGCACATTTTAGCGGACTACAACTTTGACTTGTATACTTAGTTTGGTTCTTTGAACACCATTAAATAGATTAAGGAAACAAGGTTGTTGATTTAGAGCTTTGAATTTTGCATTTGCATTTTCTGTATATATTTTTCTTATAATTTATTTATAAATAAAAATATATGTCTTTTACCAGTATCTACTTTTTAATAAACAAATTAAATCGAAACAATAACATACAATCGATGCACCAACTAGCCAAACACAACTCATATCTCAACCCCATGTTCTAGCATTGCCTTAATTCGTGTCCATTTATCATCCATTTATAATATGTGATGAATAATATGCAAATAAAGAGAAGCATGATCTATCCATGGGGATATAAACTTTTCCGACCCTTCTTACAAAACACGAAACACGATACATGTCATAGTGATATGCAACCACGTGGGGTGTGTCACTTTTGCAATAAAGTTATATTCGATGGATAAAGTCCTTTTTATGAGCACTGATTTTTTATGCAAAGGAAAAAAAATATATATATATGTAATCGAATTTTATAAAAAGCTAGTATTATAAGATATATAATTTATTTTTTATTATATGACAGAAAATATCTTTAGAACCTTTTTAATTATCGTCATCCATCTAATATAAAATTCAAAAGTTCCAACACGGTGGCATAACTAAGTTCTTTTATTTTCCCTTGTTTTCTTTTAACTTAGAATTTGAAATCGATTAACCAGGTACACTGAACTAGTTGAATCCAAAAAGGTAATATACTTATAAAATTAATATTTTATATATATATAGAGAGAGAGAGAGACTGAGTGAGGAAGAAGGAAAGTTTTTCCTTTGATTGAGTTGAGTTGAAAATTTGGACCCCTGTCTCTGTTTTTTTTCCGGGAAAGTGACAACATGGCTGTTTGAGTCATGATTTGGCCAAATTTCAGCTATTGAACTCTTAAGACCAACGTGTGTGGTCGTGAATGCTTACGTATGTGGGATATTTTAATTAGGGCTGTGCATGTTCTCTCACATTATTTTTTGTTATTTAGTAGATTACCATGCACGAGCTTTCACCAACAACATCGACATGTAATTATCAACACTTGGTTGGAAGATCCATCCTAGGGTCCAAAACTCCCCTTTTTGTCATCTTAAATAACGTGGATTATGCCTTCCAAATTTTACTTTTTCGGATTATCATCGAGACACATGGACGGTCTCTAATATAAATCTGGTACTTTCCACCGCGACTATAAACATTGATGATATTAAAAAATTTAAATGGTATTGCATAATATAGAAGATATAATTATGCCATGAATTATGGCAATGAACGGGTACAAAATATATCGGATTAGGAGGTTCACCTCTTATTTATACCCTATCCTGTATATACTAGTTTTAAAACTTTGAAACTAGCACTAATCTTGTAATATTAACTTGTGAAATTTATCACTACATTATTATGTTATTAAAGTTTTAAGATAAATTTTTGACAATTTGTTAATAATTGCTATAGTTTTATAACACGCACAATCTTATAAAGTTAGTTATTTAGGAGTATCTTAACATCATAAATAATAAGAGACACCTTCCGTGAGTTTATAAAAGTTTCATGTTTTCATGTTTTTGACATCCTACCATGAAGAATTGGATAGAATATAAGAACTTATATTTTAACCTCTCTATATATATACATATCAATTTTAAAATTTAAAAAAATAACACTAATCTTGTAACATTAAGAGCCTCCTTATAACTTGTGAAATTTTCCACTTATAACATTAAAATTTTAAGTCAATTTTTTGACAATTTATTAATATTTCCATAATTTTAGAAACTTAACATCATAAATAATAAGACACACCTTTTATGAGTTTACAAAAGTGGAGATCCTTTCGTGGTGAATGCATAACCGTCCTTTCTGTATTCTGGATAGAAGTGGCAGGATATAAGAACTTAGAAATCGCAAGGAGAGACAGAAAAAAATGAATTAGATAATACCTTGGAGTTTATTACAGATAAATGGTCCAGTTATTATCTTCATATTTATTTATTTATTTTCTTTTAAGTAGAATTAAAAGGAAAAAATAATAATTATCCTTGATTATCATAAAGTTTTACAGAATAGATACAAAATACTTAGATCTTGTATTCGTATACCTTAAAATACATGCTCTAGAGAGGGGGATATGGAGGTATTGCGCCTCTACCCTACACCATTCCATGGGAGTAGCTGGAAATTTGTAAATGACTTTCAATATCTAATTGAAACCTATTCAATCTAGTTAGATAAAGCAAAATATCAAATATAATAGCATTGGTGGCTCACCCATAACAATTAAACATGATTGTAGGGATAATGAGAGGTTAAATACCTCTAATTTTTTTTTTTTTCTGTAATTTACTATCTTATCTTTAAATTTTGATAATTTAGTACTTGTACTTTTAAAATATACAATTCAGTATCTTTGTTAAATAATATTTTATAGACATTTATTTTGATGATGGGATAATAACAGATAAAGTGTATGTACTTTCAATTTTTAGCAATTTCTCGGCAATTTAGTACTATATTTCTAGATTTTGGTAATTTTGTCTAAGTGTCTGCCATAACTCCATCATCAAAATAAATGTCCATCAAATATTATTTAATAGAAACATTAAATTGCACATAATTGAAAATACAAATAATAGTTTATCAAAATCTAAAAACGAGACACTAAGTTATCAAAAATTAAAAGTACAAACACTTAATAATCCAACTTTTATCTCATGATTGTAATTTATACACTAGTTATTTGAATCGCCACCTATGGTTTCAGGGTTGCACTATTATAAAGAGTATGTAATGTGTACATGTGAAAAGGCAAATTAGATCGTTTTTAGATTTTCCGTTTCTATAAACTTCTCGTATTAAATTATGTATATATATAAGTTTATATATAGGACGTTAATTTTGCATCAAGGCGATCTCGTTTATATACAAAAATATACGAGAAAACTTTGCACGAAAATCATCTCGACTCAAGGAAGTTCCTTTATGCGTATAGCCAAAAGACGTACTGTCTCTCGTTTCTCTTTTATTCATATTCTATCTATTCGTTATCTAATTCATGTATATGTTATATAATATATACATGGAGATTTATAGAAATGGATATGTGGAGCATATGTGTTTGAACACAAAAAATGACAAACCTACTAGTAGGCATGAGCTGTTTATGGAAATTTGGTTGCACATGAACCCGATAGCAACCGGCGCCCATGGCAAAATCAATAAGCCGCAATTTCAGATAGACTCCATTTTTGGACATACATTACTATTTGGATTATCGAATTCTTATTTACATCAAGTAAGTATAAATTCAGTTTGATCAGTTTATTAGTAAAATTATCAATTTTTTATTAATATCATATCTATATTGGATACTAAAACTACAATCTACACAGGATTACACATATGTTTACGATTGCATAGCATACCTATAATATGTTTTGATTATATGTAAACGGAGATAACATACAAACCTGCATGTGTTTTCGTTATTAGGATTTTAGATCATCTTAAGCCTGCCACTAATAAGTTATAAACTATTAATACATATATGTGTGTGTGTATATATATATATATATAACATTAGAATGATTGTTAACTTTTCCCTACAAAAATGTTAATAAATAAACATTTAAGAAATCCTAACATTATTTATAGGAGTCCAAAATATTCCATTTAATACACTAATTAAGGTACGGATCCAAGTTGTTTATAGGTCACTAACATTGTGAGTAAAAATAGAAATTACTCAGCAGCGGCTTGGATAGAAAAGTAAACAGACAGCATTGTAATTTGTAATTTCAAACGGTTTAGGATTAACGTAAGGGTGCTGATGATAAAACAATAGATTTATGATTTCTTATAACATTTTTCTGATATAAAATTAAGATCAATTTAATCGTATCCACGAAACTTGTTACGAGTTTTAGATAAAACCTTTTCACACTTTACCAAATTAAGGGTAAATTAAATGCGGCAGCAAAACTAATAGAATTTTGACAAAATATCTACCACAACTTTACAATTGATAAATTAAATACTCATATCAATTAGGTATCTGGACTTTTAATTTGTTAAATAACATACCTCAAATGAACTTTTTATGCTCTAATCACTACCTCACCCAATCATTGTTTGACACGTATCATTTTTTTTAAGAGACAATAAAAGAGCAAGGTAATATTTAGGGCACAAAAAGTTAATTTTGAGTATGAAATTAAACAAATTAAAAGTTTAGGTATCTAATTGATCGTTTGGTCAAAGTTCAAGTAATAAATAAGGCATTTACCCTATTTTAAAATTGATCAATTTATTATTTAAAAGAAACTTTTATTCATACCAACAAAAATTATGTTATTTAGTTGAAAAAGTCACATAGGATAATGATATTAACCAATTTAGTAGAAATACTATTAACGTATAAAAAAAAATTTATACTAATATTTTAATAAAGTTCATATGCCATTTGCCATATTAATCTCATAATTAATATATATGCAAGTTACAGAGTTTTTACCTGTTTTCTTTTCTTTTTTCTTTTTCTTTCAAATGGAGTATCTCAAGTTCTTAACTTTAACCACCGATTAAAGATTTCCATCATATCATGCGCGATTTTGAGTGTTAATAAAATATTAAAAACCTTTCTTGGCCACGAGACTTACGCGACTATGCTGCTCTCACCTACAAATAAAAATTCCCACTCAAAAATTTTCATCACTTATTGCATCACGCCATCTTCGACCATATCTTGCATGGAAAATTGTAATACAAGAAATTTAATGCGGTTACTTTTCGTTATAGATGCCATGCGCTAGCTTAGGTGATACGAGATCAACAACTACCATAAATATATCAAGTCAGTCTCTATGCCTTACCAATAAAAACAATATTATAAGAGATTCGTTGAGGAAATGAGTAATTAAATATTAAAAAATATAAGCACACATTATTCATATGCATTTTTGGAAATAATTATTTAAGACTATTGGCGAATCTTTAATTTAATACCTGGTGTTCCTTGTATAATTGACAATTTTGATTAGACAAATAATATATATATATATATATATATGTTACTGTCTGGTTAGGGCAAATATCAATAATTCAATTTTTTTTTTTCCACATATTACTATTTCTACACAACCAACACCTTTGCTGTGTTCTGACGGGACAATACATATTCCAACCACACCTAGCTTTATTAGCTACGAATTTTTAGAGCCAACCTAATAAATGCAAATTAAAAACTTTCCGAGAGAAGAAAGTTTGTTCTGGATAAGGACAAATATAGAGAATTGATATTAAAAAAAAAAAAATTAGTTTGGAGCTATCCAAGTTGCAAATCTATTTATATTATATATATTTGTTTGTGTCCAATTTCAGTTTCTAAATCCAATCTTGCTCGCCACATTATGTGGTAGGTGATCCCGCGTAGACATTATCACAGGTCGGTTTCGAATCGGGAACCGACTTGACCACTGTTCCTGAACCAGGAACCGGCCCAGCAATGGCAGGTCTGAACCGGTAAAGGACCCGTCGGTTCCGACAAGTCCTTACGGTTCCACCCTAAAAACCGTATGACCCGACGGTTTTAGAACCATCGATTCAAGAACTGGTAGAACCAGCGGTTCTACACTCTAAAAATTATAAAAAAAGGTAAGAAAAAAAGAATAAAAAATTATAATTATAAAATAAATATTTAAAACTATTTTTGCATAAATAATAAAAAAATTATTTTCTATTCACAATATTTAATGTGTTATTATTAACAAAATAAGTAATAAATACATTTAAAATCATATATTGTTAAATTTATGTAGACTTCTAATCAAAGTAGACTTTCTTTCTTAATAATGTGTAATTTGTTTTTTGTTATTGAAAATTATTTATATCTTTGAATATTTTATAGTGTCACATTACTAATATTAAGGGTAGGCGCGGATCGGTTTGGTTCGGTTTTTCCTAAAACCAAATCAAACCATAATTTACGGTTTGTTTTTTTTTTTATCCCAAATTGAATCATTAAATAAGGGTTTGATTCGGATTAGAAATTTTTCAAATCATTAAATAACGGTTTGGTTCGGTTTGGATTAGGGATTAAATTAAAATTCTAACTAAAAATTTTTTTTGTTCTAGTTTCTTTTTATATTTACGTAGATACTTAAATATTTATATCATTTTACAAGTTTATATTATAAACCACGACAAAATACTTTATGAATTCATCATACTTTTAATATATAGTTCTTTATAAAATCAATTATCTACTAATAAAATACATTTACTAACCAATACATAGTAAGTCATAATTTATAGTTTTTAATAAAACCATCAAGTTAATTATCTACCAATAGATTTAGCTAAAATAAAAAATCATCTATTAGCAAAATTTATCAATAAATAAAATGATCCACTGACAAAATATATTAAACATTTAATACGTAATAAGAGTTTATAATTGAGTAAATAAATTTCATACTTTATAAAGTTAAAAGCTATTAAAAAAAAACAATAGTTCATCATCAACAAAAAAGACACATATTGAGTCTTTAAAAAATTAAAAATAACAAGTTAATTTTAATCAATATTCACCAAATAATAAATATTAAATGAAATCATATGAACATATAGTAAAATATCATTATATTTTTCTAAAACAGTTTGGTTTGGTATTACGGATTGGTTTGGTTTACTTTCCAAACCAAACCATAAATTTACGGATTGGTTCAGATTGGAAAATTTTTAAACCAAACCATTAAAAAAACCATATTTTCGTTTTGGATTGGTTTGGTTACAGATTGGTTCAGTTCGGTTGGTTTTTTTGCCCACCCTTAGCTAATAGAACAACTAAAAAAGTGCAAGTGATTGTATATAAATAAATACATAATTACATAATTTCTTTTAACTAATGATATGAACAATAATTGTTAAGCTCAATGTTATTTCAAGTTAAAAATTTATTTTACATTTTTTTCTTAGTTAAATTAAGTAAATTATTTAATTGATTTTTTTATTTTTTTCATGGTTCTCGGTTCCTCTAGAACCGGAACCAAACCGTGAGAACCGGGAACCGGATCGGCTCCCACGGGTCCAGTTCAGGTTCCACCACTTTTAGAACCGAAAACTGACGGTTCGGGTCCGGTTCCAGATCCGAACCGAACCGTGACGATTTCTACACCGCGTACAGGCCTTTCTAAATTATTTAGGACGTCCAAGTTGTTTTCCATCCGTTTTCAACCGTGAACTCATTATTTAAAGGTGAATATGGTTTACCACGCTATGATAGGATTGTTTAATTTTTATTTATATATATATTTTATTTATATTTAATCAGTTTGATCAGTTTATGAATAAAAATATCTATTTTTCATTTATATTATTTCTTGACAAACAATAAATATAAGAAAACTGAGATTTAGAACCAAAATTTCAATCTCTAGTTAAAAATTTTTATCATAAACATCATTGCTATCTATAAAAATATAATTTTTCTTATCAATTTTTTATCTCGTTGAATTTCTATCTCTAAATACTAATTTTCTTATAGTTAATAGAAAATATCAAAATGGCCAAAATAAGACAAAAGCAAACAGCGGCTTAAATTATTGTTTCTCTTGTCCAAACCAAAACAAAGTGTAAAGGGGCATTTTATATTTTTAATGTTTGATCTAAATAGTAGGGGTGTTCATGGACCGGTTAACCGGTCCGTGACCTTATTTTTTGAACCTAACCGTAATTATCGGTTTTTAAATATCCCGATCCTTAACCGGTCCATTATAAATGGTTAACCGCCTTAACGGTTAACCATTTTATTCGGTTAATTTATTCGGTTTTCGGTTTTTAACCATTTAACATAATGGTTTCAACAAATCAAATTGATAATTTCAAAAACATTTTTTTTTAAGCCTTTATCATAAATTTTTTCTTTAAATTATTATATATATTACTAGAGCTAAAAAAAAGAAAATGAAATTAAGGAAAAGAGGAAAAACGAACCTTTAAATGTATCATTATCAATAAAATCAAACTAAATCAATTATCATATTAACTCCATCAATCATAGGACAATAGTATTTTAATCGAAATTCAATGAATATTAACATAGGTAAATTATATGTATATGAAAATCATATGTATATATATAAAAAAATAATTATTTGTATATTTAAATTATATATATAATATATTTATAAATACTAAAACGGTTAACCGTTAACCATCGGTTTTTTGTGGTTACAAACCGAAACCGAAACCGAAAACCGAAAAAAGTAAAAACTGTAATCCTAAACCGAAACCAACGGACTGGTTAACCATATTTTTCGGATTGGTTTTACGGTTTCGGTTCGGTTTCTCGGTTTCATCGGTTTTTTTGCACACCCCTACTAAATAGATCGTGCGATCTTATTTGAGAAGGTTTTCGACTGATACAAAGCTGATTCATTTTCTTGTATAATATGGACGTAAATTAATAAGCCTTTTATATATATGTGAGATAACTGTAAAGAAATTTTGCAAATTGAAGAAATATAAAAAAAAATCTTAACCTCAAGGTCATAAAGAATATAAGAAAAATCTCCTATCCACTATGTGAAGTAAGGGTATCATTCTTGTGTATGTCTAAGCTTTGAGTTGAAGAAAAGAAAACCACAAAACTCTACATCCTCACAAAATAATCGATTTAGAACCATAAGATCCATGATACGAAAAAAGATATCTAAATAAACAAAATGAAATTTCATTAAATTTTATGTTGATGATGCGTAAATCCTCTCAAACTTATCAAAATATTTTTAACACTCCCTAACATTAATCATAATGTGTGTTTTTAATATTAAACTAAAAATTCAAATCTTTTTAATGTTGTCAATTTATCAAAATTTAAGGAAGTTATTTGCAATATTTGAAAATATAATGGACATGAAATTTTTTGCAATTTAAAAAAAAAAATAGAAAATGTGTCTGTTTTTAAATGGTTGTGTTTAAATTATCAATTTAATTTAGTCACACACTCCAGACCAAGAACTTAATTTTTAATTTGATTTCAATTAAAAAAAAATTTTAAACCAAGTTGGATGTATTGATTTAATTTAGTTTGGTCTGAATTGGTCCATGCTATCATTTGACTTTTGTACCCACCCTATTTTACGTTAACAGGATATATATCATCCCTATGTTTTCTATTACCAATTTTCTTCCTTTAATAGTCAACCTACATATATAATTATGGAGCCCAAATATGGAGAATGTCTTTATCAATTAATGGAATAGCCGGAACAAAATATATTAATGCCTTCACACTCAAAATATTGGCACGACGATAATCCGATGGTATACATGACAAAAATGCCGTATCACAAATGCAAATATAAATTTAAAATAGTCCAAAGCCTCGCATGTGTCTGCATTTATAATTCCAATCTGTAGTTATCTACATTTATATCTCTAGACACGTCAATATGCATTTTGGAAAGGGTTTATATATCTATACTAGTGGATGATGTGCCCATTGTGTTGTACGTTGAGTGAAATAAATTTTCGTGCCTAATGGATTTGTAATCTAACGACATTCGATTTAGGTTTTTATCCTTGAGGTATCGAGTTTTATTTCTCATATTAACGTGTTATAATAGCATTATGTGGCTGTGTTGTAATAACCCTTGTAGCCTATCAAAAAAGAATAAAATAAAATAAATTTTCATGCAAGTCATTATGGCAAATATCGAGATATTTTTGTCAATTTTACTTTACTATATATATATATATATATATGTATGTATAGATAAAAGATATGCATCTAAGTCCTATACATAGATATATGTGTATCTAAGTTCTAGGGGTTTTCATAAGAGAGAAACTAAAAAACACTTTTAAGAATCTTTTCTACAGAAAAAAAAAAAAAGAAAAAATACACTCAAGATTTTAAGAGATTGTACAATCTTGAATATTTCTCATATTTATGCACTTTTTCTTCAATAGTGATCATTCTCTTTAGCTTGCTCATAGATTTTTTCACTCACATTGGAATTTTTCTACGTAAAATTTTGTTACCGTTTCTTTTTTGTCTATCCTTTTTATTTAATTGTTTTATGTTATTGATTATTAAGGAAGTTGTTTCGGTCTTACAATAATAGATTTAAAAGGGAGGGGAAGTAGTAGAGCAGATCAACAATATCGATCAATAATAACATAGCAAAGATTATGGAGATCGGAAGTTTGCTTGCCGAACAATAATGGTCGACACAGCTGGTTAATGATGAAAAGAGAGCTGCATTTACCAGAAGTCTTAGTGCAATAGGATGTATCATTGTAAGGTATTCGATCTTACTTTATAAAACAATTTCTCATAGAGTTTTAAGGTAAGTTTTTAGGTTTTGATTTAAAAATTTTATAAAATTTCTAAACGAAACAGAACTACTCCATCATAATTCCATGCTCGATAAAAAATAATAATATAATTTTTTTGCTTATAATACATCCAATACACTCAATAAAAAGTAATAAGATAATCATTTGTCTAAAATTGTCTAAAAACCCTAATCTTCTTCACCTTAATATCTCTACGGACAGTCCCATTCACATTCACATTTCACCATCCATCACAAACTTTGTCTCATAGTTACTTTCACCATTATTACTTATTTTGGATGCAATCAATAGGATATCTAATTCGTCTAATTCGATAATTATCCTTTAAAATAATTTTTTTTAATAAGGTTTTAGAATAAATTTTGAATTTGATTTCAAAACTTTATAAAAATTTCAACCCGGTTCTAGAAGACTTTATAAAGTATTAAAATGGATTCAAATTTTATAAGATTCAACCTAATCAAATCGAGTTACATCCTCAACAGCATTTCTTAGTATTTAGTAAAAAAAAAGTGCAAACAGACCGGTAATATAAGAGCCTAAATAAGGGACATTCAATCAGTTATATTTGAATTAGAAAGACAGGATTCGCAGCTGAATTATTTCAGGTGTGTCACAAATATAAAGTTGACTTGCATAGAGAAGCAATAAGAAGTAGAGAGTTCCAGTTCAAAAGTCTGACACTTGGTTTTAAGAATAAACGTGTGGGATAAAAACGCAGCCACTTGAATTTGTAGACCGAAAAGTTGTCGGAACTTACCAAAGTTACGTGAAGATATCCAAAATACTAAAATAGCTTGTCATATGTCCATGAAAATTAGTATACTCATCATTTGAGGAAACATTTAATCTATCAATAATAGGATATCCGAAATATTAGTGGAGTAAATTATTATTTTTTTCGCATGTACGCCGTATAATATATATCTAGCTTTAACTAAATTTGCCGATACATATAAGGATAAAATGGAAAGTAAACTTTTAATTGGCTTTGGATTCTTCCCTTAATAGTTGGTTACACGATAATCGGCTTTTATACGCACAATTTTCTCGATATAACTCATTTCCTTTTCAGTATGATTTTTTTTTTTACTTTTCTTTTCCTTCCATGAACTTTTGTATTAATAACTTAAGTTTTTTAATTGGAGTATCATGCCCCAAGACCTTTTTTTTTTTTTTCTCCCTCCCTCCTGGCCATGCCCCCAAGACTGCTTAACTGTGCCATTAAGAAACTGTGTGAAATCCTATTATTAATTTATGATGATTTAGGCATTTGGAAGTTGAAATTTAAAATCAACTAAACCTTCAATAATGAATATCTTGAATCTCCAACGTATAGATTGTGTCTCATAGTAGCATAACCATTGAGATTTTTGAAACATTCATCTTCTAGAGAATTTTAAAAATAAATCCCACATGTAAATAATAAATTGATGTTGGGAAGAGCAATCATTGCTACAAACACATATAGTGCACTATATACATATGGCAAAAAGATAATCTAATACAATAATCCAATTAGACAAATCAACTTCATTTAAGACATCAACTTATGTGGCAAAATAATAAAAGACGCTCTATCCATTTTAATTTTTGCCAATTTAAAATTTGTTTAAATATAATTATTCTTTGATTTGGCTATTCCATATAATGATGAACTTCAGTACATAACAATAAAATATTTGTAATCATCTCATATTAGTATGATCTTCAAATATATTTGAGCAGTGGGAGTTCAATCTGCTATTGCTTTTATCCAAATCTAAATCAAAGTCAACAGCAACATCTCTTTTAAACTATAGAGTTTATATTCTCATAACTCTCACTAGTAAAAGTTTCAATGTAGGATGCGAAGACATAAGAGGCGAATTTCACCGTTGACTAATGTCTAGTTAGAAGTGACATTCGCCTCTTAAATTTTTCAAAGAAATTTCATGTCCCCCCTCCCTTCTCCCGCACACATCTCTCTCTCTCTCTCTCTCTCTCTTCTTCCCCTCATTCAATCTTGCATACACAACTCTCCCTTTCTCTTTCTTCCCCTCACTCAATCTTGCATACACAACTCTCCCTCTCACTCCCTCTTACTCCCACTCTTTGCCTCTTAGCTCACTCTCAACTGTCTCTCCCCGCTCCCCACACATAGGTCCCTCACTCCCTTCCTATATTTTATGTTGGCATTTTTGCCACCTATATATATATATATATATATATATATTGAGGTAATTTTCTTAATGTTTTTAATTCTCTGCACTATCTGTATTATTGTAATCTAGTTTCTGTGAATGAAATTATCTGTTTCTCTATCTATCTTTTATATGTTTTCTATCTCTACTTAATTTATTGTATGTCCGATCCATTTTCTCGATGGTATCAGAGCCAAGGGGGTGATATATGATCTCTAAACAATTTATTTAATAATTTTGTGCTAGACGATTACCATAGGTGGTGATCTAAATTTATAATACATTTTACTTGGGACGATTACCATAGGTGGTAATCCCAAAGATGGCAAGCCTACTGAGGCCTAGCGTACATCCCAGAGAGAGGTAGCAAGAAGGTCATAAATTGGAAGTCACAATATGGGGTAAAGTAGTCCTGTGAAAATGGATTATAAAGTTGGATAAAGTAATCTAACAAAATTATGAATAATTTACTTAGAATAACAATGTCATCTTCTAGCTTTGCTCCCTTGGAGGAAGGGTCAAAAGATAATATGTTAAATAGAGATGAAATCCATATGAAGGATTTCGATGAAGCCATAGATAATTGGAACATTCCAAAGTTGGCTTACAATGAAATTTACCAAATGAAAAAATGGAGAGTTTTCTCAAAAAATGATTGTCATAGCCACTGAGGAAAAGGATGTTCCAATCTCTAATGGCTTAACAACAATGGAAATCCTTAATAAGGATTCAATCAAAAAATATGCTAAAGACTAGAACTATATACATATAGGTTTAATCCAGGTGGGAGCCAAACCCCTTACCAAACTAGGATTAGACACCTCAGTCTTAATGGTGCTTAGAGACTCTAGGAATTGGAGTATAAACGATCAATTCATGGTGCAACTGAAACTAGCCTGAGCAATGGCCCAATTCAATTTGACTGTCATCCTAATGTCACCATAGGACTTAGGACAAAACCATAATGAAGTCTTTAATCTTACAGATAAAGACACATAATTACAGAATGATGGAAGGATCCCTTCCAATGGCTGTAATATACAGGGTACATTACAAATTAATGAAAACAACTTTTGGATCTAAGGCTTTAAGGTTGATAGGAGAGGTCAGACCTTATTAATCCAAACAGATCTTTCAAAAGCTAATGTTTCGATTCCTAAGTTAATTTAATGGAATCAAATAAATTTACCACAACAATGGGAAGTTGACAATCGACTTCCAAAAAGAATTGTGTATAATGCAGAACCTTCTAGCATTATACAACACCAAGAAGAAAAAGTAACCATTCAATTCTCTAGAAGATCTTTAGATCTTCCAAGGAATAATGTGGAAATTAGATCTATGTCTTCTACTTCTTCTAGAAGATCATTAGATCTACCTCTTCCACAGGTTATCATTCCTCCACCTCCACAAGATTTACCTCCTCAGGTAAATCCTCCACAAATTCCTAATCCTGCTTTAAAAGGATTAGTGAATGAACAAATTGGTTTACCAAAAATGGTTTACCAACAACCCAATGAACCTGTTTACGAAGAACCTAGTTTTTCGGAAATAGGAGATCATCCAGAACTCAACACTTTAGAAAAACCTTTCGAACCTGATAGGGAATTTCTAAATAAAGAGTTTGGATCGATCCAGAACGAAAAAATTAGAAATTGGTATTTCAAAACCTTTTCTAATTACAAGAACAAAATCAAAGATGAATATTACAGATTCATGTTTGATAATGGATACCAAATATTATTCTTCGATTGGTTTCAGGAATACTATTTGGCACCAAAACAAATCAATGTTATAAACCATTTGTTGGTTTCTCTCAAATGATGATTTTGATGATAACAAAAAGGAGTAAATAATTACTAACATATTTATTAAGTGTGCAAGGTTTAATATAATCAAAGTGGTTTACAATAACTTAAGAGAATGATTTCAAAAGAGACTCCATGCAAAGAATACTTTAGAAAGTGTTTGGAGAAGATTTCAAGAACAAATGAGCTGTCAGAAGGTTAATCAGAAGGTTCTCCGCTGGCTTTTTAAACTATCAGAAGGTTCATCAGAAGGTACATCAGAAGGTGAACTGCAACAAAAAAAAAATGACGAGTTTCAGCTCCAGATTCGATTTTTCTTTTTAGATTTAATATGTTGAAGACCCAGCTCCAATGATTGAGTATATTTGGGTAATATACTCAATGTGTTCCACAAAGTTGGTTCAATATCCATGGGGATTCGAATTTCGTCGGATTAATGCTCATTTTTTTAGAAAATTCTGTTTTGACAGTAAAGAAAAAGAACGTGACTTACAATGATGCATCTTCAACAGATTATTCAAGTTTTAGTTGGAAATATGGAAAACATGATCCAAATATGCAAGGAACTTGTCTGATGATCATTTATCCATATAAGGAAGTCGAAATTTATGGAAAATACGATATTTTTGTTGCATGAACAGTACCAGACAAAGGAACAAGTCAACAACGATGATTTCAAATTCGAATTTCAAGTTCAAGATAATTATACAAGTTGTTGGAGATTTAAACTTATCCATTAAAGCAAGAATTTCGAGATTACAACAACAAGATCTCAAGTTATTCAAAATTTACAGATTTTGAAGAAAGAGATAAGATGATATCTTGATAGATATTGCCGATAAACTCCAGCTGATATCATGCACAAGAAAATAGGAACAAGCTTATCCATTTCTTTTACTAACCATTGGTGTTATGAAGATAAAACTAGCATTCATCCAAGAGAGAAAAAACAGAAGAAAAATCTCACGTGAAAAAGAACAACGTGAACATCAGATCTCAGAAAGTTCAAGATCCCATTCGAAAACTGTCATATTTTTATTGTTACTATTCATTGAGCAAATAGTTGAGGAAATTCAATTTTTATTCCTCTAATTTGTTGTTACACATTTAATGTGAGTTGAGAGTTACAAGTAGGCTTAGTTGATTGATTGAGTGTGAGAATCAAGCTAAGTGAATTGTAGCCGAAGGATTGGCAAATACTCTTGTAACTTCATTGATGTTATTGGATAGTGGAACACACCGGTGAGGAATACCGGGACCCCGGCTTGGAGCTGGAAGAGAGGATTGACGCTCGAGGCGGAACCTCTATAAATCGATTTGCATTTTTCTCTACCCTACTCTTTTTATTTTCGTGCAATTTATATTGAAGTATTTGATAAACTGTCACGTTTCAGAACCTGTTTCAGAAAGTACTTCAGAGAGTTGTCTGTATTCCGCATAAAATTAAATTTGATCTGTTTTGAATTAAAATAGATAAACAAGTGTGATTATCAGCTGTGATTAGTTTCTAAACAGCAAGTTTAATTAAGTCTAAGTTTAATAAAGTAATCAAAAGGAAGTGAATTGAAAATTTCGAAAAGAATTTATTTTTGTGAAAAACCAATTCACCCCCCCTCTTGGTTATCTTTTCGGGACCAACACCATTGTTTTAAATGGCAAATAGGAGAGGGTCAGATTATACAATCTAATCATCCTCCTTTAACCAAATTAAAACAAATTTATAAGAACAATGAAATAACTCTAGCACCCTTCAAAAGTACAGAAAATGAAGAGAATGGAGTTAGAAAAATAATTGAACAAAACAACTTCACCAACCAACATTTACACACCATTGGTAAACATTGGATCAAATTGAAGTTATTTTGGACAATGACCACAATGAGATTAAGATGCCTAAAAATTCTTCTAAAGAATTTTTGAAAGCTTTAGAAGATAAAAAAATTTAAGGCACCTTTAATCAAACCTTTTGAAATTCCTAGGAATCCTTCTAAGGAATTTTTAAAAGCTTTAAAAAATAAGGAGACATCATCTTCATCTAATATGTTCAAAGGACTTATTATCGATGATTCCTTCAGAAAAATTGAATGTACTTTCTGAAACAAATAGTGTTTCAGAAGACTCTTCAGTTATGGAAGATTTAGCCGATCTCATGATCAATAAATCTTCAAACAATGCTATCAATAGAATTTCTTGGAAAGAACCCCAGAAACTCTATTATCAAAGAGCTAAACCTCCTGATCTCTTATTGGAAGAAAATGATGAAAACAATTATTAAAACAAATATTCTGTAGGATCTACCTATGAATGGAACATAGATGGAGCCTCAGAACAAAGAATATTAAATGTTCTCAACCAAATGATAATGTTTTCAAACACTAATAAGACCAATGATTCACTAGATGATCATCAAATAGCCTTAATGATAATTTCCAGTTTTAATGGACAATTAAGAGGCTGGTGGGATAATTATCTAGATGAAGAACAAAGAAATTTCATCCTCACTTCATACAAGATTGATGAAGCAGGATCAGAAATTGTTGATGAAGAGAATAAACCAATACAAAATATGGTTCATTCTCTAATCTACTCTATCAGCCAACACTTCATAGGAGACCCATCTCACTTCAGGGACAGGTCACTAGAATTGTTGTCCAACATGAAATGTAAATCATTAGGAGAATTTCACCCTTATAAAGATGTGTTCTTCTAAAGAGTTCTTCTCAGAAATGATTGCAAACAATCCTTCTAGAAAGAAAAGTTTTTAGCAGGTTTACCTAACCTAATAGGTGAACAAGTTAGAAACAAAATCAGAGAAGATCACAATGGCGAAATACCATATGATTCACTTTCATATGGAGAATTAGCCTCTTATGTTAACAAGATTGGGACCAATCTTTGTACAAACATAAGGCTACAAAAACAAATGAAAAATGAAAGAGACAAAAACACCAAAGCCTTGGTGATTTTTGTGCTCAATATGATCCTTCTTTTGAACATAAAAAGAAGAAATCAAAATGTTCATAATGCACTTCTCATAAGAAACCTAAAAGGAATTTCAAAAAGAATTCCAAAAATTTTAGGAAGAAATATGAGAAGAAAGAAAAGACCAAACCTTATAAAAAATATAAGGGAAAGTCTTACAAGAAATTAAAATGTTTTAAATGTGGTAAAATTGGTCATACAGCTAACCACTGTAAGATCAATACCAAAATTAATGAATTAAATCTTGACGAAGAAACAATGGAGAAAATCATGCAAATATTCAATGAAAATGATTCTCTACCATCTTCAGAATCATCATCTGAAAATGAGACTGAAGGAATTCAAGTCAATGATATTGATTCAGAATCATCTTCTGATGAGATTTATGTTCTAATAGAAGAAGAGAAAAAATCCTTCTTAAACTAGAACAAATGTCTGAAGAAGAAAAAATAAAATGCATTAAGGATATAAAGAAGAAAAATACTTATGTACCAAAGCTTCCCTATAACCTTAATGAAATCCTTGAAAAAGGACCAATGAAACAGAAAGCAATTTCTGTCAATGATCTTCATTCTAAAATCAAAATTCAGAAAGAAGAAATAAAAAATTTGAAAAAGATGCAATCAGACTTACAAAGAGATTTTCTTGAGTTAAAACAAATCGTTTTAAAACAAAAAGAATCTGAGTCCGATGATCAGGAAGATCCCAAAACTGGATCCTCCAAAGTCAATGAAGATTATCTATTACATCTTGTAGAAATAACTACAAGAAAATGGATAATCAACATCAAACTTAGAATCAACAATGAATTTATTTTGAAAACAACTGCTTTATTTGATACTGGAGCGGATTTAAATTGTTTAAGAGAAGGGTTAGTTCCTACAAAATATTTTGAAAAAACAACCCAATCTCTTAAATCTGCATCAGGAAATAAATTGCAGATTGAATTCAAAATATCAGATGTAGAGATAATAAAAGACAAAGTCTCCTATAAATCAGCTTTTATTCTTGTCAAGAATCTTAAGCAAAATGTGATTTTAGGAACCCCTTTTATTACTCTCATACAACCATTCATTGTCAACAATGAAGGTATTGAAACAAAATTCCTGAAGAAGAAAGTTGTCTTCAATTTTGTTTCAGAACCAAAAACAAAAATGTTAAATGAATTGAAAAGAAATTCAATTTCTGAATTGAATTATCTTATCAAGAACAAAGAAAAACATTTAGAGTTTTTACAAGATGACTTAATGTTTTGTAAAATAGAAAACCAACTTTCAAATGAATCTTTGAAAGAAGGAATTTCTAAATTACAAAATGAGATTGTAAAAACCATATGTTCTTCTTTACCCAATGCTTTTTGGGATAGAAAATGTCATATAGTTGATCTGCCTTATGAAAATGATTTTCATGAAAGAGATATCCCAACCAAGGCAAGACCAACTCAAATGAACAATGAAATCCTAAAGCATTGCAAAAATGAAATTAATGATTTATTACAAAAATCATTAATTAGGAAGAGTAAATCTCCTTGGAGTTGCTCAGCTTTTTATGTCAATAAAAATGCTGAAATTGAGAGAGGAACACCCAGATTGGATCAATTATAAACCTCTCAATACTGCACTCAAATGGATTAGGTATCCAATACCTAACAAAAAAGATTTACTTAACCGACTTCACAATGCAAAGATCTTCTCAAAATTCGACATGAAGTCTGGATTTTGGCAGATCCAAATCAAAGAATCCGATAGGTATAAAACCGCATTTACTGTCCCCTTTGGCCAGTATGAGTGGAATGTAATGCCTTTTGGATTGAAAAATGCTCCCTCTGAATTTCAGAGGATAATGAATGAAATCTTCAATGATTTCTCCAACTTCATAATAGTTTACATTGATGATGTTTTGATCTACTCTCCTAATATAGATCAACACTTCAAACATGTTAAATTATTTATGAATGTTGCCAAGAAAAATGGCCTTGTTGTTTCCCCAACAAAAATATCTCTTTTTCAAACGAAAATTAGATTTTTGGGATTCAACATTCACAATGGAACTATATTGCCCATCCAAAGGTCAATAGAGTTCACCTCAAAATTCCCCAATGAAATTAAGGATAAGAATCAACTTCAAAGATTCTTAGGAAGCCTTAATTATGTAGCGGATTTTTTCCCAAACCTTAGTGTAATATGCAGACCATTACATAATAGGTTAAAGAAAAATCCACCCCAATGGTCTGAGCAACATACCAATGTTGTAAAGACAATCAAAACCAAGATTAAGGAAATCCCTTGCCTTCATATTGCAGATCCATCCCTACCAAAAATAGTAGAGACTGATGCTTCTGACATAGGCTATGGAGGAATCCTTAAACAAAAAATGAATGGCAAAGAATGTGTAGTTCAATTCGTATCCAAACATTGGAACGAATGTCAAATGAACTATTCCACAATTAAGAAAGAAATTTTAGCCATAGTTTTAACAATTTCCAAGTTTCAAGGAGATTTGTTAAATCA
The DNA here is from genome assembly GCA_024138025.1 of Combretum micranthum. NCBI lineage: Eukaryota > Viridiplantae > Streptophyta > Magnoliopsida > Myrtales > Combretaceae > Combretum > Combretum micranthum. The sequence continues at coordinate 258,807 of JAMXBD010000438.1, forward strand.
GAAATTTCTTTTAGAGTAGATTGCAAATCAGCCAAAAATGTTTTGCAAAATGATGTTAAGAATTTAACCTCAAAAAGATTTTTGCTAGATGGCAATCAATTTTATCCTGTTTTGATTTTGATATTGAGCACATCAAAGGCTCATCAAATGCTCTTCCTGATTTCCTTACTCGTGAATTCTTACAGGGATGCCTCCCAAGAAGGAGAAAGGAAAACAGAAAGAAGTCCCAAGAAAGGGACTAACCAATGTCAGGTCATGGCTTCAAGCCACAGACCCCAAAAATCAAAATGTTTCAAATCCTCCCTGAGGATTAATGAAAAATCTTCCCAGATGACCGGCCAGTCATCTAATGCATCTGGTTCCCAACCAATATTTCAAATGTGATTACCCAGGATCTGATCAATGCAATTGCAATGGCATTGAACAAATCCAACACCATAATGGCCCCTGAGGCACACCAAACACCATCACCATCAATGGCCTTAGTGGCAAAAGGTGATATACGGGAAGAAATTCCAATGATAGAGGAAGTGGAACCTCTAACCAAGAAAAAATCACACATACAGGAAGAAATTCCAAGTATAGAGGATGTGAAACCTCTAATCAGAAAAAAGTCACACCAAAATGTTTCAATGATTGAGGTGACTTCTTCCTCCAGCAAAGGAACTGTCTCTCAGAAAAATGTTCAAAAATCACAATTTTTCATCAAGGAAATTTTCAAAAATATCATCACGGTGGAAAAGGATTTTTTTGAAAATGATCCGATTACATTTGCCAGAAAAATATTTTCTAACAAATTCAATTATGTTCCATATGATTTTTACAAAACTATGGAATTTTATGAGAAAATCTTAACTGAAACTAAATCAGTTTCTTTTAAGCATTTTCAACAAAATGGAGTAGTTCTCTACTCAACCGCCTGAATTCACAAAGTCTTCATATTTAGTGAATGGACAAAGAAATATGGCCAACCTTATGAGCCAATCAAATTTTCAATCTCAGTAACCAGTGCTCAACCCAACCACCGCATGCAATATAATTATTATGATTATAAGCAAACATGGTGGAACACCTTCTTTCGTTCTAATGAATCACGATCTCATACATGGCTTATTTTCTTTGAAAAATGTTCATCTCAAAACCTCCCCTACTAGTTTACACACTGGTGGGAAGAATTTGGAGCCATTAATGAAATCGTTCATCCAAATGCACAGAAAGGATTCAATGCCTTTCTAAAAAATTATGTTCCAAAACCTTATGAAACACCTTTCAAAAAGGAAATGTTTTATTTTCTACACATCAGTGTTTCTTGGGTAATGACCTGGTTCTATGAATTTAGGCCAGTAAATTCAATGCCTGTCCTCACTAGAAGATACAAGGTCAAATGGTGGGATAGTTTCAGAATTTGGACAAAGTTGAAGAGACTGCTATAACCAAATGGATTAATAGCCATTCAACAAATGTCTCAGCAATGGTTTCACAGACTCCCTTTTTCCATGATAAAGGTTCTTAATGTCCACAATATCACAAGCCAAGACACAAGAGCAAATGAAGAAGCTCCTGGAAATGGCCTTGCAAGCATCAATGAATCAAGCGCTGGGTCTGCAACTGAAGATAGTTCAAGCCAGCAGCGGAAATACTAATGAAGATGACTATGGGATTGACATAACATCACCATAGGATAGTCATCACTAGAAGAGTATACGAAATGTGTATACCTTCTAAATCAATGTAAAACAGTAGAGTATATGACATGTATATACCTACTAAAAATCAGATGTACAAAACACGTACATCAACAATGTACACAGAATTACTGAGACTTCACCTGGGTAAAACCACCGAAAGGTGACATAGTAAGTTCTTAGGATTCCTGACCTTTACTGTTCATCACAGTAGTTTGTCTGCCACAATAGTACTTCTCAGTACAACTCGTGACTTCTCACTGTTCACTACAGTGGAATGTCGGCCATAATGGTACTGTTCACTACAGTACAACCCGTGATCTTCTTCTATATAAGAAGATCACTCCCATAATGCACAACACACAAAAACAAACGCAAATCTCTCACCTTTGAATTCAAACGCTCTCCTCTCCCAAATTACCCATTAAATAATTTTAATTGAGATGATAGTGTTTAGATATTAGATGTTTGGATAATTATATTAAAATATCTAATAGAAGAAGATACCGTCATTAATCAAATGTTAATTTTGGATGTCTGGATGAAATTGGCACAAGATGTGATTTGACAATTGCACAATATAGAGATGGGGTTGGAGCATTTTACAAGTTACTACAAACCATCAAAGGGCAAATAGATTGATAAGATGCCCTTGTAGAAACTGTCTCAACAACTTATAGAAATTTATTCAGATTATTGAGTATCACCTCTTGACAAAGAGAATGGCTTGGACCTACTCAAGATGGAATTACCAAGGTAAAGAGTCCAATGATTTAGTAAACAATAAAGATGAGGTCAATGATGATGTTGTCGGAGGTAAAGGGAGTATTCCATCTGGGCACACAGACTTCGAAGATAAAGTAGATTAAAAACTTTTAGAAGACCTTATCGCTAATATGAGTGATCCTAAAGGGGATGACATCGATAGCAGGGATGAAAGCAGTGCAATTGATGGGGAGTGGTGAATAAGAATGTTGGAAAATGCAAAGAGTCTAGTATATCTAGGTTGTACAAAGCTCTCTATGATACTTCAAATGATGAATATAATGGTTGATGGCAAACAATCAATGAAGTCATTCAAAAATGGCTTGCTTTAATAAAAAATTTGTTAGCAAACGGCAATTTTTACCATCATCATACTATGAAGTGCGCAAGATGCTGAAGTAGGGTATGGATGCAAACACAATCCATGCGTACAAAAATGATTGTGTATTGTTCTATAAAGAATTCCATAATCTTGATAGCTGCCTAGTGTGTGGTAAAGGAAGATGGAAACTTCATTCTAAGAAGCAAAAGACAATATCAGTTAAGGTTTTGCATCATTTTCCACTAATTCTGAGTTTACAATGGCTGTTCATGTGCCAGAAGACAGCTCTGGAAATGAGATGGTACAAAGAAAATTATATATCCGATGAGGGTACACTAAGGCATCTCGTGGAAGGGATTAGATGGAAAATACCTTTGGTTTTTTTCGAATCCTCAGAGTGTGTGACTAGGACTTACCACCAATCAATTAAATCACTATGTAAACATGAGTAAAACATACAGCGTGTAGTCGATTATTATGTTTATATACAATGTTCCACCATAAAGATGCATGAAGGAGTCATATCTGATGATGTCCTTTTTAATATAGGGGCCAAGATCTCCAAGTAAAAACATTGATGTGTACTTGCAACCCCTTGTGGAAGAGTTAGAAGAACTATGGGCAAGCGGTATGAAAACATTGGATGTGATGGAAGGCTGAACATTCCGAATATATGTTGCATTGTTGTGGACTATCAATGATTTCCCCGCATATAGTAACATTTCATATCAGACAACCAAGGATTACAAGGCATGTCTTATATGTAACATCGACTACATAAGTAAGCATGCCAACAGGAAGTTCCATTTTATGGTCTATAGATGGTTGTTACCACCAAGGCATAAATAATGCTATAACGGTGCAAGTTTTGATGGCACCATGGAAATGAGACCCCGACTAAGAGATTTCACTAGTGATGACATTATGGATCAACTGAGTTGATATAAGCATGCCATATTAGGGAAGGTACAAGAGCGGCTTACTCAAGGAAGGAATGAAGACGATACAAACTAGTGTAAGAAAAGTGTGCTTTTTAGATTGCCATATTGGAAGAAATTGCATATATGACAAACCTTTATGATGCACATCGAAAATAATACATGTAACAACCTGGTTGGGACTATTTTCAATTTGAAGGGCAAGTTAAAAGACACAGATAAGGAGGCTCATCCTCGAGGAAATGGGTATTCTCTTATAGCTACATCTACAGGCACGTGGCGATCATACTTTCGAGCCACCAGTTGCATATACACACTATCGGCTTGGAAAATGAAGAGGTTTGCAATTTAATTAGAGATGTGAAGATGCTAGATGGATATGCTTCCAACATATCATCCTACCTCAGTGCTAATGAAGTAAGTTTGAGGAGTCTAAAGAGCCACGATCATCATGTCCTACTGCAATAGATCATCTCGGTAGTCATTCTAGATTTCTCGAATAACAATTTATGAAGTGGTTGCTGATGTTTTCCATTTTTTTCAAGGTATTAACAGCCGAAAAACTTCATGTGAATTTACTAGTCGTGAGAAAACCATAATCCTAACACTTTACAAACTAGAGATGATATTTCATCTTGTTTTTTTTTTTTTTTTAACATCATGGTTCACTTAGCTATACCTCTTCTTAGGAAGCACGCATATGTAGCCCTATCTGTATCATTGGATGTATCTGGTTGAAAGATATATGGGAGTTCTTAAGAAGATTTGAGTAACATGGTAAGACTAGAAGGTTCCATTACCAAGTCATATGTTGTGAGAGAGAGCATTTAATTTTGCTCACTATATTTCGATAACATATATTTAAGAATAAACAGGCCCCATCGATAGTTGGATGAACCACTAGAGAAGGTTTATCCTTGTCATTTTGAATAATTGCACAACCCGTATGTCTAAGAGGCTTATGCACCATTTTGAGTTCTAATGTCAAAATCAACAAAATGATTAGACCGTGTTAAATAATTACAAGAAGGTACAACCGTACATAAGGTAAGTGGTGTCATCTTCATTCATTTATGATATGAATACTCCATCATTTCACTATTTCTTAATATACACTGTTAATCCATTTATTTTTAGGGAGTTCGAGCAAGAATTTAATGTACGAGGAGCACGCAACGTGGGTGTAATAGCGTACAAACATTTTGCTAAGTGGTTTAGAAATAAGGTTGTAACTCACCCACATCGTTTGAAACAATTTTTAAGTACACTAAAATTAACTTCTCGCTCGCATCTTTTGCAGATTATGGAAGGTAGGTTATCCATAAGCAACAGGTGTCAAAAGGTCTCATAGCCTTGGCATGGGCCTAAATGTTCACTGTTATAGCTACAAACCTTGCGCTATAAATAGCTATACAATATTGAATATAAGGAGGTGAGCTTTGGATCACAAAATAGTAGTATATGCGTAATTTGTGCAGATAATGGATAGGGGATAACCTTTTATGGCATTCTTACTGAATTTATTCAATTAAATTACATAGGGTCCAAACAAGTATTTTTGTTCAAGTGTAGGTGCTTTGACAAAAACCGGGACAAACCGGAAAGTATCGATGGAGACTTCATTTCAATCAACATAGTAAAGACATGGTATGACAATGAATGGTACATTCTTACAGAACATGTGCAATAAGTATTTTACCTAAAGGACTCGAGCAAGCAATTTAGTGACTGGAGGATTGTTTAGAAAGTTCATCACCATCATATTTTCACTTGTGGTCTCTTCCACTATGAATTCACAAAAGATGGTGAACCGGAGGAGCCACCTTCTACCAAGGAACCATTGCAATGGATGGTTAAAAGGCCTTGGATAATTCCAATTGAACACATACTTATCGACTTAGGAAACCTAGCATACCTACCCTAGTCAAGTGAGGGCTGTAATGGGGTAAGCTATAATAAATTTGACAAATAGTTCATATGCTTGTTTTCTTTTTCTTTATTACATTAGTTTATTTGTAGTGACTTGGATGTAATGTATCACTAACAATTACTATTTTTAAATATGTAGGATACATCACCCAGAATTCTATGATCAGATTATAAAGGATGCTGAAGCATATCCCGAGCAGTCTATTGGTGAGGTTTTCATCTTGAATGGTTAATTTTGTCTTCCATATCCATAATGGAAGCATGCACTGATATTCTTACTTGATTCTACAAGAGGTTTGTTTACTGCACTACTCACCGATCCACAAGACAGAGATACCGATAACCAATCTAGCCAGCTTACTCAGTAAGGGTAAGTGAACAAGTTGGGGATAGGGGAAGATGTCACTTATGACCTTCCTGATGATCTACCTGCTCAGGTGGACCTCAAGGACCTAGAGGCTGCTGCTGTCGAGCAAGAGGACATCGTGGCGGCTACTAAATTGGAGGAGGCCAATATCATGGTAAGCGAGAGGCGTCAGGGCATTATAGGGGGCCTCAAGCAAAGAAGAGTACAAGAGGACTGCCCAAAGACCGACCATTAGTACGTTGGAGGGATTTATGGGCCTCATTTGTCCAGTCCTTGGATGGTTAGATTAGAGTTCTTACTCCATCATAGAGCATTAACTAAGTTATTCATCCCAGGATCAAGAGGTAAGGCATAGTCAGCATTTCCGAAAGCCTAACACCGTGGCATTAAAGGGTTATGGTAAGTTTATTTTCTGTTAAAAACATATATGTAACAATTACATTAGCTTTGACCATTCACTAACACATACAATTGATCTTTAACGTGTAGCAAAATTTTTTACTACCAAAGAACGAATGCATAAGTGGTAGATCACATTAAACTTTCAAACGAGTAAACCATATAGCTAGCTCCGCTACAGGTTGAAGCCATACATCTAAGCTTAAGGTAGAGGCAAAGCAACTGCTAACAAGCCACCACCGAGGTAACAAGCACTGACGGAGGAGTGAAGGGGGTTCGTCCACTTCATAAAGAGTAGTCAGATTCCTAGGAATGAATGTTTTTAAAATGTATGTGGAACAAGCCTACATGGGACAATTCACGTAACCAATTATCTGTTACCCTTTTTTATGTTTTCACTAATGTAGCACAATCCATGGTGAATGCAAGAAATAAGAAGAAGCAAAAATCGATGCATACAGGTGGGACAAATTCTATGCTTTACCATGCTATTATGAAGGTAAGTGGCAATTTTGATGATCTATGCCTGACCTCTTCAAATGTTGTTCTTTCGGGCAGTACCCTCTATACCATCAGCCTACATTGCTATAGGTACTCCTAGCAGTGGCTGAGATCCTAACCATCCGAGCTTTATACTGAGATCATTCAAATTAGTGGCACCACATCCACAACTGTACCAGGTTTTTTACGAGATGTCGTGCTAGCCATTTGGGTTCATGCATGCATCGCATGATCCATCTCATGGGTCCTTTGGCAGCTCTGCACAACACCAAGGCCAACCTCATGTATTAGGTTTTACCCCGTGGATAGGGGGACCAAGTTTTTGGTCAATCTTCATCACAACTACCTGATACGAATGGGTAGAATATGAATATTTTGTGGATCTAGTGTTTTCAATTGTGGTTTATGGTTTATACTGTATTTTTCAATTTTTGTAAATGATAGAATAGAAAATTTAAAGATATGAACGATTAATCCTTGGATATGATGCACCAAAGATAAAATTGAAATAGTTGTTCTAATCAATTGACATTACGTAAGACAATAAGAAATAACAAGGAACAATCTTGAAAAAAGAACACTAAGTCTTATTTAAGAAGGAAGTTTGTTACAAAAAAACATTACAAAGTTACCAAGGGTATACAGGCAACAAAAACTAATAAGTCTATTACTAATAACCCTTATATAGACCCACAAGTCGAACAAGGACAAATATGGAAGAATAACAAAAAAAAATTAAAATGAGAAAGTAATATTTTTAAAAATGTGTAAACAGGGTTTGAGATTCCCCTATTGATCATGGTCGTGACTTGGGCCATGATCTCCTCATATCACAATTCTTCTTCCATCTTCAAGCAAACACGGACGTGATAAAGCTATTTGTAGCCGATATCACGAACGTGATGATGCCTGTTTTCTCTTTAGGATACTGATTTATACGTGATGACATGCTCGCGGTCTTTAATATGACGTATTCTTGATTACGACCTAAATAACAGGTGTGATAGTAGCTATTATCTCCTCTGATGTACAACTCCTAAGCTTAGATTCAACTATAGGCTTGATTACAGGCTTCTTCTCCATCACAGTCGTAATGGAGGGCGTAATCTCCTCTAAAGATAAATTTCCAATTCTTAAGCAAAATAATTCGTATCTCACTCCAAAGTGCATCAAATATCCTCTAAGGAAGCCCACTTCATCATCATTTGGAAAGATTCTTTGAACTAAGTTCATCAAGTGCTTAGTTATAGATCAGGTTATTGGCCCAAGTGACCCATGATTCCTATCATCTTCCTAAGGCTCATGAAGATTTTCCCTTAAATTTGGATCGATTTCGTTTGGAGTGTAAAGTGACTAGTCCATCACATTGCAGGTAGTTGAAGTGCCTCCAAAATTATCCATTATTTCAACCTTATAGGCCTTATAATTGATCTTCTCAATAATCTTGAATGGCCCATCAGCCCGAGGTGCTAATTTTATCGCTACGTCTCAGAAACCTATCCTTGCCAAGGTGAATCCAAACTAGGTCACCAGGTGAAAACTTAACTCTTCACTTTCCCTTATCTCTTCTTTCTTTCAACCTAACATTCTACCTTGGCAAACAATCATATACCTTTTAATGGAGTTGTTGTATTTGATAAGTACATCCTAATCCACTTTAACTATCTTTTGTCGTAAGAGCTTTAGGAAGCAAATCCAATGGAGAATTAGGATTAAATCCATAAATAACTTCAAAAGGCAACTTGCCCGTCACACTATGGATCGAATGATTATAAGTAAAATCCACAATAGACAAACAAAAATCCCTATCTTTCAAATTCTTTCCAATAGTAGCTCATAACAAAGAACCCAAAGTTCTATTCACAACCTCAATTTAACAATCGGTTTGTGGATAAAAGTGGTGCTAAACAACAACTTTGTTCCTAACCTCCTCCACAAGGTCTTCTAGAAGTAGCTCAAAACTTTCACATCTCTATAAGAAACAATAGATTATGGAATGCCATGAGGTTTAACTACTTCCTGCAAAAATAAACCAAAAATATCTACCGCATCATCGGTTTTATGGTATGGAGTAAAATGCGTCATCTTGCTAAACTGATCAACAACTGTCATAACAAAATCATGTCCTCTTCAAGTCTTAAGAAGTCCCAAGACAAGTCCATACTCAACTCAACCTACGGCTTGGTAGGGATGGGCAATGACAAATATAAACCTTGCTGTTCACTTTGACTTTTAGCCTTATTACAAGTAGAACACCCCTCAATCAGTCTATGTGCATCCTTAGCCATACTAGGCCAATAAAAGTATTCCTTCAATGCATCAAGAGTATGATCATTCCTAAAATGTCCAGATAGTCCACTACCATGGGTTTCTCTAATAAGCATCTCCTACATTGATCCATGCGGAATACACAATTTTCCTTGATGAAAAGAATACCCATCAACTAGATGATAGCCATCTACCAACCTTCCCTCTCCACAGGCCACTAAAATAGGTGTAAACACTCCATCCTCAGAATATTATTCCACAATTTGGTCAAACCCCAACAACTTAGCCTACATGGAATTTAACAATGTATGCCTCCTAGACAATGTATCAACTACTACATTAGTATCACCCTTCTTATACTTAATAGTATATGCAAATGTCTCTAAGAATTCAATACATCTCACATGCCTCTTGGACAATTTATTTTGACCTCTCAAATATTTCAAAGATTCATCATCAAAAAATGTGACGCACTCTTTAGTTAATAGAAAGAGTTGCCATACTGTAAGAGCTCGAATCAATGAATATAATTCCTTATCATAGATGGGATAGTTCAATGTAGCTCCATGAAGATTCTCACTAAAATATGCAATGGGATGACTCTCTTACACAAAGAACTACACCAACTCTAACATTGGAGGCATCACATTCAAGCTCAAAAACCTTGTTAAAATCAGGTAGCACTAATAATAGGGTTGAAGTAGATTTCTTCTTGATCAACTCAAAACTTTGATTGACTGCTTGATTCCAAACGAAAGAAATCTTCTTTAACTCTGTCATTGGTGCCACAATTGTGCTAAAATTTTTTATGAATATCTTGTAAAAAGAAGCTAACCCATGAAAACTACGTACCTCAAAAACATTAGTAGGAATAGAACATTCAGTGATAGCTTTGATCTTCTCATCATAAACACAAAGTCCAAATGGCATTGCCGTCCATAAATACAAACCATGCTTGGTTTTGAAAGTTGTTTTCCATTCATCTCCAGCTTTCATCTTCATTTGATGATACTCACCCTTCAAGTCAATCTTGGAAAATAATTGAGCACCATGCAACTCATCTAGCATGTCATCAACATGTGGTATAGGGTACCGGTACCTCATAGTGATGTGATTAATCGCCCTGCTATCCACACACATTCTCCAACTGTCATCTTTCTTGGGTACTAATAAAGTTGGCAACGAACATGGACTCATACTTTCTCGTGCAAACCCCTTCTCTAGCAATTCATCCATGTGCTTCTTCAATTCTTTAGCTTCTTCGAGGATTCATTCGATAAATTGGTCTGTTAGGTGATGTAGCTCTTGGAACCAAATCAATTTGATGCTCAATGCCCCTCAAAGGAGGTAATCATCTTGGAAGTTCTTCTAGAAAAATATCAACAAATTGAGTCAACAAAATTTGAACTTCCTGCAGGATGGAAAGGACACGTTCAACTTCCAAAGCCTATTTCACATACAACAAATGCATTGGTTGTCCATTAGTCAATTCTTTCTCGATCTCTCCTTCTGTCATCAACATTGACTCCTTTTTAAGGGGATTCAATTCTTGATGTATTTGCCTCACTGCTTCTGGATTCATAGGAAATAGCTTAATCCATTTGCCATTATATAACACGGAGTAAGTATGTCTTTTCCATTGTGGTTCACATTCCAATCAAATAGCCATGAGTGACCCAACAAGATATGAGACACATTCATAGGCACTATATTACAAAGAACTCATTAGTGTATTGGTTAGGTAAAGAGATAAGAACCAATACCTACCTAGTGATATGAACTGAGCCCTTATCATTAAGCCAATGCAAACGGTATGGTTGGGGATGGGGAGCTGTTCGAAGTTTTAACTTCACAACAAGTGTTGCTGCCACCACATTGGTATAACTTCCATAATCAATAATGGCTACACATATAGCTCCATCACTGAGAATTTGATATGGAATATGTTCTTCCTTTGCTCTTAATTAACAACTAGTGTAATACTAAAGCTCCTCCTCACTATCCCATTCAAAGGTATAGCAGCCCCAACTAATGGTTCACACGTCAACTCTTCACTTTACTCCTCAGAATCAGAATAACTACTCCTTTCCTCTTCTCCTTCACTTTCTACATGTCCATGACCCAAGTATTTGAAACATTTGATATCTCTTGTTTTCTTTCCAATACTACTAGAATCACTCGGTTTAGAAACCGATTTCCCTATATCATCAATAGATTTGTTAATAACAGATTCATGCTTCTCATCATGATAATAACTGATAGTACTCTTCCTTTTTAACATCATGCCAATAATACTTTTTACTACTTTCATATTTAGAAAAGTTACCTGAAGATTCGAGAGATTTGCGTTGTCTTTCAACCTTTTTTACCATCAACGTTGCTTCCTTCGAAGTATAATCTATTGAAGCTCAACCACATCTAAAATTTCATATTTTAAACTTGTAAGGAATCTAGCAATTGATTGATTCGAAGTTCCCATGATTTGACTTCACACAGTAAGGATCTTAAACTCTTGAATATATTCAACCACACTTTTACTTCCTTGTCATAAGTATGCAACCTCATCAATAATTCTTGGCTATAGAATCCATAATAAATCTTCGCTGCAATAACTTACGCATCTCAACCTAAGTAGTTACATCTCCCTCCCCATTCCTCCTTCTATGAGCTAATACATTCTTCCACCAAGGTGAAGCATAGCCCTTAAATTCAATTGCAACAAGCTTAACTCGCTATACATCATCACAATCATGACAGTTAAAGAGCTTTTTAATTTGATCATCCCAATCATACTATTTATCTGCTCTACCTGTATTACCAAAAGATGGTGCTTTCAGTTTTATGGTCTCAATACCGCATAATCCCCTAAGCCTACACCCATCATGGAACCATCAAAATCATCTTCATAGTCTCTAACTCTACAACCACGCACCAGGTGGCGCGCATTCCCTCTTCCCCTTCTACAACCATCTACTACTCCACCACGAGGAATTTGAATCCTAGGGTTATCCTCTAATTCCTCAATATGCCCTCATTCTTGCGTTTCATGGGTTTAAGGGTTTCCCCTAACAATTCTTTCTACACTTCTTAGGCTTTCACCTTGTTGATGCATCATATGTTGCATTCCCTGCATCATCTCCTTCATAAAATCTATGAACTCACCCATATTAACAGTGCTTTGTCCCTTAAGAGCATTACCATCTCCACTAATATCAGATTTTCCAAACATTCTCAAAAGAAATCAAACTTACAGTAAAATCAATCACAAGAATGAAACTTACCAAGCAAGGAATCTAATACCAAAGCCGCAACCTGTAACCCGCAACCCTAAGCTTTGATACTAAGATGATACAAATGGGTAAAATCCAAATAATTTGCAGATCTAGTGCTTTCAATTGCGATTTAGGGTATATAATGTATTTTTGGATTCTTGTGAATGATAGAACAAAAAATTAAAGATATAAATGATTAATCCTTAGATATGATGCACCAAAGATAAAATTAAACTAGTTGTTCTAATCGATCCAGATTATGCACGACGACAAGAACCAATAAAGAACAATCCTTAAAAAAGAGTACTCAATCTTATTCAAGAAGGAAATTTGTCACAAAGGACATTACAAAGTTACCAAAGTAAACAAGCAACAAAAACTAATAACCCTATCACTAATAATCATTATATAGACCCATAAGTCGGGTAGGGCAAATATGGAAGAATAAAAGACAAACCAATAAAATAGGAAAGTAATGTTTTTAAAAATGCATAAATAGTGTTTAAAATCCCCCTGTTGATCACGATCGTGACTCAGGTCGTGGTCTCCTCGGATCACAATTCTTCTTCCATCTTCAAGTAAAAATAGGTGTGATATAACTAGTAACGGCCGGCATCACAAGCATGATGACGCCCATTATCTCCTCGAGTCACTGAATTATATGATAATGATGTACACTGCTCACGGCCTCTAATACAGTCGTATTCTTGTTTACCCTGAAGAACAGGCTTGATAACAGCCGTTATCTCCTCCAATGCACAACTCCTAAGCATATTCAACCATAGGCTTCATTATGGGCATCTGTTCCATCACAGATGGGATCACGAGCATGATCTCCTCTGAAAACGAATTTCCAATTCTTAAGCACAACAATTCAGATCTCACTCTAGGGTGCATCATATATCCTCTAAGGAAGACCACTTCATCATCATTTAGATCATTCGTAAGGATTCTTTAAACCAAGTTCATCAAGCCTTTATCTCTAGATTAGGTTATTGGCCTAAGTGACCCATGATTCCTATCACCGCCCCTCTTTGGCTGATACCCAATCACAAGCACGACTCCACTGCCAAGTTAAAGCACATCCTAATTTCCTCCTCAGTAGCCCACACAACCTTTTGTTTACCATCCAACACCACCTTTGACTTCCTCAGCCACATCCTATGCAACATTGATTACAAGATTGTCCCGTTCTCGATAGCAATAGTCTCAAAGATGCTAAGCATGCTAAGGATTTGTTTTCATTGTTTCTAATGTTTGGACTTTACATTTTTTTTCTCAGACTTCGATGTTATATTGTAGATCATGTGGGTTGTGAGGACCAGTTTTATACTTTTGGTTTGTATAGATGGATTGTATAATGATTTACATGTTATTCCCAGTTAACTTTTCATATTTCATAAATCTAGAAGTGAACTATATAATACATCTCAAAACGTGCAATGCTAAATACCTAACATTAAATTAAGAATTTGGTTTTATATATCGAAAGTAAGATTGGACATTATTATCACTAATTAATTTCAAAAATAATAAAAAATGTATTTTAATATTAAAATATATAAAGTGTGTGATATTTACAATTATGTACTCAATTTTTTTAAGTATTATTTTTAGTATATAATTTACATAGCATATATTAATCAATTTACATGAATAGTATTTGCATATATATAGTCTACATCATAATAATCAACTTATATTTATATTATTTACTATTACATATACTTTATTTATATCATTAATAATTTTCAACAAATTAGAATTTCAATTTTATATTAATAATGTAAACAAATTTTAGTGGGGAAGGAAACAAAATTTTTTCAAGAAATGGTAGGGCGAGAATCAAAATTTTTCACAAAATGGTTGGTGGAGGCGTGAACAATTGAATTTTGGTAAGTAGACGCAAATATCTTCTCAATCTGTCTTAGAATGAGGCGAATTTCGCCTAATTAAGGATAATGAGGCAAAATTCATCTCACTATCCCAATCATGAGGCGAATTTCATCTAATGTTGTTGAGGCAACTTCTGCCTTACACCAATCCTATTTATTCCTCTATGTGCCTTCACATTTGGCATTTGCAACTCATATCTCTCTCTCTCTCTCTCTCTTTGAGATCAATTATCCCCATCTTTATATCTCTCTTTGATCTTCTTTCAAGTTACAATCTATTGTTGTTTTGTTTATTTTTTTCCCTTTTCAACTAGTCTTGTTATGTGATGATTTTAAATTGATTTTTGTGTGTGAATTTTTCATGTGCAGATCATCATATTGATTCAATAAAAAAAATTAAAGGTAATATCTTATTGTTATAGGATTTTATTTGTTTTTTCTTGATTTGTATTTGTTTCATGTTTTATTAACTAATTGATGGATTTTATTTAATTTTTCAGGTATTTGATGATTTCAAATGTGTAATATTTACACAAATAAAAATACACTGATGACAACATAATAAATAATAAATTTATTATTCATAAAATTTATGTATAAAAAATATAAAATAATAAAAAAGTCTAGTTACTTCTAATTGATAATTTAAATTCCCATTCAAAATAACTTAAAATAAGAAATAACTACGTATTATAGATAGTTTATTTATTTAAAAAGAAATAATTATTTTTAAAAATAGGTATTTTTTAATTCAAGAACAATTATTTGGACATATTTATGAAGTTTGGCCCAAAAAAAAAGACATACTTGTGGGAAAAAAAATTTGAATGTGAGGTTTTTCCTCTGTATCCTTGTCAAAGGCGAAACTCGCCTCATCCCATTATCTGATGTGGACAAAACTCGCCTCTTAACTATATCAAGGAGAAATTTTCTTAATAACGTGGATGGAACTTGCCTCTTAACTACATCGAAGAGAAAATCGCTCCTTTTCTCTACTAAGCGGCAATTTTCACCTCTCTTGGCGAAATTCAGTGGCAAAATTTTGGCCTTAAGAGGTGGTTTAATTCGAGTCAATTGCCTGGGTTTTTTGCTAGCGTCTCCACAAAGAGAATTTATCTGCGCAAATTACCAATTATGCTGAACTACGTCGGCCTTTAGTGGCCATTTGGAAATGGAAATTTACTTTTCGGTTAGTTTTAACTACCAAGGTAAAAGAGCAAGTCAATATCGTCAGCAATGTACCCAAAAAAAAAAAAAATTAAATTCATAAAAAATTATTTTTATTACGTAGAGATTGAAAAGGACCTGTCCATCATCACAACCTTGCTAACACAAAGGCCAAGAAAGGAAATTCTACACAATTATCATTCAAATTAAAGGAAGGTAAGGTCATCATCCTACCTGACCCTTTTTTTCAACTTTGATAATTAACAATCATAATTCCACTTCTTTTGTCTTAACGCAGAAAAAAAAAAAGTCACCAGAAACACCTAGTGGCGTTTTCTTCAAGCCCTTTACTTTACAACTTTGAATAATATATTAATTTATATATACATATATGATATCATTATTATATTATATTCATTTATTTGTTATTTGTCCTGTCTAGTGTCTCCACGCTTATGTCTGCCTTTTTTAGAATGGAAACAAAGACCACATCACAACTACTTCACTTTCTCTATCTCTTGTGCCCTAGCACATGTCGATTACTGCTTTTTTTTAATTAATTATTTATTTTTTAATCCAAAGATAAGAATAAGACCAATCAAAAGCTTTTCAGGCCTTTTCAACTATTATTTTCAGTGACTCGTAATTGCATCCGTTAAAAAGTATTCATGGCACTTATTAAGGATTACAAAGGAAAATATTTTTTAATTTAAAAAAAAAACGATATGAAATCGTGAAATTTTTTCTTTCTTTTGCTTTTTAAGAAGTACCCTGTCTTCATTTGATTGAGTGGCTTTTTAATGGATTATTATAATGGACAAGGATAAAAAAGGTTGCATAATAATCAATTAGTATCTTTTTCCGATATTAAGACAAATGTGATTACTGATTATACTTGATGATAATCATATATAAAGCTTTTTCTCACATCAATCAGTCGCTAGGTGTTGAAGAGTAAAGACAAATCTTGAAGATGGAAACCCATGAGAAGAATGGAATAATGAAGATTAGCATTATTTATCGTTTTCTTCCACCTTTTTCAAAGAAATTCATATGTTCTCATTTCTCTGCAGGAACGTGACAAAACTTGACCTTAATTTTTCCGTGTTCACCGAGGATTCCCATGTCTTCTAAGTTCTAAGTGATATTTATACGTTCATATTAGTCCTGGTTATATATGTTATGTTCTTCGTTCATATACTGTTACAATAGCATCTGAATAAAGGAACAACTAGATTATATTAGTGGCTAGTGCGTGGATAACTCTACTAGAATCATTTTCTGATATAGTTATTAAAGTTTTTAGGTTTGTTTTTTATGTAATTTCTTAAAAACTATTTATATGGGATAGGGTATGGCGTATGGGTATATTTTCTTCGTGCCTTATAACCACCGTAAAACCTATTATATAAGATATAGAAGCAATAGGTTCTAAAGTACCACATGTCTACCTTGGAAAAAATTATTACCACTATTTGCATGTAGCACAATATTATTATTTTAACTAAACAAGTAGCTGGAAAAGAAAAAAGAATAAAAAGGGAAAGTTACAAACCTACTTTAAAAAAAAAAAAGAAAAAAGAAAAAAAAAGAAGAAGAAATCACATCTTTATTTCCTTTATCGCCACGCAATTTCCTCTAAAGTAATCTAAATTCTATGAGTTTCGCATTCTTCATGTGAGAGTTTTATTTTCTTTTTCATGTTGTTTTTTCAACCAACAATAAGTGCCTTCTGAAAAGAAGTTCACGCAACGGTATATTAGAGGCTAATAAAAATCTCACTGGATATACATATATATATATTATATAATAATAGATTAGTTTCTTTTATTAAGGAAAAACCACATAGAGGTAATCAAAATTCAGGTATGTCCAAATAAGAGATCAACATTATATAGAATAATATAAATTAAGAATTGTTACTATTCTATTATAAATATACTAACATTGCACATTTGAGTGACATCAAGTCAGCATCCATTTGTAGTACTAAGAAGAACACTAATCCTTTTTTTTTTTCTAATCACTTAAAACATTAATATCATATTTACACCACTTTATATAACGTTAATTCCTTTTTTTATACATTTAAAACATTAATCCCTATTAGTCGCTTAGTTTACCTGTAGAGAACATTGGATTTGGACCTTCGATTGTATGGGCATGCAAAATAGTATAGGGTTAGTGGGCCTCGAGAGTTGTCTGGTGCAACCACTTCAATGGTCAAGTCACTATGATATTTAGTAAGGAGTTAAAATGAAATGACAAAGTAAAGGCTATTAGTGTGCATGTTTCTTTTTGTGTGATCTTGGAGGAATATATAGAGTACCAAGAGTTGACGATGTAACATTTTCAAATCATGGAGATGGTAGAGGTTTGTGGTCCTTCATTAGTAGTGGTCGAGGAGCCACTATCCCCTAAATCATAGGAAGACTGACCAGTCGATCATCTAGGTTTCGTCAGACGAATAGGAAATATTGTTAGCCCTATCGGTTATATTGGAATAGTATTGAGTGAGTTATAGATGACCGAATGCATAGTAAAGTGTTGATGAGAGTATGTATCGGCCATTTAGCTAGGCTAGGCTTAAGAAGCCCTTTGTCTAAATTCATCTGTTAACAATTTCTTAATTGAATTTATCCCAAACGTTGATCCCCTTTAGTATAACTTTCCTCTTTTATTAAAACAGTTTACATAATGTATATTAAGATATTATGATAAATTTCAATTTTGTGATCGTATTATACTAGATATTGATGAATATATTTGCTGCAAATCATGGAAATATCAATAGGTTTTTGGAAAATTTACCATAAAAATTTAAAATTATGAAAATATAATAGAAAAAGTTTTCAGTTTCATAAGACACCAAATACCATATTGACTTAACACACTCTAAGGTAGTTCTTATATGTTAAAATGTAGGCTTTTATATCTAAAATTCTAGTGCCTGTAGTCACAAGGTATGGTGTAAGTATGACTATACAAATATTAATATTGTTACTCCACTCTTGTCCAAAAGTCCAAGGTAAGCCTTGAAATCAAGTACGTAATATTGCTTAAACTCACACATGCAATGCTTGCTTACTATCTTACAATATAGTAGATGCATCAAATAGATTCATTCATATATATTTTCTAGTCTAAACACACAAGACAATCTCAACAAGTGGAAATTATGAAAAACTCATATTCCACTTAGAAGAACATACATGATTTGCAATTCAACACCAAAAACAAGTGGGTCATTTGAAACCACAAAAGATGAATCCACGAAACAAAAACATAGTTCTTTGAGACCACATCATTCAAAGGTCAATCTTGTTACTATTGGTTAAAACCAATATTTATCTTTATTACGGAGCACAATTAATTTTAACATTCAAATTGATGTCCCATTTTACCAATTAGAGTGCTCCTATTACTTTCTTCTAACTTAACTAATTTGTATAAGAAATTACTCTTCCCTCATTTTAACGACACACTAAATCTTCTTCAGCAAACTTTTCATACCGTCTTTAATTCATATAATCTCCTTGTCATCTATTCGACCACTCAATGTCCCCAATCATAACACAATTACTCTATTTTGCTTTGCACTATCTATTGCATTATGATTACTAAATTATTCACCACAACAGTAAGATTTTGCATCTTTTGCTTGAGATTGATGCTTTTTGGCACTTTTGCTTTCATAAAGACTATTGTCATACTCCTAACACCTCTAGCAATATTATTTTCCATGATACTATAAAAAAAAAAAAAAAAAAAACTCAGTGCTAACAACTACATAGTCAATATCAAACGCCCTGTGATTCGATATATGAATCTTCAATCTAATATGAAAAAACATAATGTGTCTGGAAGAACAATCATTAGGTCATGAGATCAAACGTAATTGGGAATAGCAAGCGTCTAGTATCAACCACTCTTCACAATGAATAAAAAGTATTTGTAAGGATTTTCTTATAAAAAAAAAGTTATATGTACAACTCCTCCTTAGATATGAAGTTAATACCCCAAATTTAATCAAGGTGTGTACAATCGTCACGTATATACCTTATGTATTACACACACACAAGCTTCCTATTATGTTTATGTCGAACATTGCTGACCAATTTAAAATTCTGAAGTCATTTAATTAAATCCTGGAAACAACTGGATTTGTAATAGGTAAAGTAACTTTATAAAAATTTCTAGCTTCCACTCATGAGAGTGAATTAACCTTTTAAAACAAAACCATACCATCAGATATCTCATATACCTTTCATGATGGTCCAAAAAAGCTTTAAAACTCATTTACAAAATGTGTGCGCTTCTCGACTTAGCCTATTAAAGAAAATATGGACATTAAAAAATAAATCCAGCTCTTTATATAAAAACAAAACAAAATAAAATCCACAGTCCTAACCTACTTCACTCTTCAACAAATTCTCCCTGAGTCATCCCATACACCGAACCAAATATCATCAAAAATAGCATCATCATCCACATCATCTTAATCAAATCATCAACATCATCTCCAATTTAAACTTAGAAAGAAAGAATAATCAGTTGAAGTCCAGTACACAGCAACACAAGCACACACGAGATGACACACAAGTTTAAACTAGTGCAATGCAGCAAAAATAGATTATTATCCTTAAATTAAAGTAAATAAACCAATACTGGAATACTCATACTCCGGAACAATATCTAGGAACCTAGGGGTCCTGAGTAACAACAGCTACTAAAGAAATTGATATAGACAGCCCATATACATATATCTTCTATATCTAACTAAAAAGAAAAATAGCCTCATCTAGGGTTCAAAGCCATTACACATACTCTACTAATCATAGTCCATAATATAATAAGGCTTAACCAGTTCCATGAATGTGAGCCCTACTATATTACTTATCGCCGATTAAGATAAACATTACACCGATATCGTTTGCCTCATCACCTATCCGCTAAGCCACTTATGAATTGTCATTGCATCATGGTAAACGGATAGCCTAAGCTCTTAATTACCACACCCAGCTCCGATCAAGATTGTCGCTCCCTTGACCAAATTAAACAACACATGCATAAGCAACAGTCATTAATTATTAAGTCATCTTTAAGTTTTAGTTCATTAGGAATGTCTATCCTAACAAACAACAAGCACTGCTACTTTTTATCTTTGAAATCCAAATAGGGACAGAGAGTATTTTAAAATCCATCTCAAAAGATAAATCACGTATCCATGTCTATAAATTCAAGAATTAAACTCATGTAAGAAATTAAATTAACCATCCACTTATCTCAAACTTATTTTTAATCATATTTGATCATAAACTAAGTAAGAACCCTACCATGATTATGAAGATCGTTACACCAAGATACGAACAGTTGTCCAGTGCCAATCAACATATTTCTTTTCTCTTTGCTTATAGTCATTTATTATAAAAACATTATCAAAACATTCATATTCAAAAATACTCATTTCCTAAGCAAACACACGTTCGAAACAACATATTCCCCATATAATTCATGGTTTAACATAATACATTAGTCTAAACCAATTATTAACTATTGAGCTTATTTAAAGTTAATCCTAACCAAATTTATTAGAATTTAACATTTAATTCAATTATTGAGTCAAGTTGATTAAACTTAATCAATCTAATTCATTTTAGCTCATTAAAGTTCATTAAGCCATGTTGAACTTAGGATTATTAACTAAGTTCATTTTATATCTAACTTACTATATTTAATCCAATTATTTATTAATATATAATTTCACTTAACCCATGCTTAATTATATCGATTTGCTTATATAACACATTAACTATCATTTATCTATTATTTATTTACTTTTATTTTTTTTTCGGATTTTTATGAAGAATATGGGTAGGTGTACGGCCGTGTTGCACATCATGTACATACATAAGAAGAAGGACAACCAATACATCTAGCCATGTTTCCATCGTGTTTGTTAAATGTTTTACATTCTTAAATATCAGAGAGTAGCATGATGAGATACATATAGCCCTGTTCTAGCCGTGTTTCTCTTTACATAATAAACATGCAAGAAACAGTAAGAAACATGGTGGGATGGGGCACCCCGTGTTCTAGTCATGCTATTCTAAGACTGTATATGTAAAAAGGAACAAAGCGAAGCACGGTTGGATGGGGTAACTATGTTCCAATCGTGTTTCTTCTCTGGTATATGTTTTAAAAACAATACGAAGCACAACTAATACATCTCCCCATGTTTCCCTCTATGCTCATACTCGAAAACAAAGCATATGTATTTAACTCACTCCAGCTACTTGTTTTACATCATTTTTCAACATACATCATCTTAAAATCCACTTAAAAATCTAGAATCATCATGTCTAACATCTATATTCATGTTTTACTTCATATATCATCTTAATCCTAATTCTAACATGTATGATCTCACCTAGGTTTTAACATACAACTTTATATATTACAAGATTACATGTTTCGTCTTAATTCCTACATATAACTAACATCAATTACATGTTTTACATGTTTCATCATAATTCCTACATGTAACTAACATCAATCCATCATATATACTTAGAAACAACAATCAAAACAAAAATAAAACAATGGTAATTTTTTTTTAGCAAAAACATGCAATTTGAGCTTCTTTTTTTGTAGTTAGAGCTACTTCTAACTTCATTACCACTTCTTATCTCCTTTTCTATCTTTGATTTCTCTTCTAGTCTTCTTGAAATTGAGATTTGGAAAGATAGAAGAGAGAAAAAGAGAGAAAGAGAAGAAAGAAAGAAAGAAATGAACAAAACAAAAGGAAAGGAAAATAGAGGAACAAAAGGAAAAAGGAAGATTAAAGATAAAATTAAAGATATTTTTGGATAAAGGTATTAGGTTTAGAACTTTCAAATCAATTTCTTTAGTTCTAAAAGTGTTTAGGAAACAATCTTAGAATCTACAGGTTATAAATTAAGAACTTAAAATAAAAACTTAATTGAGGAACTTAGTTTAGATCAAATTGATATTCAATTTGAGCTTGGCTTAAGAACTAATAATTTTAGGCAGGCAAATGAACTCAAAATCTATGGGGATTTAGATGTTGGAATTTAGACTAGAATTTAATGATTTAGGAATCCACTAAACATTTAAACAACATGTCCAAGGGTTTAAGAATTCAAAATCTCAAATTCCAACTTAATCTATTATAGATCTAATTATGTTAATTTATCTAATTACATGCTATGATTTGTTTAAGGTATTTGATCTATCTAATCTCAACTTCTAACTTAGGTGAAAGTTTAGGGTATTTCATGAAGATTAAAATAACTATCAAATATTTACTTTTATGAGATTTAGACACCATATCAGCAACCATATTTTAATTTAAATTTCATGCCATTGTAAGATAAAGCCCTACTATGCAATTAGAAACTATGATCGAATTAGCCTCTAAAATGAAACCTTTAACGTAATAAAAAATAAGTGCTTTCACCTAAGCAAAACGAGAAACTAGTTACATATTAGAAGCAAAATCTATTGCTAAATGACAAGCACTTGCTTCAAAATTTGAAACTAACTCTAACAATATAAACCTTTTCCTTAAATTTACGTAATGGTTAAAGAATTCCTCTTCAAATACTTGTTCTATAGATCATAAAGAACCTTAAAGAACTGCCTAAACCAAGTTACTAAAACCCTTTATTCATGATCAAGTCATGGGACTATTATTATGCAGTTTCTAACTCAATTCAATGTTTTGATTCCCATCACTAGGGAATGAGAAGTTGTTATGCTACTTGGCAACTAACAAAGTGACTCCTTCAAAAGCACCTCCTTCCTAATTACTAATGTTAAAAATGCTTCTCAAATTGCAGGCACTAAAACAAGGTAGTATGAGCACAAAAGAATATGTAAAAGAGTTTGAATTACTTGTGATAAGATGTAAAGTGAGGAACTATGGGAACAAATCGTAGCTCTGTTCATTATTAGGTTGAGATGTGAAATTTGAAATTTTATAAAAGTGTAGCCTTATAAGGATCTAAATGATGTAATCAAACCAGCATTTAAAGTTAAGAAACAATGTTAGAGGGTTATGATCAAATTACTAGATGTTCTACGTAAACGTCTAGATGATGGTGACCCTAGAGTTAGCAAGAATGATCATGATAGGTAAGTAACCTACGGTGAAATAAAAGGTTACACATATGAAACTCTTTACAAAAATAATAAAAGAAATTAAACTACAGATAGATAGCAAGAATCCATTGAAGTGAAGTGTGTTTAATGTTTATTATTTAGGCACTTAATAGCACATTATCTTAATTGCAAGGTCATAGTAGCAAGAAGTGAAGCCTTGCAATTTAGGACAAACATTGAGATGATAACTAATGAGAAACTAGTCAATGTTGCATAGAAAGTAGAGATTTGTGACGAGGAGGAGGATTGGATCAAAGATGAAATAGGGCAATAATGAGTCATACTCCATAAGGATTTTACTTATACAATCTAAGTCTGATGATGAATCAAAGAGAACATATTCCTTACCTAGTTTCTAATTCAATGTAAGAATGTTTAGCCACTCGCTACCCCAACCTAGCTTCTAATGCATCGATTGATAGATGAGTTACAAACGTCTTCATTTATGAATACAATAGTTCAACAACAAAGGGACTATGTAAGCTAATAAGCAAGAACGAATTCCCATTTATATTGGTTTTACTATATTAGTTCAATTACTTGTGATGTAATCCCCTTGGAGGTAACTATACACTTTTGGGTAGGCTAGGCAATCTTATCTTTTTTTTTTCCTTAAGTTATTCATAATAATGATTATAAGGATCTATCAAAGGATCATGCAAGAAGTGGAAAATTAAATTGTACATTCTCTATCATGTTGCAATCCATTATCTAAAAACTTAGGCATATGTTTGAATGAATCAAAAAGCAATTAGATTGAGGTTGTTGTGTAAGATCTGCATACTTTTAAATTCCTACAAATAAAGTGAGTAAACCATTCCCTCTTTTCTCAAAAATTCAATCTTTTAGGATTTTTAACCCATTAGGAGACCTATAAACCAAGAATTAGTTATTGATAATATAAAAGTACATATTAGTGATATTAGTTTTGAAGAACAATTATAAATAAATGCTAATATGTGAAATAGGTAATTTCAATTGATATATATTTTAATAGTAAATATTTGGTCATGGCTCTTTGGGCCTCAACACCAGCATTAAGAGATTAGCAAGCCTATAGGCTTATTCGATTATCTCCAAGCCTAGGAGGTCTCGAGCCCACTAAAGGCCTCAACCTTAACCTCCCTTATGTAGACCCCAACCTCATGAAGACTTCATTCTCTTGCTAGTACTTCATTAGGACCTCGGTCCTCTATGAGAATCGAGGTCCTCCTTGACCTTAATCTCAACTCCTCAAATGAGAGGCACATGGTGACGTAATTTAAAAGGTCACGACCCCACACTTGGGGGCTCATAGTGACCTACCCAATGCACTCACCTCCCTAAGGGGACAAACACCCATCTAGCACCCCCTCCATGATTAACAACACCATGCTCCTTGGGTTCAAGTCAGCTAACAAATTTTGGGATTTGCCTTGTACGATAAAAATATTTTATGGATCCAATTTTGTTATGACCACCATCTATAAATAAGCCATCATGTGAATAGTGTGAAAGTACGATACAATAGAATAGAAAATTGTACTATTATGAAATTCTTTCCATATTCTCTCCTTCTAAAACCCACAACCAACTTAAGCATCAAAGTAGTTACCCCTTAGCATATTATTGATCGGGTTTATGTGTTTGTAGGTCTACAATACTCTCATACTCAATTCTAAAGGCAATTCAACACAAACAACACATATAATTGAAAGAATTGATGAACTAGAGATCAGAGCACATAGGCTTGTAACTTGAAGTTTCATATCATGAAAACTCTAATAAAGGTATCATGATGATGTCTAATCGGACTTAAGATCTGTGTTCACGAAATTGAGGTCAACCCCTTAAGACCATAAGGTCAACTAGTCTTTAAAATAAGAAGGAGGTTAGTAATAGGAAAGAGACAAAAGATCCCTAGTAAAGTGGTCGATGGCCTCTTCCTCAAGCAAGCAACCCTTGCAATTATGTCAACTGTCCCTTACTCTTTAGCTTAAGTTAACCGCTTAAGATACCTAAGTCAACTAAGTAACCTAAGTGACCCATATGAACTTATGGTAAATTGCATTAGAAGGTATTAACATTTAGGGGTGAGTTCATTTAAGATATCAACGTTTTGAGTATTTAAAATAAGGAATCAATGTTTTAGAAAGTAAATCAAATGAAGTATCAATATTTTGCAAAGAAAATTTAAGGTATCTACATTTATATTAATTTTCAATTAGGTTTCCTTAATTTTCCTCAAATATCAAATATTAATACCTTACTTGACTCACTTTACGAAATGTTAATTCCTCTTTTTAAATACTTAAAACGTTGATATCTTATATGAATTTAACTCCCAAGCATTGAAACCTCTTTTGAGCCACTAAAAATGTTGATATCTTATATGAACTTATCCTCAAATGTTGATACCTTTCGACGTATTTTACCCTAAGATTTATGAACTTAATATGCTTATGAACTCCTTGATAATTGATAGAAAATTTAGACTTGAGATTTAAGATCTATACATATACTTAGGTGTTACTCTATTGTTTATGTAAAATAGTTATACAGATTAATATTCAGTGGAATCAAGGATGTAAATGGATTCTAGGCACATAACTATTATTGTCTAGCAAATGCTTGCTAAGATGGTACTAACATGGCTAATAAATGTCTACCTTAAATGATGTGTAAATTGCTTGTGTGTGGCTATTCCAAATTACAAGTAGTGACCATTAACAAGGGGTTAGTCATCCCAAATGCCACTGTGGTGATGGTATTAATAATCGATATGAGGTATCTACAACTAATAATCAATAAAACAAAATACAGTTATGTTAGGGTTAAATGGTGGATAAGACTTGGTTAGAATGGTGTAGATAGACAATATTCCCAATATCTTGATTAGGTAGTGAACTTAAGATGAAACTTTTTAAGTATCATGGTAAAAGGGAACAAAGTTGCACCTTATAGGTGTTGTCTTAGATGGCAAGTTATAAGCATACTATATTTTTGTATAGCAAATGGTGAACTATAGTATACCACATCTAGAAAATTTCTACTTAAGTCATTTCAAATTCTTATTGCTGAGATTTTGCTGCTTGTTGAACCTGAATTATATATTAACAAATCTTTTTGTTGCATTTAGTTATACAAAAAGGTTTGCGTATGATTATAACTTATGTTTGTGTGTCTCTCATGGTTTAACTCGTCTTATGACTTGTTCATTTGGGAATTTAAAATTTTTAGGTGTTAATGAGGTTAGCTTAGCCACTAGACCGGAACAATAGTGACATTAGAGTAGTTATCGGACCGCATATGTATAAGAAAATAGGTTTAGTTATATGACCTAAAGTTTTAAAAGGTGGTACCACTAATAGTAATACAAGTCAAATTTCAAATATTTAACCAAGAAAGATAAAAATGCATTAAAAAAAGTATATAAATTGCAATTCAATTCTCTTATATTAGCTTCTTATGTTCTTAACCTTCCATATTTGACTTTTTTTTTTTTAAACCAAACTCTCATATTTGAAATTAAACATTTAGATTTTCAAATCTAATTAAAAAAAAAAAAAAGAAGGCTCATTTTCTCTTATATTTTGCTTTCGAATAAAATTATTGAGAAAATACTTAAAATAAATACTAACGTAAAGTTAAGGATTAAATGATTATATATAAATCTAAATGCATGATCTTTTTTTAAAATTTGGGGATATAAACACATAATTTGATATAGAAAAGATTAATCATATATATAAAACAAATATAAAAAATAAATAATATTTAAAAGTTTACCCAATATTTAAAAGAAAAAACAAATAGGTCTAGATTGTGTAAATCAATATTTGATAGCTTTGGATCCGCCAGAGGTATCATGAGGGGTATTGAATATAGCAACTTTCTTTTGTTTGTTTTGTTTGATTCCTCATGCAATATGCATATCTTTTTCAATGTAACATCCTTTTCACACACGTATCGTCAATAATTTCATGCACCCTTTTGGTTTTCATCTTTATTATGGCTTACATGGCTTTTGAATTAGGCACGTATCCTCCTAATCCTTAGATTGTCAAAGTAAAAGCGTGTTGAAAAGCAGAAATCCAACCACTGATGCGTTATGGATTTAGACTCTAGAAAGCCAAAATCAGTTCATTGCTATTACAATAATTCTAAAGTGATGAAGAAAAAGGTAATAAGGAAGAAAAAAAAGTCATATGGTACGGAAACTTTAACAGTATTTTGATTTAGTTTTATAAAGTGGAATAAAATAGCTAGTATTTAACATAAAAAAAAAATAGAAACATACAAACTATAGAATTGTAACACTAGTATTTAAAAGTCTATTTGACAACTTTTTAAAGAGATGTTAGCATATTTTAGATCAAAAGTAAATTACACTTGTCTATTGCAGTAGTTTTTGGAAGGATCAAAACCGAAAACATGTTTTCCTTATCACAATTGATTGTTAAAAACCTTTAATAAACTAATAATAGAAATTGTAAATTTCCAGTTTAGGTAATTAATTAAGGATCTATATTGATTTTAAGGATATGCATATGAGTAATTAAGTCTTTATTTTTTTTTTTTTAATTTTTTTTCCAAACAATTATGTGAAATGGACACCAAATTGGTGTCTACTGACATGGCGCAACCCAAGTCAAATTCAGCTAAATAAATGACATGGTAGTGCCTGGCAAGAAAAGAATTTAAAAAAAATTACATGGTAGTGAGATTATCCAAGTATTAGTTCATATTTATTTATTTATTTATTTATTTGAGAAAGGGAGATAGAGCGAAGCTTGTTCAATGTTCATCATGGGTGTCGACGGCTAAACTGAAGAAGCCAAGCAGCCATGAAAAGGCTGTCCCCATGACTCAGACCTCTCAACCACTTTAAACCAAATGTAAACACCAACAAACTCAAAAAGGGATGTACATTTCAAAGAGCAAATGGCCGGTGGCACAGGACGGTCACTTCCATCAAACAAATTTCCATGCTTTTCCATAGATGCCTTTTCGAAAGTTTGTTTGGCGCCACACGCTACATCTATGGATAAGTAGTAATGGGTAAATATTAATTATATTAAAAAATATAATAATGATAATAAATTATTTTTAAATTATTATTACATATTTTAACAACACTATTAATATTAAAATTTTATTAATATTTATTATCATTTATATATACACGTGATATATGCTATCTATATAATCGTTTTACTTTTGAATGGATAAGACAACCGAAGAAGAGTCCACCATTACTATCTCATCTCACCCTATAACCAAAGGTGATTGCACCTTTTAGTCTCATTTTTTGACTCAGCTATTCTGTCTTCTTCTCTCTTGTATTCCATTCTCATTTGCTACATAAATTTTCCTGGGAGAAAACTATGGTTTACATGTAAACGCATATAATCTAGTGTTTTAATAACTAACCAATGGAAAATATTTGCATAGGATCAAAGTTTCATAAACATCAGATCACGGTACGAGAAAAATCTATGATTTCATCATTAATTTTGACGAGACTAAAGTTTCATAAACAGCTACTCCTAATACAGGAAAAGTCTGTGGTTTTGTTGTTAATTTTGATGGGTCCAGTCCTGTTACTATCCAACAGCTTACATCATGCTCAATCGTGATCGAATTACTAAAATAATTAATACTTCAATTATTATATTTATTTTAACGTTTGGATGATTGATTGGACGTTTCTATTATATTAAATATTGTCCGATATATGTATAAATGGTGATAAATACTGATAAAATATTAATACATGACTTTTTAAAGTTATCCATTAGTATTACCATATGGCCAAACATCATCAATACTAACCTACCAATTATAACTACGTATAAAAAGAATTTAAAAATTAAAAATTTATATAAACTTCTTCAAAAGGTGTTACCCAAGCAACTAATATTCATATTTTTCTTAATTTTTCATATTTAAATTGTTGCTAACTCGTGAATACTAGGAGTAATAATAATAATAACAACTTCATCTATAACTGATCAAAAAGTGTGTGGGTCCCTGTCTGATTACCTAAACCCAGAAAAAGAAGATGCTTGTCCTGGAAGCAATACCAAATCCATTATTAAATCTTTCCTCCAATTTCAAGAGGAAGGAAACAAATGGAAGTGGAACGGTTGAATCTAAGAATATTCTAATTATTTCCGTGATACTGTAGCATGCTGCTCCTTTTAAAGTTCTTTAGAAGCTTAAATCATCAAACTTTGGAAATAAATTAATAAGCTAATAAGATGTGTCATATTAAAAAATTGGAGATTAGTTTTGAATATAATATTACTGGAATGTGATAACGCAAATGCTACAAGTACATGACAAAGCAGAACATGCCTTTTCCGATATCTTTTTGGTCTTTTTTTAATTGAAGTACTGAATCTCCGATTGATATGCAGGGCTTTTAAGAGGACCATGCTTACCTGTTTCCATTGCCTCCACATTTAATTTGTATTAGTTAATCAGCTTTTTAGGAGTAGTTTTGTAATATTATTTATGAGGCTATGTTTGGTTGAGTTTATTTTTATCGATATCTATATTATATTGTTTTATATAAATATTTAATTTATTTGATCGGTTTATAAGTAAAGGTATTTATTTTTCATCAGTATCTATTTTTATAAATAATTTATTTAAAAATAATAAAAATATGAAGTCAAAATAAGAGAAAAATGATGAAATAAATAGTAATTATTGGTAAACCTTTATATTCTTTTTTCCATATACTTTGTATTATAACTAATAGAAAAGAGAGATTGAATTTAATCCACTCTATTGAGAAATCAATATTTATACCACTAGATTATAAGGAGGCTAGCAAAACATTCTAAGGTAATATTGCATAAAAATTCTTATTACACAAGGCATAATGATAAAACCAATATTAACTTTAATTGAAGTTGATTGTCCGTTTCTATAAATGGAATTTGTGATGATAAAAATGAAAATGAAAATTACATATATGTATAAGGTACCAAGATCGATTTATCTTTCTTTTTTTTTTTCTGTGTTACATAATAACACTTTCCAAATTACTAGAAATAGAATTTTTACACACCTAAAGTTGTATCTACACATTGGAAAGGAAAATATACATCCAAATTATCTACATCCATTTTTCTTTTTTCATTGTTGATTGTACAAATATCAACTATAGGTCCCAAATATTGTATCTTTCAAAAAAAATTAAATCATCCATTACAAAACTACAACACTTAATGAAACTTTTTTTTTTCATTTTTTAATTCATTACAACTGAAAGGAAGATTTGGATTTATATTTTCCACAAAAATTAAAGACAGCGCTCAAGCATCAATAGAATTAAAAATTAAAAATCATGATTTGGTGATTAAATTGATGGAAATAGTGATATAATTATTATGGGCATGCTGAAACGATATGTGGGTAAGTAATTTTTTTTTCTTTTTTAGCTTTCATCAACTTATAAGAGGGATATTATATGAAAATCAGGAGGCGCATGCTCACGTATATTTAATAAATAAATTAACAATCAAAGATCATCTCAATCTGTTTTTATCTCATCAACACAATCTCAACTAAACTTGGATTGAGGTATCTGAAAAAGGTGGAATAATAAAATAACTAAATTAAGGAGGAGGGAAGAGAACACAACACAACATATGCAACAATACCAAGAGGAAAGGGTACATACATAATCTTCTCAAGTGTTAGTTGTCAGATCTTGAATTAGATGATAAATTAATAAATAACAGCACATTGGAATAAATATCTATGATGAATCACCATATTCCATTTTATCTCCAATCTCATATTTTAAATTGTAAAATTCTCACCCAAAAAGAAATAATAATATTTAAGAACATACACCACGCAAGATGATGAAGTGGAAAGATCTGATGCAACACCTTTTTGGTTTAAAAGGGCATTGGAATTAATGTGTCGAAACCACCTTTTAAGTCAAGGTGTCCATTTGCATGCACCCAGAGCCAGAGGGATCGAAGCTGGCATGGTTTGACCCAATCTCTCCACCTGTGCATCCACTAGCTAAACCCTCTTTTCGCATATTCATGCGGCTTTAACTTTCATATGCAGAATCAGTGTCCTTTATGTGATTATAAGATGATTATATGTTTCTTAATTTTATTTGTTCTTATCTTTTTATTTCAATGTACCAAAGGCAAAAACATACCATATGCAATGAGGTTAGATGAAAACTATTAATTACAAGGTGGTTTTTTTTTTTTTTTTTCAAATTTGTTAAAGGGTGGAATTCCCTTTTGGTCCTAAAAAGACTTGTAAAAAAGGTGAGAAAACTCTCTTCATCTCACTACCCAGAAGATTGAACCTAACTTACACAGGGGGTTAATTGAATTACATTATAAAGTGAATGAGGGTATTATAATAATCAATAGCAGATTGTTTAAAGGGTTAATGTTACATTTGGAAGATAATCAAAGTTTTCATTGGCATTATTATTACTTTTAGCAATTTTAATATGTGTTAATTCGCTTATTTAATTTTTTTTAATTTTTCAGGTAACTTTGATTAGATATTAAATTATTTGTATTTAAAGTTCAGATAATTAATTATACATTTGAAAAAATTTAGATATCAAATACAATATTAACGCTACTATGGAATTGATGAAGATAAAATAAGTAGACAATGTATCTTTTTAAGTGTTGACAATATAAAAGAACAGAAGAAACTTAGAATGCTCTTTTTTTCTTGTAATTATCTCCATCTTTATCTATTTCTTTAAAGTAATAGAAGAACACTGTATTCATAATACATGAAACAGTTTAAGAATATTTAATATTAAGTTGCAATTCACCATCCATATCTTCCATAAGATTATAATACAGAAAATGAAGGAATTATTAGTTAGACTTACGCATTATTTCAAATATACTTTTCTAATAAAAAACACATAAAAAAAACAATGATATATCCGTGAAATTTAAACATAATTTGTCCTTGATTTGTGAAGAGTAAAAATATTGGCGCATCTTTACCTGTGCTTGTTTTATCATATTATGGTTACTTTAGCATCATATTTTTATCGTTTTCAAACAAATATTTGTAAAAAAATACATACTGATATAAACAAACTAAATAGATATAATAAAAATAAATTATAGAAATAGATCGGATACAGATAAAATATAATACATATAAAAATCCAGCAGCACAAACAATATTTTTTGACTTTTTTCGGTAGATATAGACACTTTTTTCAAACATTTTTCTAATAAATTATTTATCAAAATTGATATAGAAAAAAAAAAAAAAAAAAATACAACCGGTCCGCATCATTAGACCCATTTTGCAGATTTTGGTGATGAATGTTGGGCTTCTCATGCAACGACAGAACGGTCAGGTTGTAATTATGGACTGGGCCTGTCTTGTGCGATCTTGCCACAGGGATAATCGTATCATTACCGGGTAACATAGGCATCAGTGGGGTTCATGGGCGCACGCTTAGTTGGTTTATTCATTATCCATCTAAATATAATCGTATATCAATTATTATGGAATTAAAAAAATAAAAGAAAAATAAAACCTTCCTTGGCCACTTATTTTCTTAATCTATAATCTATTAAGCGATATCGGTGCCAAAAAATTACGAAATAATCCCATGGACTTTAATTTTACAATGATATAAATATATAAATATAAGGTCATAAAAATATATATAAAAAAGTTGATCGTAACAAATCTATTCATTTTATGTTTGGTATTATAAATTAACCTTTTCTTGTAATAACCACATCCTGCATAAAAATTGCTTTTTCTACAATTATGAAAGCACATCGAATTTTATCATACTCTTGGGTGTTTTTCATTTCGTCGTTAAGAGTAGAACTTACAAAAATATTGGAAATAATGTAAATTACAGGATGTATTTATACTAAAAGCAATACATAAGTTGCAGGACACTATATTGCCATATGCTATATAGCTGGCCTATAAAAATTTTTAAACAATATCATCGAAAGAACAATGATATCATATTTATAGTTTTAAGTTTTACTATAATAATAATAATAATAATAATAATAATAATAATAATAATAATAATACTTGCTAAAACAAAGACAAATAACAATACCATATAATAGTTTGAGTTTGAGTAATCTTGGACTATTGACTATATCATTAGTACGCTAGTGTGAAAATAACTATGAAATTGAAATGCACAAAATCGTACTTTAAAAGTGCACACATTCAAACTACTAATAATCTAGTATTGAATTCATTCTTTTGAAATTTTATTTGAAAATTTTAATATTATAAATATGTATAAATCAATTTACATGTTTTCACAGCATATGAGATCTGGAGTACCACATGATAGATTATGGTTTCAAAATACGTGAGCATGTATGTACCTACAAGGCAGAATAGAGGTAAAGTTTCATATTTTACTCATTATAGTTCCTTGCCTGAAATAAATAATGATAAAATGAATACCAAATTTTTTATATTTCATTTATAATAATTTTTTATAAGAGTATGATACCAAAAAAATCGAGAAATCCAATAAAATCGACTAAGAACAAAGGAATCCTACTTCCCCCCTACATTAACTATCTTTGAAAATTGTTAATAGTCATCATCTTAATATTAAAGTTTAAGAAAGAGAGAAAAAGTGACATCATGAAATAAAATAATATTATTTTAATTTAGATAAATGTCACATATGATATCTAAATATTGTCCATTATTACAATTAACCATAAAAAATTTTAAAATCTCAATTTAATATCTTAATGTCACATCTCGAATGCACAAAACATACCAATTTTGCCACGTATATCGATTAGGCAATATATATAAGTAACTACAAAATAAGTGTGTTTCTATCAATATTTTAATAATGAATTCCAAGTGAATGTCCACGTCCTACAAATTATGCCAACTATCAAATCCCCACTCTACATCATTATCCCTAAATCCTAGGAAGCCATAATGCAAGTCCACATATAAGTCATCAATAATACCTGAAATGATTGAAAAGTGAGCGATGAAACCCAGTATATGTTTAACAAGCACTCTCACACATGTCATGCACCCCTATTTTAATGCCCTAAACGTAAGTGTAATTGATTATAAGTCAAGCAACCAAATATTCTTAGCGTTCTACAAATATTAAACACACACAAGAATACTCTTGACTCTTGTCAAACAATAACGAAGAACAAAAGGGTCCCGAATCAAGTATTGAGGGGATTGACAAGCCTCCAAAACTTGTTAAAAAAGAAAAAGAAAAGAAATAATACCATCTAATTCACTCCTTATGTCTAGCTACTAGTGAGCAAAGCCCATTGTAATGCTTTATACAGGACCCTATAGTCCTGATTAACTTATTCCAACTACATCCCATCTCCCAATAGATCGCCTAGTCTCGGAGCTCCCTTATCAACTATCTGTCAACCCATACCATACATTCTGCAGGTGTCATACTTCGGAAGGTACCATAAACGTGGCAGTCCGCTACGTATAATATTAAAGCTAATGAATAACAACCTTAGTCATGTAGGAGCTTCGATATCATATGCAAAGCGTGTTTCCAAGATAGTAGGAGACTCACAAGGGTATTACATTTAAGTAGATAATAAAAGCGTGCAAGAACTTATATAAATAAACATGGAATATTCATTTGGATAATTATCTCTTACAACTTCTTAGGGGCATTCCCCCGTCTCAAATAATCTTGTTTAACTAAACCATCAACAAAATATACATAACTAAATCATAAGGCTACAATAGAGATTTTCTTAGAAGTCTATATTCAAAACTAAATACATATAACTTCTCCCAAAAACTCGTAGTAGCTTTGGCTCATACTTAGCATACGAGGCTCCTTGGTGCCAACCATAGGTAATCATACTGTAACAAAAAGCTATAGAAGTATAAGCAAAACTAGCTTAGTGAGATAATTCCCATCTATAAAATATTTCCATATATCAAACAAGTATTTAAACAATCATATGAGAATGCACCAATCACATGAGCAAACAAAATACACAAGATTAACCAGAAATCATGTATAGCATGGATTTTACGCCGTCTACGTCGGGGGTTGGGAGGTTACAAGCTCATACGACCATCAATATATGCAGGTTTGATGTCTCCTACTCGCCCTGTAAATTTTTCGACTCCTACTGGCCCAAGTAGACTTTCTGGCTCCTACTAGCCACCACTACAACTTCTTCGTTTCCCCACACGAAGAACAGTAGTGAAATAAATATGACTCACAAATATAATATGCATAAATTATTTTCGATATAAGTTTAACCAAATAATGTTGAGCTCAAGTTAAAGGCGATCAAAAACAATATTCATCATATCAATGCAAGAATCACAATTTATTTATCAATTCCTCTTTCGATATTCTTAACTTATATTCAACCAATCATAAATCCAAATCACACAATAATTTTTCATTTTTCTTTTTCTTATTTTCTAATGCTACTACTTACCAGCACAAACAAGGAAATGTAAATTAATAAAGAATTGACTCACTCCATATCGGTAGCTCCTAATCGAAGTAGTCTTCCGGGAAAGTGATCTCGGTTCCTCCTTCACCTAAACAAGAAGAAATACCCACAATGAGTCTTTCATAGAATTTCTATCTTTGAAAACTCTAAATCTATCTTAAAATCGCGGTAAAATCGGCTTGGAGGAAATTCCAACTTAAAATGGACATAACTTGCTCATTTTAACTCTGAATTTCGCATATTATATACCGTTTTCTACCTACTCGAAAAGATCTATCTATTTCTAAAACTATTTTCATCAAACTAAGTTGTTTGGGTTCCGAAATAGTGGTGATCAAATTCACCACGAATTTTCACAAAACTTGAATTCCTTCTCTTAACAAAAACTCATTTTAAAGAGATAGTTATTATAATAGTTTGTAAAACCTTTGGAATGTATGTACATATATTTATTGACTCATATTGAAATACCCCAACTCTTCACCTAAAATAGAAATTGGCTTTAGATAGATTTAAATGACTAAAATGAATTATAGGATTTAACTAGACAAGTTGATATAATTTAATTAGCTAATAATTAAGTTGATTTGAGATTTGAGTTTCAAATTCCCTAAACATGTCATCAAAGTGTTTAGAGAATTCCTAAATCCTTAATTCTTAGCTTAAACACTAATTCCTAAATCTCAGTAATATTTGAGTTCATTTGCTTATCTTAACATATCAATTCTTAAACCCAAACTCAAATTAAATATCTTTTATCTAAAATAAATTCTCAAATTAAGTTGTTATTGCAAGTTCTTAATTTCTAACATATTGGTTTCGAAACAAACTTTTAAATACTCTTAAAACCATAAATATTTGATCTGATAGTTCTAAACCTATACCTATAATCCTTTATTTTAATTTTAATCCCTATCCTTTTCTATTTTATTCCCCACCTGCTCTCTCTCTCTCTCTCTCTTCCTTTCACTTTTCTTTCCTTTATTTTCCTTTCCCAACCGATGCTTCTTTTCTCTCTTCCTTTCTTCTTCATATTTCTTTCTTTTCTTCAAATTCTTCAACAAATCTCAAGATCAAAGCCAACTAGAGGATGAATCAAGACTAGGAGATGAACTAGGTGGAGGAAACCGAGCTAGAGGATGAAGTTTCAACTTGTGTTCTTTTCTAAAAGCTAAGTATAGTTTACTATTTATTGTCTTATTTATAATTTCAAATTTAAATGTTGTATAGATGATGTATATGAGTTGAGAAGTGTTGTTTAAGTTTGTATTTGTAAAGCTTATGGTTGTTGAAGTTGAGTTGTTGAGGAAGAAGATAAATAGTGAAATTGGGGTTTGAAGTTGTTTATGATTATTATAGTGATGTTTGATGGATTGGAGTGGGAGTTTGTGTTTGTTATATTGTATTAAGATCAAATAACAAGTTTTAAGAAGCTTAAAATGAATTTGGAGAAGTTTGAAACATTTTGAACAAATGGTTTTTGCAAAATGAAAACAGGGAAAAATTTAACAGCAGCGTAATGCATGTATGCCGACATTCAATGCTGCCGGTGTTGAACTCTACGTTGCCAGCATACATGCAAAATTTGGTGGTGTTGGGGAGTCATTCGGTGACCAGATTGGTGGACCTCTAACGCTGGTAAATTTGAACTTTTACGCTGTCGGCGTTGAACACCGGTGTTGGTTTTGTGAATTTTCCTAGTTTTACAGCCTCTTCGTATTTTAGCCATAACTTTTTCATCTGATCTCCGATTGAGGTGATTCAAGTTACGTTGGAACGATAAGAAAGAGATCTACAATTTTCATGTTTTGAGTTTTTGAAAATTCGAAATGTATTAGTGCTTAAATTTAAATTCTTTCCAACTAATACATTTTTCAAGCTAAGCTAAAAACTTGTTATAGATTGTTTTATGTGTATTTACTTGAACAAATGGATCTTTTTGACATAAAATGAATCTAGTTACAATATAAGTTCAACTTGACTAAATGAACTTGAATGAGTTAAAATAAATTAGATTGAGTTAGTTTAATTACTTGGCTTAGTAATTAGATTAAATGATTAATTCTAATGAGTTTGACTTAATAAACTCAATTAAACTAAAATGAACTAGATTTCTTAAGCTTAATCCACTTGGCTTGGCTTTTGAATTAAATGGATAAGGTTAATCAATTTGACTTGGTAAGTGACTTAAATGACTAATTCTAATCAATTTGACTAAGGTTAAGCTAAAATGGGTTAGTAACAAATAATTGGGTTAAATGAATGTGTTAGGGTGATCTTTGAATAACATGAGGAATATGTTGTTTCGAATGTTTAATTGTTTTAGATTTATATGTTTTTGAATATAAATGTTTTGTTGATGCTTTATGGATAAGAAACTATAATTAAAGTGAAAAGAATTACTTTGACAGACAAAGGAGAACTGTCCATATTTTGGCGGGGCGATATTCGCAGCCATAATGGGGTTCCACATTAGTGTCTGATCAAATAGGATTTAATAAAATGAGTTAGAGATTAGTGAATAATTGATATAAGTTCTTGTATGAGTTTGTTGAAGTGAATGTTGGTTTAGGTTCTTATAAGAGTTGTTTCTTGAACCAGTGGTAGATATGAGATATATCTTCTGAGATAGCTTCTACTCTACCTTTTGAGACTCTGTTTGGATTTCGTATATAAGGTACGCAATAACTTGTTTGATGTTTGCTAGGACTAGGCATTCCTAATCTGACCTAAATTGAATCGGCTTAATATTTGAATGAATTGGATGTCTATTACACTGTTTAATCTTGTCCAAGGAGCAGCAAACTTGTCATGATGCAATGGTACACTATGATTCAATAGCGATTCTTTTTTGTTAAGTAGGTAGCCGATAGAGGGAATAGTATCTGAGTAACGTTTGCTTAAACTTAGGGAGAAATACCATGATTTAGTTCAAAGTTTATGGGAACTTGTGAACTAGACTCATGTTATGGACTGAGTTTAAGTAGAGTCAGGCAATGGCTTTTGAACCCTCAATGAAGCTATTATCTTCATGAAATAGATATAGGAGATATAAGTATTCGGGTTGCTTATATCAATCCCCTAAGCAGCTGCTGTTACTCAGGATCCCCAGATTCCCGTGGCTTGCTTCGGAGCGTGAGTGCTCATGTGTTGGTTGTTTATTCACTTTAAAGAAAAGATAATAATCTATGGCTGTACATTGCATATAGTTTAAGTCGTGTGCCACTCCGTGTGTGATTGTGTTACTGTGCACTGGGCTTCGGCTCATCCTTGTTGTTGTTATTCTTTTTACAGGTTTTGTTGTTGATAAGATGATGAGATGATGACTTGATGATGATGTAGAGGTTGTTGATGTTGTTGTTTTTTATTATTGTTGTTGATGTTGATATTAATGAGGATGGTGATGGTGATGATGATTGATGTGATGATGTTTGTCTCGGGTTTTGGGCGATTCTGAAGATATGGGAGAATGAGTGAAGTGTGATAGGATCGAGATATTACTTGTATTTTGTTTCTTCTTTGCTTTGTTTTATCAAGACTGGATTTATTTATAAATTGTATTTTCTTTTAAGGGCTTGTTAATGCCCAATCGATTGTAAATGATTATCTACCCCTAAGAGTAGATCATAAAGTGTTTTTATAAAGTTAGTAAAATAGGAAACTGGTTTGCTCCGTAGGGAGTAGAAGTTTATAAGTTGTTTTATAAAATTTGATTTCCGCTGCCGAATCCAGTTATTTAGAAATCTAACTAAACGATTTCATAAATTCTAATATTAGTTTAGCAATGTTCAACATAAACACCTTCTTTAAAGATAACCTTACGTATAATTCGTAAGAGTTATACATGGTTGGGGACTTGGTGTGCTTAATTTGAGAATTGAGCATGTCAGGTCTTTACACATATGAAAAGTATGAATTTAATGAAGTTGTCTCAACCATAAATTTTGTAAGAGTAAAGTCTTCTAAAGAAAAATGAAACTTTTGAACATTCTTATTATTTTGTTAGAAAATATTTCAAGTTATTTTAAATAAGTAAGTTTCATTTCCTTAGTTCTTTAAATTTTCAAAGAATGATTTTATATCCCTAGTTTCTAATACATTTTGAAAATAATAACAATTCTATATTCATAGAGATAATTTCCTTGTTTCTTAAGATTATTCTATTTTCATGAAAAGAATTTCTTTTTGTCAAACTAGTACTTGATGAAGAATGAAGATTTAGTAAAACTTTTGTTTGCTCAAGAAGTTCTCTCTATGCTATGTATGTTTGTAAAAATTCCTATGAACTCTTCTAGATTCCTTATAAAAGTTTGTTAAGATAAAATCCTTAATTATAAATTACTTCCTACTTTTAGTTTAGAGAAAATTTTCTATTTTAAGAAAACTTTTCCTTATTTATCTTATTGAGACAAAAATCATTATGTTCATGCATGAATATGAATCATAAAGTTATGAAAACATAAGGAAACATAATAACTTAAAGAAATAAGCTAGTAAAGAAATAAATCAAGTATTGGAACCTTAGCTTCATCAAGGTATCCCAGGACTAAGAATAGACTAATCCCATAAAAAAAAAAAAAAAAAAAAGAGAATGTTTTGACTTGATAAGGACAAGTCTAAGACTAGAAAGACTAGTCTTAAAAACAACATGAAAGTAAATAAATTGCAAGGTAGTAAATAAATTGTAAGGAAAGTAAATAAATTACAAAACAAATGAGCTTATATGCTCTAAAAGATATATATAGATATATTTAGATAATTATATACATAAAAGCAACATAAAAGAAATTTGATTCATGAACAAAAACAAAGTATGAACTTATTGTTGCTTTTTTTAACCTTCATGGTTTAGAAAACACACACTAAGCTCATATTAAGTAAATGAACATAAAGAAAACTCTAAAGAAGAGTTACCTATCAAGACTAATTTTGAGAGAACTTTGAGAGAAAACTCTTGTAAAGAATTTGAGAGAGTAATTTTGTTGTGTATGGAAAGTGTGAAAGAAGTGGAAGAAAAATGGGGTATTTATAGGAAAATATGGGAGGAAATTTGTGTTAATTAAATAAATGAAAAACAAAACAAATGAAGGAGATGGGAGGAGTGGCCGGCATAAATTGAGTGTGTGAGGGAGAGAAAATTTTATTTTTTTGTATTTTATTAATAAAAAGTAAGATATGGAAAATGTGAAGTTGTATTATAAATGAAAATTGTAAGAAATAGAGGTATGGTTTGTAAGAGTAGGTTGTAAGAAAAAGTAGAGATAGATAAATAGTGTAGAATAGTAGAAAATAGTATAATGTAAAGTAGACATGACAATTTAAGTACCGATAGTAAGAAAATACACGTATAATTGCGATATCTAATATTTTTAGTTATTGAAAAATTATGAAATTGATATTTTTGAAAACTTTATATTTTTACGAGTCTAATAATATATTCAGAATATTTTTACTAATCTGAGTCTCAGGACACGCTTTTCGAAAACTGTGTCTGATTGTGCTTAAAACGAATCGCGGTTTAACTAATCTAATATTTTTAAACTTTCCCAGGTTATTACGAACTATTCGACATACTAAAGTCTTACTTACTTTCTTAGGGTTGCTTAAACGGGAATGTTGGACTTGAATAGTTACAAAAGACTAGGGTTTTGTTGACTTTGGGATTCCGGTTGACTTTCTAATTAAGGTTTAAGCTTTAATTGATCATAAAACTTTAGGGGTTTACAGCAGGGGTCTAAGCACCTAACTTATCCTATTATCTCAAAGTTATGATCAATATGGCAACCCGGTCCAAGAGTGTCACCTTTCAGAGTAAATAGCCAAGTGGCAACCATTACACAATTAGGAAAAATTTAAGTATTAGTTTAGTTATTATTCGATTCTAACAACCATCATGCATTTATTGTGTGCCTAAAAATCGTTTCCAAAACCTTCTTTCCTTTTGCTAAAGCTTAAACGCTATTAATTGTTCATAAATTAATAAAATTGCATCATGATGAGGCTCCAAGTAACTCTAGTCATTTGTCATTGATTTTCATTAAGATTATTCGAGTTAGGTTCCACATGTTTATAGATCCTAATTCATGGCTCAACTTATTTGCATACATTGAGCTTGAGTTATAATTAAGCAATATTTCTTAGATTTCTATTAGTTTTATTTTAGTCAAGTTGTCTAATTAGTTAATAGGTTAAGAATTGCTTCAAAGCTTGGGTTATGTTTGCATGGGTTTTAGTTCTTGGCCTTCTTACAGTAGATTATCATAGACCACTAATCGTTTATAGTTCAATTATTATGCTAACAAATGTGGAAAACTCTCATTTAAATGAGGCGTTATTGGCTTTATGGGGAAACTTTTTAAATATTTTAAAATTTTGGAGAAGTTGCGTCTAACATGGGCTATGTTTAAAGGCTGTGTTCCCAACTTTGTCTAAACACAAAGTCATGCTTAAGTCTTATGGGGGTCGATAGCCAAACATAAGCTGAACATGAGGCCATGCTTAGGTCGTGTGGAGGCCAATAGCCAAAAACAAGCTGAACATGTGGTTGTGTTAAGGTTATGCTGGCCTATGTTTTTTATACAAGAATAACATGGTAAAGTTTAGAAGATTGTGTGGGGATTAATGTCTCAACAAGAGCTAAACACAAGTTTGTGCTATGGTCGTGTTTGGATCAACATGAGCTACACATAGGTTGTGCTAAGGTCATGTTGGCTCAAATTTTAAGAAGATTTTTAGAGGCTTAAATTTTTTGAAGGGTAAGGAGTTTTGAGCAAACTTGTAAGTTCCTATTGGACTATAAGGTCAAGATTAAACCTCGTTTCAAAAATCTACTTGTTAATATCTCATCAGTAACATCTTTACATAACGAGAGTAAAATTGAATGCACTCTATGCCCAAGTAAAATTTCATCACTAGACAAGCATTAGTTACACACACATAATTCATCAACGCATTCTTTAAGTCTGCTAAATGCATATTATTCATTTCAACTCAATTTCCAATTTCGTATTAGATATGTAAATCCACATATCAAGCCATATATCCATATTAGTTTCTCTAGAACACGAGTCATTATCAATTCACCAAATTATCATTTAAATTCATCTATAAGACTCCATGAACAAATTATTTCAACAAAACATTTCATATGCATAATTTCCAACTCCATTGTTAAAAATTCCATTTCCACATGTCCAATTGCACATATACTAACTTTATAGATTATTACACATGCGCATCATCATGTCAACACTCTAAATTACATAACTAATCATAATTTTCAAATTTAACATCTTCCTACTTCTTATAGGCCATTTCATACACAAGCACTATTTTTATACAGTCCAACCCAATTTTGCAAATTAAATCAATACTTAATCCCATATCAACATATCCTCCAAGGTTTCATATAAGCATCATACCAAACATCATATTTGTTATTGGAATCAAGATTTCCAACAAGTCACATAACTAAAACCCAAGTTTACACACAATTTTACACAATACCTTGCAAATTCGTTCAATAATCATAAAATCCCAACGTAATAAACTATTTTAGCATTACTTCACTTGAATCTACAACACTTTTACTTGTTTCCACTGTTGTAGCAAAAAGAGACTTCCAAAATACTCAAATACTTAAATCTTAGCTACCCAAAATATGTACCCACACAC
Source organism: Combretum micranthum (assembly GCA_024138025.1). Lineage (NCBI taxonomy): Eukaryota > Viridiplantae > Streptophyta > Magnoliopsida > Myrtales > Combretaceae > Combretum > Combretum micranthum. The sequence goes on from JAMXBD010000438.1 coordinate 302,661, forward strand.
CCATGTTAATTTCCAAGCCTAAAATGCTATAAAACTCATAATATAGCACTCTAAAATACACCCTTACCTTATTATGGGATTTGGAGTTCTTGATTAGCTTCTCACTCTTCAAATCTCTTTCATCATTCCTTCATAGAAAATGTAATTTAGTAGCTAATCAGTGCTAATCTTGAGTTATTCCTACTTAATTAGCATTAAAAGGTCATTAGGGTTTAGGGTTTAGAAAGTACTTACCTAAGACTTGGATGAAGCTTTCTAAAAGAGAGAAATAGGAGATGAAAAAGAAATAAAAGGGAGAGAAAAAGAAGCAAGTGGCTACTAGGTTTTGGGGGTGTAGAATTATGCTTTACATCACATTATGCACATGGCACATTCGTACTCATCCAATTTTTGCATGTGTAAGAATTTGACTAGTTTAACTAGACTAGGGTTTTTAATTAATTATAAGGTAGATTACATAAAAATGTATTAATGTTTGAGGGTAAGTTTATTTAAAATATCATGTTTCTAGTAATTCAAAAGAGGTTTTAATATTTAGGAGGTAAATTCATTTAAAGTATAAACATTTTAATTAGTTAAAAATAGGAATCAATGTTTTACAAAGTAAGTTAAATAATGTATTAATAATTGACTAACGAGGAAAATTAGGGAAAATTAATTAAATATAAATATAAAATTTGATATCTAAAATGAACTTTACAAAATGTTAATACTGCATTTAATTCTTTTTATGAAACATTGATTCTTCTTTAGGTAAATGATGCAAATGGTACCTGAACTTTAGTGAAATATGCAATTAAGTACCTCAACTTTTAATTTAATCAATTCCATATGTGATTCAACTTTTCATATACATTTACACTACTTAAACTAACAAAATTGACAATGTTAGCTAACATTGTACTTTTAACTTATAATAAGCCCATGTGTCTACTAACATGGTAACTTATTATTTTTTATTTATGTTTTCATTATAAATCATTTTATTCTATTATATTTAATATTACCTTAGCTTTTAAAAGAATTTAAAACTCTTTTCCAAGCCCAAGCCCACCCTTCAAGCCTATCCATATAAGATAATAAAGCAAACCCATAATTCTTTTGTAGTTTTTTGTTCTTCAATCATAGTATGGTTTAATTTTACATTATATACAAGTCAATTTCTCAAAGATCTTCCATGTGGGACTAAAAACACACTAACACCATCTACCGCCAAGCTTTTAGTAAATGGATCGCACTCTTATATTCAACACATGATAAACATCTCTATACGATCTCTCAATAATCTTTGCGCACAACCAAGAAAACTCAAAATCCATTACCAAAAGCTGATAAATCGAATAGGTAATAACTTTAACTTTCTGATGCTTCTAGATTTTTGTTATTCTTTAATTATGCTCTAATTTCTCAATAAAAAAAATCCAACTAATAATATATATAACACATGTTAAAGAAAATGAACTAAAACCATAAACCACGAACTGCATTTACACAAACTAAATAGAAGAAAGCAAATCATGCAAACCGATGCATAAGACAAGCTTGGGTATTACACATGTAAGCAAGTCTCGTTTGTAGAGCTCCAAACCCAAGAACGTGAAGTCCTCTTCTTCCTTGTATGAGTTCCATTGTATTAAGACATTATGAGTTGGTCGCATTGTATGGCTCAGTGGGTAAAGCCATTCATGGTGGTGATGGGAAGCAATCCTGACTCGCTCAACAAGGTTATTAGCATTGTGGTGAGGATACGGGATTAGAGATTTGAAGGTGAGTCAAATGGGTTTTGGTAATGGGTTTGTGACTATTGGTGTGTGTGTGTATTCAAGTTATGTTCGACTAAAGGAGAAGGAGTTGGATGTATCAGCAAATGGTATTCGGCTTATATCTTACAAAGATTTCTCCTAAAGAGTGACAACAAAAGCTAGGCATTCTAACACCAGCTTTCTAAGAGTCCAACTCGAATGGAAATTTTCCAAGACATGTGCTTCTTTTGATTCTTCAAATTTATCCTTGGATACAAGAGATGCTATTGCTTTATGTAATGAAGTTAGATTCTAGCTCAGTGTTGGCATGGGAATGCCATCAGCCTCACCAATGACAACCTCATAAATTACTTCAAAGTTTGTCTAGGTTATTATTTTATTTATGTTAGTCCCCGCTTTTATAATCAAGAAGGGGCGTTGAATTGATTATAATTAAAAATCTAAATTTTTTAGCCTTTATAAATTAAATCCCCTTTGAGTTAATTCGCGAGAACAAGTTAAGTAATTAAAATAAAATAAAAATGCAAAAAATTAAAAGAGTAAGGAAGAAAAGCTACATCAACGATTTATAATAGTTCCACCTTGTGTGTTAGTCCATTCTTTTAGCTCCAAGCTAGGGACCCCATAATCCACACAAGTATGTTCCATTAATCTAATCAAAACTTGTTTACAAGTAGTTCACAATTCAACTCTACTCAGCCTCCCTAGCTTCACCTTAGCTAACATTGACTATAGAGCTTCTACTTATAATACAAATCGATGGAAAGATACACTATAGTTTCTCCAATAATAAAGTAAGAAAGAAAGATTAAAGTAATTTGCAACAAGAAAATTGAATGCACAAAATCAAATTAGAATTCCTAAAAGAGAGAGCAACAGATGTTTTTGCATTGTGTTGTTTTTCTTCTCTTGTATCTTCTTCTTTTTAATGCTTCAAATATATAAGCTTTTATCTTCGAAGTTTAAAAAAAAAAATCTATTATAGATAGTTGAATATATCTCTCCTCTAATATCCCGGGTGTTTTCTTGAGCATCTTATCTTGAAATTGAAAATTTGAATTCAATTTGAACGTAGTAAATTGATGCTTGATGCTTGATATTTGTCCTAAAAAATTGGCCATTATTTATCCTAAAAAAGATCATCCAAGCCTGTTCCAAATAAGCTTTAATAGTCCTCATCATATCCAATAAAAATAGGAAGGTTTATCTTCAAGCTCTTGAACATTAACTTAATCTAAATTTCAAATTTCCATATGCGTTGTTGATTTGAACATCAAAGGCAATCGACGTCTTCATAATACTATTACAACGTTGCAGCAAGAAATAATCGGATTTATAGAGCTCAAAATAGCAAAAATACTCATGAAGGAAAGCTTTAATGATTTTGATTATCTTGATTTAATCCCAATGGATTGTAATCCAACTTAGTGGAACATAAGAATACACTACTCAAATGTATTCATCTTTTGAAGCTGGGTCTTGAAAATCCATTAAAACTTAATTTGAATAGAGTTGTGATCATTCTGTGCTTAAAATCGTGATCATTAATAATGAACACTTTTATCTTCTGGAGTTCATTCTAGGTTGTCTTTTTTCGTTGAAAAACTTATCATTGAACATTCTATATAATCGTCTAGACAACCTGATACTATTCATTATGGCATCTTTATATAATATTCACACTTTATAATTTAATTAGTTCTCTCTTACTCATTTTGTTATCATCAAAACTTTCTTTAGAGAATAATAATTTACAAGAGTCTAAGTGTAATTATCAATCATACACATAAACCATTAACAAGAGGATAGAAAATATATTTGCATTTGGGTGAATCACGGAAAAAAATTATCGCGAAAAATATATTTTCCAAAGCAGGTTTTAGATAAAAAAATATAAAAAGATCATAAGGGAGATGTTGATATTAAGAGAGGATAATAAGAATCAAGCATTAAACTAGAAGAAAAATCTCCCTTATAGTCTTTTTATACTTTTTATCCATTTACTAAAAGCTTTGCGGTGGATGGTTTTAGTGTGTTTTTAGTCCCGCATGGAAAAATCTTTAAGAAATAGACTTGTATATATGATAACATTAAACCATACTATGATTGAAGAATAAAAGACTACAAAAGAATCATGTGATTGCTTTGCTATATTTTTTTGACAGGCTTGAAGGGTGGGCTTGGGCTTGGGCTTGGAAAGAGTTTAAATTTCTTTTGAAAACTAAAGTATTATTAATTATAATAAAATAAAATAATTTATAATAAAACATAAATAAAAATAATAAGTTGCTACATCAATTAACATGTGGCCTGTTATTGTAGGTTAAAAATGCCACGTCATCTAACACCATTTACTCCATTAATTCGAGTAGTATAAATATACATGAAAATTTGAATTAGGCATGAAATTGATCGAATTAAAAGTTGAGGTACTTAATTGTACATTTCACTAAAATTAAAATTTCACAAAAGGGATAACATCACAAATGGTATCTATACTTTCGTAAAATATGCAATTAGGTACCTAAACTTTGAAAATGATCAATTTGGTACTTAAAAAACTTTAAAATTGATCGATTTAGTACATGAAACAACTTGATGGAAGTACTATTTAAGTATACAAAAAGTTTGTTTGGGTACTAAATTTTTCAATTTCAAAGTTTATGTACTAAATTGATTAATTTTAAACTTTTGGTACCTAAATATATATATATTTTATTAAAGTGTAGGTACCATTTGTAACATTAACCTTTTTACAAAATCAGACCCGTATTACATTGTTTGACTTTCTTTTGAATACTTCTTTATGGATTTGATTCTTTCTCAATGATTGGTGTTTTAATCATTTTACCCTTTTTTTTTCCAATTACTTACAAATATATGCTTGAATTTTGCTCATATTTGCAAATGACGGCCTAAGCTTTAACATTTTTGCAAGTAATTACTAAAATGAAATTATTCCTGATATTATAAATAATCTCAAAAAGTTTATAAGTAGTTAATTGTCAATTTTATAATTCAAGTCGTTAATTACAAAAATGGATAATTTTTCTTTTTAAAGGGGCAAAGTTTAGATACCAAATTTAACAATTATCCTTCTAAAATATATTATGCACATATTAAGTATTTGTTGAGAAATATAATAGAAAAGGTGTTTTGCATAATATATTAGAAATAGAAGTTTAAGTTTTAGTTTAGATAAATGAATTTATGACATAAAAACATTTTTGCAAATGCATTGTTTTTAAGACAAATGAAAGAATGGTAGTTGATCAGTAATATCCGGTACTTAGAATTAATTGGTCTTTAGTTTTTGAACGACAATTTTCACTTTCGAATTTTGAAAATAAATTAAAAAGTAGGTACTATGTTTCACAATGCTACCAAAGACAATTTTCTTTTGAAAAAAAATTGGGATAAAATCTAGCTAAATTCTCTTCTTTTCTTTTCTTAAGCAAGAATAGTTTTATCCATTCAACCAAGTCCACTAAACAAGACCACCACTCAATATATAAATTATCTCCTAGTAGAGATGGGTGTTTATCAACCTTAAAACCAAAACTGATCCTAAATTTGCCTTAAGCAATAGTCTAATTATCTTACGCATTGGCTTTTCTTTCTTTAAATCGAAGAATAGTAGCAATTAGAAAAGGAATTTATGAGAAAAAAATGTCATAAAAAATGAGCTTGGTTTCATCAAAAAGAAGATGTTCCACTTAAAATTTATATCAACTTTAATTTTTTGTCGATTATCTTCTCTTTATTATCAAAATTCCTTCATGTACAATAAAGGCTTTAGTTACATCACAACTATCAATAGCTTGAGTGGAACAAAAAAGTTGTAAGAATCTAGTTGGCGTTAAGTGGATACAACACAAAGTTGTTTTCAAAAATTTTATAAAGATAATGCTAATAAATTCTATTCAATTTTGGTTGCAACTACCAACATAGGCAAGCACACCTACCAAAGTAGCATAGAAAGTATTTGGTTATATTCCTTGCGGATCGTTAGCTTATAGCTTACTCACTTTTAATCTATTATCTATTATCTATTATCTAGTCGAAGAAAAACTTAGCAAAACATCATGAATAGAACAATACTAAGATAAGGTTAATTCTAAATATATACACATTTTCAAGGAAAATTTGTAAGATAAGTCTATTAATACAAGAAAGAACTTAGGATTTATTTCACTAAGTCCTTATCATGTGATTTTTTAACAAACTTAACAAGTTATTTACTGGGTATACTTATATTATCGGATTTGCTAAGGTAAGTTAAAGCCTCTCTTAAGGTCAAGAACTCTAGATCTAGATTAGACTATTGAAATCCTTTCACAAGCTATCAGCAACTTAGATCTATATAAAGATCAAGAATCCTTTTATTCAAACTCATTTTAATGAATTCAAAATGAGGTGACAGAAAGTTTCACCATCCCCATCCCTATCCCTAGATAATTATGAGTAACTTCATTAGCAGCCTAGATATATTCAAAAAAAAATAATTTCTCAATCTGTTCAATTGAAATCAAACATGAATCTACATGATATACTCACATAAACTAGCAAATTAAGGTTTGAGCTACTAATTACAAGTACTTAGATAGTGTTCAATTAAAACACGTTGAAATCAGATGAATTAGGTCTTGGATTTACAAACCCTAAGTCAAAATGATTATTTCTCCTTGGATATGAACATTAAATACAGATTCAGGAGAAACAATATGAAATAAAGATGAATATTACTAATTAAGCACATATTCATACAAGAAGAAACGTCAGGTTAATATGAAATTACCTAGAAAATTTGAATTTCTCACAAAAGAAAAGTTTCTCTCACTAGAAATTCTCACTATATTCTATTTTACATTAGAAATTTGTTACGTATGTTACAAGATTGTTACAATATCTAAACATGTTTATTTATAGGTGTAGGGACATAGAAAACTTGAAGATTTTTATTTATTGATATGGCAGATTCTTTTTAACAAACTTTGTACATATCTTCAAACGCGTTATTTTAAGACAGGGTCACTCTTTGTGGTTAGGATCACGACCTTGAAAGTTGGTCATAGTAGAAGCTATGCTCTTATCGTCAGAGGTGCAATTGGTCTTAGCTTGAACCACGAGTATAGCTATGGGCATGACTCTCAATTTTGCCTTGTATTCATGCCATTGGTTCATTCCTTGAAGGCACAATTTGAGTCTATTTTCAAAGAGCTTTGTTGTTTTACTCCAAATCTGGTTCAAATCACTTTGTTTATGCTTTTCTTGATTTTAAGAGCTAAAAAAATTAAACAATAATAGCATAAATTTATAGGAATTTATCTAATAATGAATCAGATAAAGCATGAATTCCTATAAATTGAATAAGGTATAAGTAACTTATCAAATTCCCCCATACTTAAGCTTTTACTTGTCCTTAAGTAAGTCATAATGTGAAAACCAAACAACAAAGGTTGTTGAATAGGAAAATAAATGATGAATGGAATTTTGACTAAATCAAACTTAGGGTTCCCATTCATTTCAACTTAATCACAGTAAACTCAGTACTATGCTGCACAGCTAACCCCATTCAATCATACCAGATCATGTGATAAAGTTACTTTTAGTAGAATCACTAAACTTATCCAAGTAGATCAGTCTTTACCCTCATTGTTTAAGTCAGAATCTAAATAAAAAATTATTCAAAAACATCGAACACAGTAAAAGAGACTCATTCACCTTTATCCTCTTATATTTATAAGTATATAATCCCTTAATCATCTCTCTAAGCATTACACTCAAAAGTGAAGGCATACACATCAAATCATCCCCTGAATCACTTTCCTTAACAGTGCTTTCGAACATTCTCTCATTTATTTTCTCTTTCGATAACATAGCTTGATTGTCAAAGGGGATGAATCATTACTCTTTTGAGGGACCATGACACACCCATATCGACTAGCATTTTTAAGCACTTTTCAATTTTACTTGATTTGATTAGTTATTAGTAAAGAAGTCAAGCCTTACTCTTATAATGGACCAAGTCCTACTCATGGTAACAATTAATTTCTTTTCTTTTATTTCACGATTTAATTAATAAAGGAGTCAAACCTTGCTATTCTGAAGGACTAAGTCCTATTTATATTAATTGAAGATGATTTTTCATTCCATGGCTTATTTAAAATTGATAGAGGGGTCAAGAAATTACTCTTTTGAGGGACCAACTCTTGCCATATCAATCCTAAGCTCTTGATCATTTCCATTTTTTATTTTACTTTTATATAGCACAAGGAAAAATTCATCAAGTTAAAAGTATCATTTAAACCTTCTCTAGAGATTATAAAGCTCTCAAAATGACTAATTGCAAAGCATACAGATCATTTAAGCTTTTAATAATTAATTGAGTAGCCTTAGTAGGGATCTTGAGTCAATCCCATCTCAAGATTCTTAAATTAAATAACAAGTATAACTACTCTACAATCCACATGGATATCATAGAGTGATTTTAACAATGTAAAGCTAACTTATAAGTAAGATGATGTTGTTCACTACCAAACTCAATCAAGTTACTTGGTGATTTCATCAAAATTTCAAAAAAGTTTGGTCAAAATTTACCATTTCATTATTTTCCTATGATTGTGGAAAGAAAAACTGATCAATGAAGCGCATTTACACTATTCAAAATTTTTCATTAACCCTTCATTTAATCTTGCTCAATCCCTTCCCCCACACTTAAACTGAATATTTTTCTAATGTTTAAAACACAATGAAACAAACAAGGAAAAAGCAGCAAATGAAAGTGCAAAGTAAGATTCAAGAATCAAAATTTTAGAAAACTTCTCTATTTAAAATCATAGGTTGAGAACATTTGTGAACCGTGACTTTAGTTGTAACTTGAATAAAGTTGTTTAAAGCTAAGGCGAAAAAGACAATAATATTAGTAGAAACTACGGGCTCAATTAGAGTCATGGTTAAAGCTATGATAAAATCAGAAAAACATAACAAGTTAATCATGGTCGAATGGATTAAGCTTCTTCTTTTGATCTTTCATATACAGCTTCAATCGCATTTCCACTCACGGCCTTGAAAGTTAATCTTATTCTACATCAAGATATGCTTTTGTCCTAAAAACTTATTTATCAATACAAGAACAAGTTAGTAAGAAGTGCTTGTTTAAAGTCATTTGCTTGACAAAACTAGCTCTAAAAGCTTAGTAAGCTTGCACCAAGTGCAACTCCTCCATCATTCTTAAATCTTGTGATTGTCCTTGATAGAGTTTGAGTCTCTGCCCATTGACCTTAAATGTTTCCTTATCAAAGTTTTAAACCTCTATAGCACCATGGTGATAGACTTTCTAAACTCTAAAAGGACCTATCCATCTTGATTTGAGTTTTGAAAAAAATTTAAACCTAGAATTAAACAATAGAACCAAGTCTCCTTCTTTAAAGTCACGTGGGTGTCTAATTTTTGCATCATTTTTTAACTTTTTCCTTATATACCTTATTATTTTCATAAGCATTCAAGCACAATTCGTCCAATTCATTCAACTGAGAGAACCTACATTTGCCAGCATCCTTGATATCATAGTTAGCAACTTGATAGCCCAATATGCTATATGCTCAATCTCCACTAGTAAGTGGCATGCCTTTCCATATACCAGTCTACTAGACGTTGTTCCTAGAGGAGTTTGAAAAGCAGTTCTATAGGCCATAGTGCATAGTTCAGTTTCTTTGCTTATATTTTCTGTTGGTTGAAACTATTTTTTTTCCAAGATTTACTTGAGCTCTCTGTTAGAGACCTTAGCTTGCCCATTCATTTGAGGGTGATAATGGGTATATATCTTATGGTGCACTCTATATCATTTTAAAACATTTTCAATTTATGTATTGCAAAAGGGGTACCCCTATACTAATTAAAGCTATGAGATCCAAATCTTGAAAAAAAAAAATTATTAAAAAATCCTATGAAAACTCCAGCATTGTTAGTAGGTAAAACTGAGCTTCCACCCATTTTGAAACATAATCTACTGCTACTAAATGTTCTTGTTGCCAAAGGAGTGAGGAAATGGTCCCATGAAGTCAATACCCCAGACATAAAAAATTTCAGATTCTAGAATGAATTTTTGGGGCATCTCATCCCTTTTTGAAATGTTTCCTATCCTTTGACAATTGTCACAATTTCCAACCAATGATTTTGAATCTTTGAAATTTAATGGCCAATAAAACCTTGCTTCTAAAACCTTGTGAGCTATTCTGTTTGCACTATAATGACCATTTGTTGGTTCGTTGTGATAGTGGCACAAAATGTTTCAACCTTCCACATGTGAAACGTATCTAATAATTATTTAGTTGAAGCAAGTACGAAAAAGAAATGGATCTTCCCAGAAATAGTGTTTTAATTCTGAAAAGAACTTTTTCCTTTTATTGTAACCTAGTTCTGTGGGAAGCTCCCTATCAACCAAATAATTAGTTATGTTAGCAAACCAAGGTTCAGGGCCATTATCTATAATGCAAACAGAATAAAGCCTTTCCTCAGGGAACTCATCAACAATCTCCTTTCTTTTAACTATTCTAAAAATGGGTTATCCTAAATTTCTAAGTCAAATTCTTGAAGCAATATAATCCAACAGATCAAATGAGGTTAGCATCAGTTTTTGCTAGCAAGTACTTTAAAGTAAAATGATAAGTATACAATGACTTTATAAGGATAAGATATGACCTAAATTTGCGAAGGCAAAGATGATAGCCAAAAGTTCCTTCTTTGTTGTGGTATAATTTGTTTGTATTAAAGTTAACGTTTTGTTAGCATAATGAATTAATTGGAAATGTTGCTCTTTTCTTTATCCTAACACAACTCTAATAGTTGAATTACTAACATCATACATTAACTCAAAAGGTAAACTCCAATCAGGCATAACCATAATCAGGGCTTACGTAAGTTTGTCTTTTAGCAAATTAAAAGCGTCCAAACACTCCTTGTCAATTTCGAATGGTGTATCTTTCTCTAAGAGCTTAGTCAAGGGTCGAGTTATCTTTGAGAAGTCTTTCATAAATCTTCTATGAAAACCAACATGGCCAAGAAAACTTCTTATTACGTTGACTGTTGTTGTGGAGGAGCTTTGCAAATGATGTTAATCTTGGCTTCATCCACCTCTATCCCTTTCTTGGAAATTTTAAGCTAAGAACCATTCCTTCTTGTATCATAAAATACATTTCTCTCAGCTTAAGATCGGATTTGTGTCTTCACATCTCTAAAGAACTTTATCCCAATTTTGGAGGTAGGTATGAAAAGAATCTCCAAAAAAAAAAAATCATCTATAAACACCTCCATAATATCTTCAATATATTCATCAAAAATTGGCATCATATACCTTTAAAATGTTATCGGGGTGTTGCAAAGACCAAAAGACATCCTTTTATAGGCAAATGTTCCATATAGACATGTAAATGTGGTCTTTTCTTAGTGTTTAGTAGCTACAGTGATTTGGATGTAAACAGACAACATCAAGGAAACAATAGTAGTCATGACAAGCCAATCTCCTAAGCATTTGATCAATAAAAAGGGAAGGGGAAATGATATTACCTAGTGGCATCGTTGAGTTTTTCATAATCTATGCAAACCCACCAACCAGTAACCATTCTTACTAGGACCAACTCATTTTTCCCATTAAATACTATTGTCATTTCCCATTTCTTTAGGACAACTTGGATAGGACTAACACATGCACTATCAAAGATTGAGTAAATCAAACCAGCATAAAAAAATTTTACTTCCTTTTTCACAACTTCCTTTATATTGGGTTTGAATCTTCTTTGAGATTGAATTACAGCCCTGTAATCTTCCTCCATGAAAATTTTATGAGTGCAATATGAGGGGCTGATTCCCTTGATGTCTGAAATTATCCAGGCTATAGCTCACTTATGCTTCTTCAAGACCTTCGAAAATTTTTGCTTCTTATCTTCGTCAAGCTCAGCATAAATGGTCATAGGAAGTTTTAAATCAGCTTGTAGAAAAAGCATATTCTAAGAAACTTGGCAGTTGTTTTAGCTCCAATTCTAATGGATCTTCAATTGATGGTTTTAATCAAGCTATTTCTTCCTTGTTCATGCTTCACTCTCATCAAGATGAGCTTTAACCTCCCTAACTTTCTCTAAAATTGTATTGCTTATATCACTTCCATGCAAACACAATCCTAAAGCGTCCTTAGCAACAACCTCCTGAATGGACTATTGAACTTCAAAATTGATAACATCTAAAGAGAAACATTCATCATCAGTATTGAATGACTTCTTAACACATTCGGAGTGTTTAATGACCATCTCATCTTCTCATATATGTAGAGCCAACTTCTTATCTTTGCATCTATCACAACTCTAGTCGTAGCTAAAAATGGTCTTCCTATGATCAAAGGCACCCCCACATTTTCTTTCGTATCAACGATGACAAAATCAACTAGAAAAATGAAATCCTTAACTTTCACTAACACATCGTCAATAAATGCCTTCTTGGGTACTGATGTGAAAATGAAATAGACCAAGACATGTTTCGGGCGAACAGGGGCTACATCAGCTCAAAGCCGCCGACTTATATATTAAACACTGCCGACTATTATCTTTAACACAACCAGCGTTGTCACGTCATTATCAGGCAGCTTTTACCCTATACTGGCCCAATGCCGCCAGCATAAGAGTTTAAGCCGTCAGCTTAATCTGATGCTCTCGAATTTTTATTTCAATTTAAGGCCACTTCGAAAGCCATCGGTGTACTTATTTTTCTTGCCAACTTATATGTTTTGATAGTAACAATTGTTTTTAGGTTTTTTAGGGCTTCCTTTGTTATTATATATAGTTCTTATTTTTTGTAAAGAAGAGACTTGAATGATAGGTTTTGAGAGATACCTCTTTGATTTCTTAAGTAAACTTGTATGAACTTATCGGAATTTGTTCCATGGTGTTCTTTATTTTGACTTATCAATCGAAATTCTCACCTTCGATTGTGGCGTCTACATCATATACCAAAGGTTCTTGCTTTCTTATAAGCATAAGGTTGTGGTTTACCATACTTGTGTGTATTGATTATCGGGTTGAATCCATATCATTCGTTAGGTCTTAGGTCGATTATACCTAGGATTTGGCGAAGTTTGGTTGAGAATCCATATTTTAGTTTAGGGTTTCATCGTAGGTCAAGCGAGATTCGTACCCTAGCATCCTAAGATTATATCAAGTGCCCAGTAGACCTATCTATTAGTTGAAGGCTCATCCTAGTTGGTTTAGGCTCCCTTAAATTTAACCTCTTAAACATGCTATAGGCATTAAATTAACATTAGCATCAAGGTCAACCAAGGCTCTTTCAACAAACATGTTACCAATTAAGCATGGGATAACAAAGCTACCTGGATACTTCATCTTTAATGGTAGCTTATGGCAGAGCATTCCTTTCCAACTTGTACCATGGAAACCTCTTCTAATTTCCTCTCGTTTGATAAGAGTTCCTTCAATAATTTTGGCATATTTAAACATTTGTGTGAGAGCATCTACGAAAGGAAGATTTATATGAAGCTACTTAAAGAGTTCCAGAAATTTTTGAAACTACTCTTCATCCTACCTCCTTTTAACTCCAGCTGGATAAGGAAAGGGTAGTTTATAAGGCTTAACAGGGACTACTTCCTTTCTTTCCTCATCCTTCTTCCTTTCTTCCACTTCACTTCCTTATTATTTCATCTACCTTTTCGTGGTTCTTCATTCCTTAAGTTCTTAAATTATTTGTGCAATCTCCATACCAATCTAAAATAAAATAAAAAAACAACAACCGAAGAGCAAATAAAATAGAAATAGCAAAAATTAAACTAACTAAAAATATTATGCAAGAGTGGCTAGAATAAAAGAGTCGAAGCTTTCAAGTAATGTTTCATTGAGCTTCAAATAATTGAATTCAATACCGATCCTCGGCAACGGTGCTAGAAAAATTGGTTAGTGTTGAATGGATACAACACGAAGTTGTTTTCAAAAATTTTATAAAGATGATGCTAATAAGTTTTGTTCAACTTTAGTCGCAACTACCAATATAAGCAAGCACACCTATTGAAGTGACATAGAAAGTATTAAATCGTATTCCTTATAGATCATTAGCATCTATCTTACTCACTTTTAATCTATTATCTAGCTGAAGAAAAACTCAGCAAAATATTAAGAATAGACAAACACTAAGCGAAGGTTAATTCTAAATATATGCACATTTTTAGGACAAATTTGTAATATAAGTTTGTTAATGCAAGAAAGAGCTTAAGATTTCTTTCACCAAGTCCTTATCATATGATTTGTTAATGAATTCAACAAGTTATTTGCTAAATACACTTATACTAACAGATTCACTAACGTAAAATAAAAGTCTCTTTCAAAGTCAAAAACTCTAGATCTAGATTAAACCAACGGAATCCCTTCATAAGCTATCAGCAACCTAGATTCGCATAAAGATTAAGAATTCTTTTGTTAAAACCCATTTTAATGGATTCAAAATCAAGTGACAAAAAGTTTCACTATCCCTATCCCTAAGTAATTATGAGCAACTTCATTACCAGCTTAGATCTATTTAAAAGAACGATTTCTCAATACATTCGATTGAAAGTAAACATGAATCTACATGGTGCACTCATAAACTCACAAATTAAGGTTCAAGCTACTAATTACAAGTACTCAGATAGTATTTAATTAAAACACATTGAAATCACATGAATCAAGTCGTAGATCCATAAACCCTAAGTTAAAATGATTATTTCTCCATGGATATGAACATTAAATACAGATTCAGGAGAAACAATATAAAATAAAGATGAATGTTACTAATTAAGCATAGATTCTTATAAGAACAACGTATGATTAATATGAAATTACCTAAAAAACTTGAATTTCTCACAAAAGAAAAGTTTCTCTTATTATAAATTCTCACTCTACTCTATTTTATATCAGAAATTTGTTACATATGGTACAATATCATTACAACGTCTATGCATGTGTGTTTATAGGTGTTAGGGTACTGGAAAGCTTGAAGATTTTATTTGTTGATGTGGTGTATTCTTTTAACAAACTTTGTTCATATCTTCACATGCATTATTTCAAGATAGGTTCACTTTTTGTGGTCAGGATAGTGGCCTTGAAACTTAGCCATGATAGAAGCTATGTTCATCTCATGAGAGGCGCAATTGGTCTCAGCTTGAACCACGGGTATAACCGTAGGCACTATTAAGGGGGCGACTCACACTTTTACCTTGTATTCTTACCTTCGATTCATTCCTTGAAGGCAAGGTTTGAGTTTGTTTTCAAAGAGCTTTATTATTTTACTCTAAATTCTATTCAAACCACTTTTTTTCTTCTTTCTTGATCTTAGGAGCTAAAAAACAATATTTAAGCAATAATAGCACAAATTTATAGGAATTTATCTAATAAGAATCAGAAAAGTATAAATTCTTATGAATTGAATAAAGTATAAGTAACTTATTAGAATCTTACCCATTAAGTTTCTACAAGCAAAACTTGTTCCACCTTCTTTTTTAATTGAGTTGAAAGTACCATCACAATTGATCTTAATGTTGCTTACATGAAGAGGGTGTCAAACAACATTATTGGCATGTTCAAAATTAGAAGCAAAGAAACCCTTACTAAGGCCTCCGCTGCTTTAGAGTTCTTACTTTAGCCTTTGTATTCTACAATATTCTGAGTCCAATACTTCTTGGCCAATTGCTTTTGTAGAACTAGCTTTAGGAACTCTCCTAAGGCTTGCTTTATCACTACTACATTAATTCCCCTTCGAACTTAAATTTGTATTAATGGTGCTCTAATCATGTAATATGGAGGAAGGACTTGTCTTGTTATTCTCTAGCTTAGGTGAATTCTAAATGTCACATATTTGAGAAAGAATATAAGAAATAACTTTTCTTAGTTTTGGTTTGGATGTATTTGACAGACAATATATTCTTTCATTCTACACATGCTAAATTTTAATTGCTATATTCCTCAAAAATTGCAATAGATGAGATGTTGTAAGACAAACTTCATTTATCAAGATCACTAACCATCTGTTAGCTCTATACATATCTGTAACTTCTAAGTGTAACTGACAATGTTGAAACCATTAACTCCAACCTAATAATAGTGGAACAAAGATGTTCAGTAGTCTCTTTATTGTTGCACTTTAAACACATAAGATTTGTCCCGAATTTTTCACATGAAACATTAAAATCAGTAGCAAAAGCATTCATGCGTACTCTCCATATATGATTCTTTTTAATACTATTAATTCATCAAATCAACTTCCAAATCCTCTTATAAACCACATAAAAAGCATAATCACCACTCAAATTTCAATCAATCCTTTGATTTATCATATTATAGTGATATAATTTAACTATAAAAAAATCATATTCTCCTTAAAAAAAAAACACAAGGTGATACTCTAAAGGGGAAGAAGGAATAGGTGTTCTTTCCGTAACTTCTTTTCCTTCATAATAGGGGGTCGTACAATCCATGATAAGATGTGGCTATTTGATTAATTGATTAGCCTTTTAAGTGCATTAGATCGCTAGTAACATTTTACTACTCTAATTTAAAATTCACCAGAGTGGCAATCTACATTTGTAACAAAAAAAATTTCAATCCAATCTCACATTCCCACTTGTTACTAAATCATTAGCAATAGCTTATCTTCCAACAAGTACCTCCTCCTTCTCTTCTCTTGCTTTCTGAAATCAAACAATCACTTATATATATATATATATATATATATACTTCTAAAAATTGAACACTTAAAACATTCAAATTTTGTAAAATCTTCTATTCCATTTTGCATAATATAGAGGTATTGATAACTTGAAAACTAAACACCCCTTCAAACTTTAACTTTGGTTGAAATGCCCTAGAATTTTGCTAAGTCCATTTTTGAGTGATTCTCAATGATAAAATGGATAAAACTCTGTGATTTTCGATGATAAAATGGATAAAACTCCTACAAAGGAAGCAAAATACCTCAAAAAATTATCAAATAATTAAACTAAGACAAACTAAAACAACCCTTAAATATTTTCAAGCTTTGTAACAAAGATAATAAAAAAATTAGAAAATTACACGAACCTCCTGGAGTTTTTAAATTACATGGATTCCATTTTTTTAAAAGTTAACAAATATTGTCCTGAAAAGTGTATAAGTCTCACTTTTTACGTGAGCTAGCTACTTTTGTGTTAATTCCATCTTAAGTGTATAATAAAATACAAAATTTAAATGCCATGTCGTATTTTCTTAATGACATGGCAATATTACCCAAATTTAAAGGAAAAAACAAAAAGACCTAACCAAGTCATACCCAACCCAAACATCCATTAAATAAACCACTTCACTTAGATTACACTTCATCCTTGTCAACCCTATTCTTTCTTAGCCAATGTCATTAACCTTATTCAATCAAAGTAGACAACACTTCTTTATTACCAACGTCAAATAAAAAGCCTAACCCTAATCTAACACTAATGTGAAATCATAAGTGCTTTCTCAACTCATTTAACAAAATTCCCAACTATAATGTTAGATACCCATTTATTGGAAGACTAGAAACTACTTGTTGAAAATGAATGAGAGATGTAAGAATTTATTCGTTATGGAGGTTGTGTCTACAACGAGAACAATGTTAATCCACAAGGATACTACTTTCTTGATATGGAGAAGGAAACAACAAAAGTTATGTCCGAGTTGATCGATAACTGCATGGATGTAACAACTTATTTTAGAATTTTAGGTTTAAATGATAAAACGGTTGTGGACTCTAATGAAGCTATGGTTAGTATGTTGACAATGTATGGTGAAATAAAGAAGATTAACATGTACTTATAAAAAATAACCCGAATTTCACATAAATTAGGTTTTATTAAACATGGACCCTTAACTTACAGGGGCAAAGATGGACTGTTACATGACTCCATCTAAGCTAGTTCCTACATCAATTAAAGAGGTAAGACCTGATTTTATGAAAGATGAAATATTTTCTTATAGTAGTTTTCGCTTGCTTGAATTTGATAGGAACTGGACTTTAAGGAGATGGGCTTGGATCACTGTTGATAAGGAGGTCTACAAAACAAAAGACATGTTAGTGGCACACCAAACATCCACTTCGATGCTTAAGTTAATAATAGCTATGACAAGCCTATGGATCAAGTAAGTGAGAGTGAGTTTGAATGACATTACCTAAATTTGAAGAGGGTTGTGAGTATTTGTAGAGGATTGACTTACCGATTATGCCCATAATGAGTGAGTGGATGAGTAGCTGAATGGTTGGTTAGCTTGGCGATTATACTTGCAATGGGCTTAGTGGTAACCATGGGGAAGAGTTACAGAATCCTTCATGTGCAAAGTAATCCTAACCGAGCCATTGGTGCCAAGTGATGAGCATATCAGGACTAACCAAGCATTATATTCTGGTTTGTATTAAAGTTAGATCATGGTCAATGATTAGAGGGCTTAGGGTCGAGTTCATTGGCCCGACTCAATGAAACAAAGGGCTCGACTTAGATAAGCCCATGGTCAAGAATGGATCATCAATAGTAATGATAGGGAATTGTGTGCAGCGATAAGGAGAATGATAGTGGAAGTAACATTAGCTCATACTGAGTTGTTGTCTTTCGAAAATGAGGCTGAAAGCAATAAAGATGGATGGTCAAATCATGATAAGGATAGTATAGTTGATACTGATGTTTCGAGAAAGGATGATTCGAATGATGATAGTAGTTGTATATGGTGATTGGGATAAAAGGGTGGGATTAGGTGCTTATAAGAGATGGACTCGTGAAATTGACAGAAAAATTATTCTGGAAAAAGGATATATGTTTATAGATGTAAATGAATTTTGGGAAGCATTAAGGCAATGTGTGATTCAAGAAGGATTTGAAATGCTCACACTTAAAATTTAAAAGAGTCATATTATAGTAATCTGTGCAACTGAGTCTTGTCTTAGGAGAATTAATGCCTCTGCCATGCCTAAACAAAGTTGGCTTTGTAATTAAGATGTTGAACTTGTAGCATAAATGCATCATAGTTAAAATAAATCAGATGCAATTTCTAATTGGATTGTTGGTTAGTAATTGGATGACTTATTTGTCAATTTCAGCATTCACTCTAATCTCATGTATCAACAAATGAATACAAAATTTAGCATGGATCCTTCCTGACTTAGGTTACATAATGAAAGGCATAAAGAAGGGTATTCTCTTTTACCTAGATATGCTAACCTTGTTGGCCTAATTGGGAATTTGTTGGTCCCAAATAGTAACTCAGGGAAGGGAGGGTGTGTGAATTGGTTTCTTAAAAGAAAAACTTTAACTTTTGATTTTTCTAAATTTTAAACATTACCCAAATTAGTTATAATAAAGTATGACTTTGACATTGCTTTGCAATCACAACAAGCAATTAAATGCACAAAATAAAGAGTAGGGTAAGAGAAGTTTGCGCAATGATTTATAGAGGTTCCGCTTTAAGCGTCAGCCTTCTCTTCCAGCTGTAAGCCAAGGACCCAGTATGTTCCAATATATTCAATCAAAAAATGATTACAAATAGTGTCCTCAATTCGTTCAATCATACTTCACGTTAACACTTAGCTATCTCTAAACTCAGATTCTATTTTTAATCTAACTCTCACAAACTATTCAAAAGCAAATGAAGAATAAAGAATTAAGTATCCTCAAGAAAAGAAATTTTTAAAATAGCAGTGTAAGCACAATTGGAAGCAGAAGTATTTACAGTAGTTAGTAGAACTTTCTTCTACGTGAGTAGTGGTCTTTTTTTTTTTTTTTCTTTTAACTTCTGCTGATATAATTATCTTCATGTCTTCAACGACTAGATAGGATGAAAACTTAAATGTTTTAGATAAGTTGTTCATGATTTTGTGCTTCTTGTTGTTGACGTAGTCTGTTGGTATTCTTTTTTTCAATAGTTCTTCTAACAAGAAAACATAAACAAAGTTGACCGTTAAAAAAATATTTGTTCCTAATATTTATCCACCTGCTAGAGATAATGACTTGGTAATTGAAAGTTAATCCCTATCTTGCTATAGACGATTCTTGAGGTTAATATTTGAATGTTGTTAACCATATCTTGACAAAAAAACATATTACACTTCAAATAAATTAGATTTATATCTCTTAAAAACATATCTATATCTTGCTATTAATAATCAACTTCAAATTTGAATTCCTTCTTTTAGAAACATGACCTTGATATCTCGTAGATAACGAACTTCTCATGACATATCTGAATTTAGACTTGAAAAGCGAATTTGGACATGTCTTAAAAACAAAGTTTAAACTTTGAATAAATTGAGTTTGCTGTCAGAAATAATCCTTTAAGAATAAATCTTCAAGAATAAGGCTTTAATAAGACGAAAAATTGAATCCCCTGGATATTTAACCAACTTTGTGAAACATATTTGAATGTATTACCTAATACATTCAACTTTGGAGCTGGGTCTTCAAATTGATGAAAGAATTGAAGAAAACTCGATCTGCAACTTCTCGTTCGTAATCTTGTATATTTTATTCTTGTAGCAGGTTTACTCTCTGAGTGTTACTATCTTATTGACAAGCAATAGGTTTACCTTCTGAGTTACTCTCTAAATGTTACTATCTTGTTGATAAGTAGCATGTTTACTTTTTAAGTTACTCTCTGAGTTGGATCTCCTTTTGAAAAACATTTCCATAGAACTTCTAATCATACACGATTATAATTTTATAACTTAACGACTGCACACTTAATAAATTTGTTAGTAAACATTTATTTTTTTGTTATCATGAAAACTACTATCGAGAGAACCTAACTGGACTTAACCTGGTAATATTTTCAAAGTACAATATTGGGATAGGGCAAAAGGCTTAAAATCTCTTCTTAGATTCAAACATGCATTTGTATGTTATAAGGCTTTTAAGATCAGATTTTTAAAAGGATGAAAACCTTTTCTTGGGTTAGATGGATATCATCTAAAAGGTTAACATGGTAGCATCCTCCTATTGGTAGCTACACTAGATGTTAATGGTGGTCCATTCCCTTGGCATGTGCTATAGTCGAGAAGGAGTGGTGATAATTCGGATTGGCTTATGCAAGGACTTTAAGAGGTGTTGAGACTGAATTATGAAGGATCTGCACTTAGTTTCATGACTCATGAGTGATAAACAAAAGGTATTAATCAAATTGTGTATTATTAGTAATGTAGTACATTAGATGGATATTTGCAAAATTTAATTCTGTTGAATGGTTATGTGGATGATGATTCCACTATGTAGAGTTTATCTGATGTCATTGTAAATGTTTTCCCATTAACTCAACAAAGGAACTGTTGTAGACATACCTATAAGAACTTGAAGGCAGAGCATTTTAACTTGGTTCTAGTTGTAAATATTTTGACTGCTACTAAAACATACATTAAGCGGGATCATAAAGTTAGCATGAAGCACATGGAGATGCATAATAAGGAAACTTTTGAAATTTCTCAAAGATTGAAGTTGGTTAGTTGGCAAGATATACATACAACCTAATATGTAATGTAGATCATGACAAATATAACATGATGAAGAGTTTCAACAGTTAGGTTAGTAACACTTGTAGTAAACCAATCATCCAACTTTCTTGAGGTGATCAAGTTAAAGCTTAATTCAAGACTTCAATATCAATACCAACAAAAGTGTACTTAACAAACTAGAGTATGTGATTACGTTAGGAAGCAACTTGACATGAATATGGTTAAAGCTTGAACTTGTTGAATAACACCTGCTGGTAGAGGAGAATTTCAATTCCATGTAGGAGGTAAAAACTTTATGGTGAATTTAAGATCTTGGATTTGTAATTGCCTAGAACGGGAACACAATGGCACCCCATGCAAGTATGCTACAGCTTGTATTGTTTGTACGGGGGCAAACATCGAAGATTATTGCTATGCATACTTCCTCAAAGAGACATATCTTGACGCATGTGGTCACATAATTCATCTAATGTCAGACATTACCATAATTGAAACAACTCAACAAATGCTCCCTCCTTATTTGCACCATCTTCCAGGACAATTGAGAAAAGATAGAAGAAAAGAACCAAATGAGATTGACTTTAGGAGCTCAAGTCAAAAGAATTGAATACTGTGATGCACGAATTGTGAGCAACTAGGTCACAATTCATGTACATGCCAACATGCACTAATGAAAGATAAGCATGTGAAGAAGGTATAACTTTTAACTCCATCCACTTTCTTGAAATGTGTATTGATATGAATAGTTTTTAATACTACTATTACTTTGTTTGTGTGTAGAGACAACAAGGAGTTGGTGGTCTAGTGCTCATAATTATACTCAACCAAATGCCCTTCAAAGGAGATTGAAACAAAATAAATCAAAGGTATGAAAAATCTTACATCCCTTAGTATAGAGAATAAAAGAATGAGTTAATGGCTGCCTTTTTTTTGGCCCATTTTCCCCTCAAAAAATAGAAAAGGAAATGCCAACAACAAGATGCTTATTTGAATGTGGATACCACTCAAGAAAGTCAAATTAATCCCTCTCTTTCAAGCCTCGTAGCCATATTGTCTTATACTTCTACAACGCTTGTGGTATCATGTGAAGATAGATTAGAAGAAGGGTCTTATTCCTTTTACTCCTCCAAAGCCAATACTTTTCTATTAATACTCCACTTGGCATTGGAGGTACCTTTCAGTATAGGATGGCTATGAGTAAAACGAGAAACATGGTTGCTAAAGAAATTCACATTCTGATGCATCAAGACAGAGTAATTTAAGACCAATAAGTGATTCTTCAAGCTCTCGAGATGCTACAAATATTGTGGCAAGAAGGGAGGAACAATGACCTTTTTTTGTGCAATGCAACTATTAGGAATCATATTTTTATTGTTTTATGCAAAGTTACTACTAGTTGAGTGGCTGCAATTGTAAACCCCTCAAAAATTTCGATTAATTTTAAGTTTGATCTTAAAATTAAAAGTCAACCGGCACCCTAAAGGTTAACAAAAGTCTAGTACAAACCCTAGAATTTAGATCCGACATTCCCGTATTCTTTATCCCTAGAAAACGAAGTTGAGTTAATTAGTGATAATAGTTCGTAATAACTTGAGGAAATATAAAAATATCATATTCGCGAATTTCGTGTGTCCTTCAGACTCAATCGAGATCAGTTTTCGAAAGTGTATTCCAGAGCTCGGAATAATAAAAATATTCAATAACACCATTAGGACTGATTTAATACAAGGATTCAAAAATATCATTTTTTTTAATTTTTCGATAACTAAAAACAACAGATATCGCAATTATACATGTATTTTCTTACTACCAGTATGTTATTAGTCACATCTACTTTACGTTACACTATTCTACACTATTCTTTTATCTCTACTTTTTCTAACACCTACTCTTACAACACCATAACCTATTATCTTTACTTTTTACCTTTCTCATAACTTTATATCATATATAGTTACATTATTACTTTTAATACACAAAATTACAAAAAATCAAATCTCTCTTCCCTTTACCCCACATGGCTGGGCATCTCACTCTCTCTCCTCTTTATTTTCAATTTTTTCTTTAATTAAATCACTCAAAAATCACTCCCCATTTTCCTATAAATACCCCCTCCTCTTTCACTTCATTCACACATCTTCTACTCACAAATTTCACTCCCAAAACTCTTTCCAATTCACCTCTCAATTACTATCCCAAAACTCTCTAAAATTCTCTCCACAAAACCTTCTTTTTCTTCTACAAACACTTTAGGTAAAAATTCTCTTTAAATTTCTCTTACTATGTCATATAACTTTACATAACCATGGTGTAAGTTTCCTAAACTTAATGTTATGGAAGCTACACTATGTTCATATATTGTTCTTGTTCATGAATATGTTTTTATATATTTCTATGTTATTATTTTACTTTTGCTCATATTATTATTGACTTATGTTAATCTCTTTTATATATATATATATATATATACTAGATATAATTATGTACTTATATATAATCTTTAGAGCATATAAGCTCATTGTTATTTATTTATTTTATGTTATTTTAAGACTAGTCTCTAGTCTTAGACTTGTCCTCATCAAGTTAAAATAATATTTGCTTTTTTTTTCTTATTTCTTTTAGGACTAGTCCATTCTCAGTCTCGGGATACCTTGATGAAGCTAAGGTTTCTCAATACTTGACATATTTCTTTACTTGCTTATTTCATTAATTATTATGTCTTTCTTATGTTTTCATAATTTTATAATTTCATATTCATAATCATGCATAAACATATTGATTTTGTCTCAACAAGATAAAGAAGGAAAAGTTTTATTAAATAGAAGTCTTCTCTAAAAATAAATGTTGTTATGAATGAAGTAATTTTCATAAAAACTTAGGAATTTATCTTAAATCTTTTCTAGAAATCTAGAGGAGTTCATTATAAATTTTAAGAACATAGGAATTTTTTTTCAATACATACATACACTTTACAAAGTCATAAAATGGAAAGGAATTCTTAATTAAACAAAAGTTTTACTAAACTTTACTTTTCATCAAAACTTTGACTTTCAAATAGACTAGTTTGACAAACACTAAGAAATTTCCTTTAGAATGATCTTAAGAAATAAGATTAATAAACAACTTAGGAAATCATTTCTTTAAATATAGAGTTA
The DNA here is from genome assembly GCA_024138025.1 of Combretum micranthum. Classification (NCBI taxonomy): domain Eukaryota; kingdom Viridiplantae; phylum Streptophyta; class Magnoliopsida; order Myrtales; family Combretaceae; genus Combretum; species Combretum micranthum. The sequence continues at coordinate 327,109 of JAMXBD010000438.1, forward strand.
TTACTATTTCCAAAAAGTATTAGAAAGTAAGCTATAAGAAATTTAGAAAATGAAAATCATTCTTTTGAAATTTAAAAAGACTAAGGAAATGGAATTAAGGAAAAAAAATACTCCTTTAAAATAACTTAAGAAAGTTTCTAGCTAAGAAGAAATTTTCAAAAGTTTTACTTTTCCAAAGTTTTTAGAAGAATTTGCTTTTACCAAAAATTCATGGTTGAGACAACTTCATTAATTTCATGCATTTAATATGAGTAAATGAATATGTATACACACACACACACAAAGGTCTTAAAAACTATTATAATATCTATCTCTTTGATTCAAGTTTTTATAAAAAGAAGAAAGTAAGTTTTGTAAAAATTCGTGGTGAATCTAATCACCATTATTTAGGAGCTCAAATGACATAGTTCGATGAAAATAGTTTTAGAATTGGATAGATCTTTTAGAATAACTAGAAAACGGTATATTATATGCGCAATTCCGAGTTAAAATGACCAAGTCATTGCCATTTTAAATTGGAAATTCCCTCTATATGAATTTTAATGATCTTATGACATAGTTTTTGAAAAGTACCATAGAATCAACGAGAAATACTCATTAAGGGTATTCTTCTTAATTGGGTGATCCCGAGGAGGAGTGTACATATCCAGAGGATTATTACGATTAGTGGAATTCTCGATCGACTCATCCATCAAGAAAAAGTGTTATCATGGCCTAGTGAGTCTACTCCTCTTATTTTTCATACTTATGTTTGTGCTTGTAATTTAGTTGCATTAAAATTAAGGAAAGATAAAATGGAAGTTGTATGATAATATGATCGAAAGAATATTAAGTATATCGAAGCATGAAATGCTTGTAATAAATTGTATGTTTATGAGCATGATGAAGTGTCTGAAATTGGTTGATCACTTGTAAGAAATTAAAATATAACGGCTAGGGTTTAATTAAAATTTTTCACATACACTTCACATGTTGAGTCACATTGCATTCGCTATTATACAATTGGTGGGACAAGTGTATGATAGTGGTGGTTAGCATAACCGGTATATCCTGTATGTAGCGAGTAGGAGCCGGTAAAAACTATATAGATTGGTGGCTAGTAGGAGCCTATAATAACTACATATTTTTTATGGTGTATAGGAGCCAGTAAGATCTATAAAAATGTTTTAAAGTGGTGGCCGTAATGGGCCGAAATACCTCACCCTGAATGAAAGGCGTAATTCATTCAACATATGATTCCCGAAAGTCATATTTCTTGTTTGCTCACGGGTTTGTTGCATCCCATTTGCTTGCTTAATAAACTTGATTGATATTTTATTTCAAGTATGAAATTTTGGGATTTCCTTACTAAGCCCGTAAGCTTATACCCCTATAGATATTTGCATTCTCATGAACACTTGTTTTTATACCCGAGGTCTCCTCATATTCGTGTAAGTTTTCTTTTAGAGTTTTTGAATTAAATCTACTTGAAAAATTAGATTAGAATTCCTTTGAAATCTTGATGTAGTATTAAATCATTGTATAGACTATTAGTTATTTCGATCTTTGAGATTTAGCGGGGGTATCCCCTAAGAATCATGTAATAAACCTTTGATTATGAATATTATGATCTATTTTATTTCTGGATTCTTGTATATTCATTTTTACTTGCTTAAAACACTCTTCCAAAAAGCGTCTCCTATTACCGTGCTAGATGCCTTATATGTAATACTAAGACTTTCGCGTGACTAAGGTGATCATTCTTGAGTCTTGATATTATATATAACGGGCTGTCACGTTTAAGATACCCTTTGGGGCGTGACAGTAATACCCTTAATATTAGGTCATCTATAGATTATGCAAACATGCTAAAACTTAGAACCTACTAATAACCATGATATATGTCAACCATAACTCCAATTGACACGCATATATAATAGGTAGTTTCAACAAAGTTTAGTGACAAATATATCCATATATCATCAAGTTAAGCTAAAAGATGGCTCACAAAGTGTCCATTCATCTTTCTTCAAACCATAAACACGCATAATAATAATTGGAGCAATGCCCTATTGACAGGTTAAAACACAAGAATTCAAATATATAGTCTATAACTAGATATCTACTAAAACATCTTGTCTCCATTGATAAATGATAGATCTATTTGTAAGATAGATAATCACCATCACCAATGTCCTCTCCATAATCTATGACCACGTCATAACCAGAAAGAGTAAACATATTGAGTACTACCTAAATCTAAAAAGGAGGAAAGAGTGAGTTAGAGCCCAGTATTGTCACGCCCCGAGGGGTACCCTAAACGTGGCAGTCTGCCGTACACAATACTAAAGCCTAGGAATGACTACCTCAGTCACGCAAAGGCTTCCATATTATATACAAGGCGTACATCACAACCAAGAGAATGCATCGGAGTAGCGCAATTTATATTGATAATAAATAAGTAACAAGGCAAAAAGAATTCTTATTATAAAACATAAACATATCAAGTTACAATTCTTAGGGGTATATCTCTCTATTGTCTTCAAATAAATATACATCTTATAATCAACATAACACTAATCATATTAGTCATTACATATAAAGAACCTTACAAAATTACTTCATCTTATGCTCTCATTTCTTTCATAGAAGCTTATCATCCCTTCATGACTTCCTTAACATTATGATCCTCAATTTAAGCCACAGGTATACCTGTTTCAGCAAAATCTATAGGGGTATAAGCTACAACTAGCTTAGTGAGATATTCCTTTTCATTCGCACCATATTGTCAAAAAGCTCATTTAGAGTTTCACACATATGCTATGCATACAATGCAACAATCACATGATTACGCAAATATATATAGTTATCCGGAAACCATATATAAAACGGATTTACCCTTCGTATCAAAGGTTAGGGAATTGGGGTTGAAGATCCTCGATCTTCTACTGCTAGTCCCTAAGTCCTCACCTACAGCGTTCGGTTGGCTCGGCTCCGAACCTAGAGTCGCTTTCCCTAAGTGATTTGGATTCTCCAGGAAGGAACATGGCCCGTGTCACTGCACGATCACAGTCAATCCAACTTTACGCGTAGGAGTAGCAGCATTCCGAAAGAGATGTGACTCGATGGATGCTATGTGTGCGTGTTTCATTTTTCTTAAGCCAAGCCTTTTTAAGGTTTATTAGAGGGCGATCAATCCATTTAGCAATTAATAAGCAGTCATACGAGTAAGTAAACAAAATTATTTAAACAAGCAGTTTAAAGTTGCGATATTCTTAATTCTTATTTCATGCATAAACATAGAATCACATATATACTCATAATCCCGAAATCCCTAAATATATATCCATTTTTATCTTCTCTTAGTATACTAATGCTACTACTTTACAAGCACAAGCAAGGTAACGAAATTAAGAGGAATAACTCACTCATTCATTTCGCGATCTTCTTAGTTGTAGTAATGCTCGGTAGAATAATCTCGTATCTTTCGTTATCTAGATAAAAGAAATACTTGGGATAAGTATTTCATAGAAATTCTACTTGAACTTTCTAATTCAATTTCACTATGTTCGGCAAAATTCGTATAGAATGAAATTCCAATTTAAAATGGCCATAACTTGCTCATTTTAACTCGGAATTTCGCATATAATATACTGTTTTCTACCTAATAAAAAAGATCTATCCATTTCTAAGGTTATCTTTATCATATAAGGTCATTTGGGATCCGAAAACATTGAGTACAGATTTAAAACGAATATTTCTAGATTTTTGCAAAACCATTTTCTAGCTTAATCTTCATTTTAAAGAAAATCCTTTCGTAACAATATATATATAAATATAAATATATATTTGATAAATACTTTGAGTATATAGGTAAGCTCACTTTATATGCAAAATTCTAATGATAGTGTCTCAACAATTTATTTCATAAAACAATTCATTTTGAATTGTTAAAATTTTAACTTTGATAATTTCTTTTCAAGTATTTGAAGAAACTTTATATTTTCCTAGATTGTTATAAATGGAAATATTCTTATTTTATTTTCTTCATTCTTTCTCCAAAAACAAGTAAATTTTCTTTTAACCTTAGTCTTTCATAAGTTTTACTTCTAGTGATAAAAGATCAAATTTATCAAAAGTGTATTAAGTTGTTGAAACCTTTTTGTATTTATAATGGTTTTAGAAAATGAGTCTTGTCTTCTTATATTTATTATTTTAAAATATAAGTTTTTGTTTTCTAAAACTTGTTCTTTTATTTCCTTTGAAAAGAATTTTCTTTATTGATAAAATCCTTTGTTTTTAATCTTACCCTATTCATATTCTTTGATAATAATTTTTCTTCTTTAGAAGCTTGAAAATCATTATTTTCCTAAGTGGGTTTATAATTTTATTGGTTGAATTCATCTTAACTTTAAAAACTAGTTTGTTTCTTAGTTTTGTTATGGAGTTAAAAAGATTTTAAATCTAAAGTTTTTTTAAAAACTTTTAATATTAACAAATTATTTTACTAAAACTTGGGTCACCATAATATATAAAGAAAATATTTATTTCTTATGTTTCATTGGTAAACTATCTTTGTTATTTAAGAAAACTTGGAGAAAACTTGTATTATCTTATTTTTATGTTGTTGATAATAACTTCATTATTTTGTGACAAATCACGTAATAGAAAATTTGGTTTTAAGTCCCTTTAGTAAAGTAAAATTTTACTTTTAAATTAGTTGAGACTGCATCATTATGTAGATGCAAGTGTTATGAGCATATAAAATAATAAAAACAGAAGAAAATACTATAAACAAATGATAAGCAAGAAAATAAAATATCAAGTATTGGGAAACTTAGCTTCATCAAGGTATCCTCATCAAATATTGGGAGCCTTAGCTTCATCAAGGCATCCCAGGACTAAAAATGGACTAGTCCCAAAAGATTAAAGAAAATAAATGAAAGATTGTTTTGACTTGATATGGACAAGTCTAAGACTAGAAAGACTAGTCTTAAAAAAATAGCATGAAATAAATAAATTGCAAAGCATGAAAAAAATAAATAACAAGTGAGCTTATATGCTCTAAAGATTATATATATACATAAATATATTTAGTTAGATATGAATAATAAAATCAACATAACAACATTATAAAATAGGAACTTCATGTGCAAGAACAAAACATGAACATGTTGTTACTTTTACTACTCATATGAGTTTCAAAACAACACCATAGTCATGTTAAGTTACATGACATGGGTAAATAAATGGTTGGAAGAAGTTTACCTAAGGTGTTTATGTGATATGAAGATCGTAGATTGAGGGTATTATGTGAGTAGTGATATGTGGTAGATAGTTTATGTATAAGGAATGATTTTTGTAAGGAATTGGTTTAAGAGAGTTTTGGTAGAGAGAATTCTTGAAGAGAGGATTTGTGGAGAGATTTTGAGAGAGTTTTGGTAATGAAATGAATTGTGTGAAAGAATGAAGGAAGAAGGGGGTATTTATAGAATTTTGGAGTGAAAATTAGATGTAATTAAATTAATTGAAAAAGAAAATAAATGAGAAGGAAGAGAGAGGGGGAGTGGACGGCAATTGAGGGAGGGAGAGAGAAAATTTGATTAAAAATTAATTTTAGAGAAAAGTGTAAGAAAAGTTTGATAATATGTGGTGTAGAATTTTTATGGGAAAAGAAAAATTATAAGAAATAGATATGTAGGTGTAAGAATAGGTAGTAAGAAAAGTTAGAGATAGAGGAATAGTAATGAATAGTAGGAAAGTACTATGAATAGTAAACTAGACAATTAAAGTACCTAGTAATAAAGATACGCGTAATAATGCCATATCTGTAATTTTTAGCTACGGAAAAATTCTAAAACTGATATTTTTGAAAACCTTATATTTTTACGAATCTATTAGTATTAATGGAATAGTTTTGCCATCAGGTGTACCAGGGCACGGTTTTTGAAAACTGATCCCATCAGGATCTGAAGGACACTAGAATTTTTTGAATCTGATATTTTTAAGCTTCCTTATATTATTACGAACTATTATCAACAATTATTTCATTTCGTTTTCTAGGATTTAAGAGCACGGGATTGCCGGATCTTAAACACTAGGATTTGTTGTAAGTTTTGTTGACTTTTAAGGTTCCGGTTTGACTTACAGTTTTGTCGAGTTATTCATAAGATCATACAATTGTGGATTTTTGACCGTTTTATATTTTTAGCTCGATATCTATGGTTTATCTTAATTCATTTGTGTTTTATTTAATAGTTTTTAGTTATCAAGATCGTTTAACCGAGTCTAGGGTTATGAGTTGACTTAGTTTGACTTTTGGTGAAAATTGAAGTTTCTGATTCTAAAATTCACCGAGGGTCTTAGCATTTCGTTGTTGAGCGTTTATTTGAATATATCGTTTTGATTTGCATTTTAGGAATCGGATAAGTGATTTGATTGATGTACGGATATTGATTCAACCAATAGTTAGATTTTCTTATTTTGTTTTTGAGGGTTTTCCTTTTCTCAAATTAAGAAATCTCATTGTTGATCTTATTTAGAATTAACTTTTAACTTGGTTCAATTAGGGTTTCAATTCCGGTGTTTGATTCTTAGAATTATTTCCTAAGAATTATTAAATTTTCAGGGGTTTACAAGTATAGTACTACCACAAATACAAGTGCATGAACAAGTACAATTTAATCACATGCATACATATCTACTGCAACAAACTGCTAGTTGTTATCTTTCTTTTAAGTCTATCAAACAACACTGATAACTTAGTTTCTCGACCACACACATATGTGTAATATATACACACACATATACGATGTTAGATACTCCCAGACATCCACGAGTCCATGAATCTTTAATTAATTATGGCCATCTATATTGCCTCATGTTCAGTTCCTTCTGGGTAATATATACTTCAAGCTTTGGTGATCTGTATATATTTCACACTTCTGTCCATACAAGTAATGACGCCAAATTTTGAGTGCAAAAACAATAACAGCTAATTCCATGTCATGAGTGATAATTCATCTCATAGGGTTTTAACTGTCTAGAAGCATAAGCTATTACTTTCCCATTTTGCATCAGTACACATCCTAAACCATTCCTGGATGCATCACTGTAAACAGTGTATGGATCCTGGTGATTGGGCAAAACCAATATTGGTGCTGAAACCAATCTCTTTTTCAACTCTTGAAAACTCTGTTCATGTTTATCACTCCACTCAAATTTTTCATTCTTCTTTGTCAATTGTGTCAGTGTGGTCGTGCAATCCTTGAAAAATCTTGTACAAATTTCCGATAATATCCTGCTAATCCTAAGAAACTTCTTACTTCCGTAACAGTTCTAGGTCTTTTCCATTCCACGATAGCCTTAACCTTAGCAGGATCAACCGATATCCCATCACCCGAAACGATGTGTCCTAGGGAGTATCCAACATCGTATATGTGTGTATATATATTACACATATGGCTGGAATTAATTAAAGATTACGATTTAACCATCAATTACCATCCTGACAAGGTAAATGCAGTAGCTGATGCTTTAAGTCGTAAAAATTATGGAGAAGTAGCCTCAATATTGACGGAACAGAAAGAACTCATTAGAGAATTTGAAAATCTAAATTTGGAGTTTTCAGTACAAGGTTTGGACGCAGAACTTGGCAGTTTAACCTTAGAGCCTTCTTTGCTTCAACGAATTAAATAAGCTTAGAAAGAAGACAAAGAATTCCAAGAAATTATCCATAGGGTATCACAAGGGAAATATAAGGATTTTCAGGTAGATGATGGTGATATATTAAAAATGAATAAAAGATTGTGTGTACCACATGATGAAAGCTTGAGAAAAGAATTAATGCATGAAGCACATTATTTCGAATATACCGTACATCCAGGCGAAATGAAGACCAACCAAGAGCTAAGAAGTGCATATTGGTGGAATGGAATGAAAAATGATATTGCTTAATTCGTGGTCAAGTGTGAGGTATGCCAGAGAGTAAAAGAGGAACATCAAAAACCAGGTGGATTGTTAAAACCATTGCCTATTCCAAAATGGAAATGAGATCAAATATCTATGGATTTTGTATGTTCACTACCTAAGACAAGTGTAGGTCATGATGCTATTTGGATTATTGTAGATAGACTCACTAAGTTAGCTCATTTCTTACCAATCAACATGACCTATTCCTTATAGAAGTTAGCACGACTGTATTTGAAAGAAATTGTGAGATTACATGGTGTACCTATTAATATAGTGTCAAATTGAGATCCATGGTTTGTTTCTAGATTCTGGCAAGGGTTACAAAAGGCATTGGGAATTCAATTGAAATTTAGTACGGTTATCATCCTCAAACCGATGGACAAACAGAAAGAACCATTCAGACAATGGAAGATATGTTAAGATCATGTATCTTGGAGTTCAAAGGAAATTGGGACCAACATTTACCATTGGTGGAATTTGCATATAATAACAGTTACCATTCGAGTATAGGGATGCCACCTTATGAAGCTTTATATGGTAGAAAGTGCTGATCCCTATTGTTCTGGGATAACTTGGAAAGAGTATTGGTTGGACCCGAACTGGTTCAGGAAACAATTAACAAGGTTTCAGTAATAAAGCGAAGAATGAAAGAAGCCCAAGATAGACAAAAGAACTGAGCAGATTTGAAAAGACGAGAATTGGAATTCAATGAAGGAGAACATGTCCATTTGAAAGTAAGTCCAATCAAAAGTCTCCATAGCAGACAAGCAAAAGGAAAGTTAAGTCATAAATATGTAAGACCATTTGAAATATTGGAACGAGTTGGAAATCTAGCATATCGTCTTGCATTGCCACCTAATTTATTCGGTATACACAATGTTTTTCATATATCGGTACTAAGAAAATATGTACCGGACCTAAATAAAATTGTTGAACTGGAACCAATTGATCTAAAGGAGAATTTGACTTACGAAAAGCATTCTATTAGAATTTTGGACAAAAAAGTGCAAGTTCTCAGAAATAAAGAAATCCAATACGTCAAAGTGTTATGGGATCTCTAAACTGAAGAGATGACCTGGGAGCTGGAAGAGGAGATCAAGAAAAATTATCCACATCTGTTTGAGAATTCAGGTACGCACTCAAGCTTTGAGGACAAAGCTTATTTTAAGGAGGGAAGAATATAAAACCCAGAAACTTTCACGATAATACACGACTCTAGAATGGAATGAATGAACTAGTTAGTAAACCTAGAATTCAACAAAAACCTAAGATTAGATCCATAATTTAAATTTGGATGGGTTAGGATCTATGAACTGAATAAAGAACTTCTTTGACCTTAATTGATACCAAAAACGAGATTTCGTATCTTGAACTGATAATTCAAGATATGATTAAAGGAAACTTAAATTTTCAAACTCGAATCCTTGTCATACAAATAGATTAAATGGGAAAATAAAAATATATAAATTAAATGACTACTATTGCACTCAATAAAGACTCGAGACTAGAACAATGCGTAATAGTGAACCTATAACTGGATTTAAACCCTAAAATTCGAGATTCTTAGTTAGTAATAAATATTATTGATAAGATTTCATAGTGGGTATCCAAACTTGAAATATATAAATAATTTAGCTTATATATCTGAGGCGATATTAAGTAATTAACCAGTTATGATTATAGTTGGGAAATGAAAACCTTAAGATAAACCGTTAGAATTATAAATAACACAAAAATATAAACTAGTGTATAACTCAAGATCTAAACTTCAAATGAATATTTGAATCATACCATTGTTCAAATTAGGGTTTTCTTAAGCCTTTGAAGCCTAAAACAAAAATTGACCCAACAAGATTAGAAAATCTTAATTGCGGGAGATAAAATTTCAAAAAACAAATAATCACGTAAAATTAAAACTTAAATTTGTATTGTTTGATGAACTAAATATTTTGTAGGACTCATTAAAAAATATTTTTGTGTAAATACTCTCATATATTAGCTAAATTATACCCGATTAATGTAATAAACTCCCCGAAAATTTAGCTAAATATTATCTAAATAATATAATATATATATAAACACTTGTAGGATACGTTATGTACATATATGGAGGGCTTTGATCTTCTTGAAGTAAGGGAACCGGATTTGCTCAAATAATTCACTTCAAGTCAACAAAAATCAACCCATAAGCCAATCCAAATGTGCCAAATCAACTCCACATTAATGACAATGAGAACAATTGATGAAACAGTAGCAAGTGGAGGCAATTCGGATCAAACATTGAAGGAAAATACATAGCAAATACTCACTTTTTCTTTCTATATATACATACAATTAAGACACTTAAAGAGAATGTAAACAAAGACCACTTCCTCTCCAACCTTCCAGATCAAATCTACTCATGATCAATAGCTAAAACAGCCTAGAGATAGAAATTAAACCGCACATACAATCCCAGTACGAATCAGAGGAAAAATAATACAAAAAAAAAAAATGCTTGAAACGAGCTTAAGGTGAGTTGATGTAATTCGATGTGTTTTCTTCCAAAACTAAGGATTGAAACTGAATTCTGAACATCTTAGGAACATAACCAATACAAACAGGAGCTTCGAATTTCATCGAAGTGGCTCGACGAAGGTGATTTTTGAAAACCCTAGCTTTACCTTGGCGATCTGAAAATCGTGGAACATGTTGTTATTTTGATGTTTTAATGTGATATTTAGATAGTTTAGTGTCCTAGGAACTTATAGAAGCTGAAAATCCGGCCTTGGAACGTCAGAAATCGGTCGGAATCGATCGAACCCATCAAGGAAGACAATGAACAGTTCTTCCTTGATGAGCACAAGGAGGAACATGGGGCGTGTTCCACCCGTATACCTCTTGGCTCAATTTAAAAAAAAAAACGAGGTTAATTAAATCAAATTATATAATAATTAATGTTATAAGTAATTTTAGGACTATTATTATTTATTTATTTTCTGTATATATTATAAATAATATTGTCATTTAATAATACAATATCAAAAATTTTGAAAAAATTGAATTTAAAAATGAAATATTTTTTCGATATTAATAAATATATGATATTTAAATATATATATATTATATATATATATAATATGAGTCTATTAACATTAACAAGAGAAGATTATTAGTAATATACATCATCATTGTTAATTAATCCAAGTTCATTAAGTTTTACAACTATAATTGTTAATATTCCTAATATTATTAAAAGAATTCTTAAATTAATAAGTTTTTTAAATTATCATTTCTTAAATAATCTTATATGTAATATCTATAATAAAAACTCAAAAGCTAAGGTTAAAGCTATTTTACTAATATTATTATTAATTTTTAACTTTAATGGTAAGAATTTTATAAATTAGTATTGATTAAATTATAAGACAAATATTACAAGTATTGTTCTTGTGAAAAACATTTGTTTTACTTTATTTTATTTTTATTGTCTTTTTCGGAATTATTATTATTGTTGCTGTTGTTGTTGTTGTTGTTGTTGTTAATTGCTATTGTTATTATTATTATTGCGCAAATAAGAAAATTTTGAAAGTAATTTTAATTAAGTTAGCAAATCTTTATATTAATAAAAGTTATTGTCATTAAGATTGTATTTAATTAGTTTACAAGGAAAAAATTACAAGTTTAGTAAATACTAAATATTTATCTAAATAAATAAATTGTAAATAATTAGATAACAATGGAAATTTAAATAGTCTAAATTTGTGAATATAGAGATATCTATTTTTTTTTTTTACGAGAAAAATTTATCAAGTAAATCAAAAGGAAATTGATAGTTTTAAACAATAAAAAAAATGAATTAACCAAATTGTCAAAATTCCTGAATACCCGATTAATAGATTTAAATCTCAAACAAAATCAAATCAAGTAACCTGAGATAAAAGTGAATTAACACTTAATTATCGTAAAATCTTCAAAGAATTAGTATAATAATAGAACAAAAAACCCAGCAGCACATTAGGACACTTAGACATTCATAAGAGTTGGGTTATATAGTCCTGTATCATTAATAATTATATTAATCATCTCAATAGGTAACTTGGGTATTGGTGAGGACTTTCCTGACGATTACTATGACTGAACAACATGAGCAGGTGAGTAACTCAGTCTTATTACATTGGTTGTGTTTGTAAAACTAGCGAACCTTAAATAAAAGATAATAAATTGGGCGTACTGTATGATTTGTGGGAACTATGTATTGTATTGATTGCCAAGTCACTCTATTAAAAGTGATAACAGAGTTATGTATGACTATATTGCTTTTATAACATGATTGAATGTCCGTAATGCTTGATCACCTTCAAACTGATTAAAAACTACTGGTATCATAAAGGGAATTTTACATGCATCGCATATTTTGCACAAAATAGCATTTGAGTAAGTGGTAGACTACTACGTGTTAGTATTCCGAATCTCTAGTAATGCTTGGATCATCTAGGCAAGAGAGCTATTAATTTATCACAAGATTACCTTTGTTCTGTTAATACCATAGGAACTATATGGTAAACGAAGAACGCCGCTTATGGTATTGCATAGAAATAACTAACACTTAGTGGAGTTTCTAAAGCTAAAGCAGGAAATAAATGACAAAACAAAATAAATTCAAAGAGATAATTAAATTGAGCATTACTGTTTCCTGAAAGCTTAGTCTCTCCTTGGTAGGTGGACCATAGATTGTGATCCTTCAACCGCGATGAGAGGGCGCAAATCTTCATCCTGTTTGGATTCCGGGTTATCCAAACTTGTATTTGTACATATGTTTGATTGATACATTTCATATGTTTGTTAAATAACTTGTATGTGTTATATGATAAGTTATGGTTATTCACTGAGCTCGTGATTTAGCTCACACTCCAATAGTCCTTTCAGGTTTATTCTGTGACCTTGGCTCATTACTACTAGGAGCATGGTCCCATTAAGAAATTAGGAGCCGGAAGCTTAAAGAATATAAAATAAGTATCTATTTCTCTATTTATCTTTTAGTTGCAAGTATCTTGTATTAGAACCATTAGCTATGTATTTGTAGGAGTTTATAGAAATCATATGGCCTGTAATATTTTATTGTTAATTACAAACTTAGTGTGACAATTATTTTCTAATTTATGTCTTATATATATTTGTTCATCTTATCCAAGCAACTAAAAGATCCTGTTTATTGAAAATATGTCATTCTCGGAAGGTAAACTAGTAATGGTAACCAAGTGTTTCTTATTTATCACTACTAAGATACCCTCAGGGCGTGACAACTATGTTGCTTCTATACAATATATAGATTGCAATAATTTTCTCAACTATTTAATGGAAATTACTATTCAAGTTCGATGCAAAGGTGAAGCTTAAGAAGTGCAGAAAGCAACAAATCAACTAACCTTAAGTGAAAGACATAAACATGGTCTAGGTATCATATAATAAATTAGATAAAAGAAAAAAAAAAGACAAGCATTCGAAAGCCTCTTATTCTAGATAACAAAAGAAAAAATTGCATAATCCCATAATAAGAGACAACAAATCAACAAAGCTTTAAAGGTAAAGAAAATCACCCTTGTACTTATTTTAACAAAAACACTCATATCTAGATTTGAATGTCATGCTTGAAGCCACAAGATAGAAGTTAAATATCACAAAACTACATAGTTTTATTTAAAATGTTTGCAACTTTTTAACTTATTATATTTCTATAATCCTTTACAATGACAATAATCAACACAAAAACATGTTTGCAACCTATTTTTGTAATGACATGAAACCAAAATCACTATGGTGAAGAAACAACATACCGATTTATGAAGGTTGTTGTTGAGCATGTAAATGATGAAGATCTCGATGAAATTGCCTTGTTGTTGTAATCAAAGTATCAAGAGATGTTGGCATAGATTTTCATCACAAGGGTTCATTTTCATTTCTAGGTTTTTTTTTTCCTTGTTTTGTTTAGAGAAATAAGTAAAGAGTATATAGGTACGTCGATTTTGTTTTATGAGGTAAATATGTGTTATTTTTGCTCTATGATAAGGGTTTTTGGAATAAAATTTTGAATTCCATAAGAGTTACCATTTTTGATGCCATGACAAGTGACGGGTCGCAATTGTTTATTTCATTCTACTTGGAATAGCTATTGATCATGGACAATAAGAGTGGAATGGCTATTATATTCAAAGAACCAAACACATTACTATTCTAGACAAGAGAATCTTTCAAAATAATTAAGAAGGGGAAGAGAATTTTAAGAATTTTTTTATGAAGGGAGATTAGTATTGTTTATGGTATTACAATTTTACTATTAATCTTCTAATCTTTGTAGTATATTTTTTAGGTCATAAAAACTAAGATTCATATGAAAGCAGAACCAATATAAATACATATATATATATATATAACTCAAATAGAAAAATGGATAAATACCAAACACTAGTTAGGCATTTTTTTTTTAATCTCATGTTTAGTATGTGGGAATGAACTCAGAATAAAATTGCGATTCTTGGTTCCATTCCCATTCTCATATTTGATGCGTTTTTAAAAGCCAGAATCATAATTCTTGAAATCAACAATTTCGGCTTTAAGAGAGATTGGATTCCTCCCTAGAAAGTGGAATCACGATTTCATTCATTCTTTATAAATGATTAATAGTACAATTAACATTTTATCTTCTTATTTATTTATTAGTCATATTGATTATTATGAATATTTTTGATAAATTTTATGATGTATTCAAATAAAGTAATGCTTTCATTCGATTCCATTTTATTTTATTTTGAATTATTGATGCGTACCAAAGGTGACATTAGTTATTATAAGCAAGAGCTGCGAATGCAATGGGTCACTTTATACATATACTAGAGATGCAATTGGAATAAGAATGAGATTGTGCTATAAAACCTAAATTTACCTCAATAACCTATGAAGTTTGGAGGTGGTGCTACACTTGAATCGTTCTTTTCTCCTATCAACATTTACCATATGTTTGGACTCACTATAGAATTAAAAAAAAAAACCTTAAAACCAATATTATTACATGTTAAACCATTGTTTTAAAAATAAAAAATTACAAAAATCTAGATTGCATAAAAAATTATACAAATACCTATCATTATATGGCATAAAGAAAATGCGATATAATATTTTTCTATATGTATCGTACGTCCAACTTGCGATACAAATATACTTATATGTGTATCGCACATTGAAATTGCAGTATCATACATGTAAAAAATCTTCCACACTTCCTTGGTGATGCTATACAAGTTTAAATATGTACTATTGTTGTATTGCATAACTTAGGTGCAAAAATATTGTGTCTCTTCTCTGCTAATGGACATATAGGTGATAATTTAGTATTCTTTTTATGCGATTTGTGTCTGTGTATATATATATATATTTTTTTTCAAGAAGGTTGACATTTCATTCAGCGCTTAAAACCGGTTCAACCATCTTCTCCTTTCGATCCTACTCTGTTCAATTCCCACGCACACACTTGGCCAATGGCTGCTTCAACTTCATCAAAATCTTTTCTGGGTCTCACCATTTCATTAACGCTCGCTGCTCTATCTGCATCGACTGCCATTACAGGTACTCGGTCTTAGTGAAACTTTTAATTTTGCTGTTCTTGTTTAGTATTAAAAGTTCTAATATTTATTGTAGTTTACATCCTAAAGCGCAAAAGCCAGAATTTAAAGTCTAAAATAGCAGAACTTGAAGCATCACTTAACTCTTCTAGTCAGAAATGTGCAGCTGAGAGACAAGGCCGTATCAGGGCCCAACAGGTTTAGTACAATATCACTACTACTATTACTACATACCCTTTTGTTCTTATTTATTTGATTAATGTATTTAGTGTGCTATTTGTGTATGGTACTCGATATTTGATGTATTCTATGTAGTGGAATGACAATACTTCTTATAAATTTTGTCCCTATAGTAAGAAAATCCCCAGTGGGTATGTGTATCATGTAGGAAGTTATTTGTAATTAAGTGGGGATTTGGATGTCTTTTGTTTAATGTGTATGGCGGCTGAGTATGATGATATTATTTGAAAGCGGTGTTATTAACTTGCAATGCATCATGAATGTTAGAGGATTTATACCAAAAAATTATGAATGTTTGAGATTGGTTGGCTGAAAGTGGCCCTAATTGTTGATATCATTGTTAACCATAGTTGTTAACAACTTCAATGATAGGAAAAATAATTTCTTTCAAAAGAAAATTGTTATTTGAAATAGTGTTCATGGATAAGAAAATGAGGAAAGCACAGTTGTGATGGTGTTGTGATAATTTAGAAATTACTCATATTGATTTAATCCTCATATTAATTGATAGCTATTTTGGTTTAGCAGTTTTATTTTCTGAATGTTGGTTGTAGTTAAGCTGCTGTATTGTTTGTACATTCTACTAGGAACTTCCAGAATTAGTTAGAGTGTTCATGAGAGTCTATAAAGGGCAGTAGTTAGAACTTAGAAGGAGGTAGCTTGTTATCTTGTAGAGATCATGAGTTCTAGTGTCAACATTGTGCTCATTGACTTTCATGATTGAAAGTGTTTTGTGTTCGTTTCTTCTTTAATTCAATAAAATTTAGTCCTTTGATCGTGCATCCGAACCATAGATGTAACACGCGTGAACTGGGATCGAGGTGATTGAAAAAAATAACATATTAAGGGATTTAAGATGATCCGGTCCCTGACGTTAGCACAATGGTGAAAATATTATATTTCTGATCCAAAGTCGGGAGAGTTTAGCTTGATTGTTGTCTTTGCTTTTGTGAAGGAATTTGTTGGTATGTGCATGATTTCCTGTCCGGTATCATGGTATATCTTATATGAGTGAAAGTCACTATTTGGTGTGGATTTTTATTTATTTATCTTATTATTTATTTATTTATCATTATTATTATTTGGTGATAGGAAAAAGTATGTTGAGTTTTAGTTTTATAGTTAACTTTGTGCTATTGAGACTGAATGTTGTTTTTAGGCTTTAAGGTCATCAATGTCAAGACCACCGTTTGATGATTTGGAGAGTACCTCATATCCCATGACACCCATTGGCATTGTCAAGTCATGCTTCTCTACAAGGTAAAATCAGAATATGGCATGTTTTCCAGTCTTCATGCACGTGAATATGATAATTTGGAGTTGCTGCTACAAAATGAAAAATACATTACTGTGAATTGTTGTTGGTATGTAAGTAAAAGGGTATGAAAAATACATTACTGTGAATTGTCAGGTCATGCTTCTTTACACGGTAAAATCGGAACATGGCATGTTTTCCAGTCTTCGTGCATGTGAATATGATAATTCGTGTGTTTAAGTAAAAGGGTATGAACCATTGCTGTGAATTGTTGTCGGTATGTAAGTAAAAGGGTATGAACCATTTGTCTCTCTTGCTGTGAACTCTTTGATGATATATTTTTTGTATTTAAATCATATTTTGCAGCTTACTTTGTTGTCTAGAGATCCATTAGATTTGTATGCTAATGCCTCTACTGATCCATCTGAAGTTTCTGTGAGACTTTCAGTATATGATACTATGTGGTTGATCATCCCTTTTTAAACTTTGGAAGGAATGGAACACCAAGGCAGCCATTGCTAGTACCTATGGCTAGAGCATGTTTGGTATTTAGTGCATCACGGGTTCCCCCAGCATCTCTTGAAGGTCTTGGAGGATATTCTCATTGTTGGATTTTGTATGTATTTCATCTGAATACAGATTTAGAGAAGCTGTGGAAGCATCCAGCTCGATCAAAATTCAAGGCAAAGGTTTGTAGCTCAGTGTTTGTATATGTGGTTAACAAAAATTCTGCTGTTCTTTCTTTAGCCATTACAACATGGAAGGGGCATTCGAATCTAGTACATCTTACTTGAAAAACAATGAGTGATACTATTAGGCTATAAGGTTATTAGCAAAAATTCTGCTGCTCTAATAATAATAATAATAATAATAAAGGTTTGCTGCTTGTCTTATGTCTTATTATTATATATGCTGGATTCCCTCCTGAGCAGGTTAGAGTGCCTAGATTGAAAGGTGGAAGAGTAGGAGTGTTTGCCACAAGATCTCCACATCGACCTTGCCCTATAGGACTAACTGTTGCAAAGGTTAGTGGAATTTGTTTAAATTAAATAATGCCTCCTGCTGATGCATAAACTGATAAACTAGTTGGCACTTTTACAAGATCTTTCCCAAAACATTATCTGCTTGACCTAATTGTTCATGCATTCCAGGTAGACGGAGTCCAAGGAAATATGGTTTTTCTATCTGGTGTAGATCTTGTCGATGGAACAGTAAGCTTTCTCTTGTCTTTGCATGCTATAATCAATTGTAGGAAACACACCTGATGTTCTTTGAAAGATCTTGCAGACAAAGTTTGTTGTGAATGTTTCAAACAATATATACTTACGCAGGATATCAATATGGATTTCTCAATTGCTGAAACTATGCATTTATTTGAGCTGTTTTTGACTTTAAGTTGACATTATTCCCAATCTGCATCATCTTATCCGATGATGAAGTCCCTTCATCACCAGATTGGTTTCAAAAGCAATACCTTGCATGCTTAATTATGTTATTTGCATGGATAGTAG
Source organism: Combretum micranthum (assembly GCA_024138025.1). Classification (NCBI taxonomy): domain Eukaryota; kingdom Viridiplantae; phylum Streptophyta; class Magnoliopsida; order Myrtales; family Combretaceae; genus Combretum; species Combretum micranthum. Next base: position 345,663 of record JAMXBD010000438.1, read on the forward strand.
TGGCAGTACTTTGCTGTTCCATTTGGAAAAGTGTGACGTTTAAAATTTATGTGATCTGAAGTATCCACTGTTATACATCTACCATCTAGGGATCCTGTACATTGGCTTGCATTTAGAGAGAGTTTTCCATCTCCTGCATGTTTTCATGCTCAACCAGAACCAATTAGTGGATAAAAGCATCACTTGGTGACATTATGGCCAATGGTTATCCTGATCTGATAGAGATGCTGCTGCTTGTCATGCTGCAGAGCATGACTGACGGTTCCACCATTTGTACCCCAGAACCCCTCTTCATATTGTTGTTTTTCCTTATCCCGGACACTTGGACTTCTCTGTATGTTTAGTTACCAATGTAGCTCTATGTGGGTGTTTTGTTATTTCTTTTATTCCTATGAACATCAGAAAATGCAGAATTAACAAGGTGACTCATTTGTTCTTCATGAGAATAGTGGAAAATGCTCATTTCTCTCAGGAATTAATATGTAGAAGTACTTTGTGATTGTTACATGATTATTACTCCTGACATCTCCGTTTAATTTCATTTAACAGCCAGTACTAGATATCAAACCTTATCTTCCCTATTGTGACAGCATCCAAGAAGCATCTGTGCCAACCTGGGTAACGGTAAGGCCTCTATGCTGTTTTACATATAACTGCAGTGAGCAGTTACAAACTGAAATGTCTGACAGCCAATATGTTTCTTCTTTGTTATATCTCTCTAGCTTTAGTGGCTGATGCCTTGAAATGTCACGCGGATGCTTGTTTTAGAGTCCATGCTTGACATAATATCAAGGTCAAAAGTTCCAATGATGAACTCTTTTTTTACCCTCCCAATACACAACTTTTGGTAGTATTTAAAAGAGTTTCAACTCACTTCATCCAAATCATTATCATTTAAACCTTATATTTTAAAACCTACGTTGCTAGTTAATGGCCTTGTAGCCTAATGGCACTACCGTTGGTCTTCCAAGTGGAATGAACCAGGTTTGAATCCCCTCCCCCTATTGTAATAGCCCAAAAAAAAAAAGAGCTAAAATGTTAGCTCTTAGCTTCCCTAAAGTAAAAATGAGAAAAATTACAACATTCTCTAATTGACTCTTTACATACTTAAAACAAAATAAGTGGAGAAAAAGGCATTTCTTTAATAGATACTTTACTAGATAAACTGATAGACTCCAAAATGATAAAAGTAAACTTTTGACACCAATTATATCACTATTCCTATAATAGCTTCAATGCATCTAATACACCGTTGCAATTTTTCTTTTTATTTATTTTATGATTGTATTAATAAGAGAAATAATTACAGGTTGCATTAGCTTTAAAGGAAGGATATAAAAAATACATTGAACCCTTGATAGATGCAATACAAGAGGTTACAAGAGAAAATATCACTTTGTAAGAAATTCTAGGAAACCAAATCAGGAAGACATGCTTAAATTGACATATAGAGAGAATATGCAAGTTTTCATAGTTTTCACAAGCAAATCCTTTGGCGACTTACTCAGGCTGACACAGCTTTAACGGTTGCTTCGGTCACCTTCTCCGAGGTTTTCTCTTCAGCACTTGCTGATTGTTGGGCAATGGCAGTAAGTTCCTTCATAATCCCAGACCTGTTGATTAAATTATTTGGATTTACTTTTTTGGTGCCGGTACAACTTTCTCCATCCTTTTCCTTTTTGGTTTCCCTGCTTTAATATATCTATCTAAATATCCACTTTACAAGATTGCTCATGTCATTCAAATCTTTCATTTGGTCTTCAACTGTGCAAAAAGGTAGGTCTCGGAATGTTCACTCTCAAACGGTTACAGTTTATTTTACCAACTGTAAAAAGGAATGATTGTCCTTTTAATTTTTGAGAATCATTGCAGAAAATATCCATCTGGCAATTATCTTTGCCATCATCTTGAATAAAGTTTATTATGTCTTTTCTGATGAGATTGGATGTTACGTGAAATCAAGATACTAAGTAATTTGGAAATTGCACAAATGCATTGGAAGAGCAACTTGGCCTTTGTGTTTTGAGTTGGATGTATCGTACTCTTTATATGTCGGTCTGAATTTATATCCTTATTTATGATCTTCGTGATATGACATCCTTTCATTTCTTCAAAACTTTATATTTCATAATCATTTCATGGTATGGTTGCTGTCAGAAGAATATATAACATAAACTAAGAGCAAAGGTAATTGTATCGTGCTTATAGATCGTTTACAAAATAAAAAAAATTGTTTTTGATCCATATGATATTACGTCTAAACTAGTGGCTGAACAAGTTGAGATTGGATTTGAGATTTAAACTTCCGCATGCCCAGTCATAGATGCAAATGACAATTTGTCAGCCTTTCAGTAGATGAAATTCTGGTAATCAATTCTTCAATCAAAATTCACAAGATTGTGTTCCTAGTTGTTTTGAAGATGATGGTTTTAAAGGGGACCATTTTGCCTGTTTATTGCAGTTTTTTTAACCCCTAAATTTTTATATGACTGCACCCTGTTATTTCAGCAAAAGAAGTCACTCTATGCATCGGCTGATGAACTTCAAACACTGATCGCACAAGTTCTATCTTGGGACATTCGGTCAGTATCTCAAAGGAATTGTCCTCATCATAACCTTGTGAAGTTTAACAATGGCAATAGTGACATCTCTGAGAGAGCTGCTGGCATGGACCATGTCTCAGATGAAGAAAATTCAGATGGAAGAGAGCAGGTTTATACAGATTCCAGCTGCATAGTCTACCACCTTGTTCTAGAAGGACTAGATATCTCGTATAGAATTGACTGTGATGGCAATGTCTCTGTAGAGAACATTGCGTTTTCTCCAAATGTTATAAAAAATAATCCATCAAATGTTGTTACTGAAGATGGAAAAGTGGAATCGGGTTTTTGAGTTTGAAATTGAGATTGGATGAGTGATTCGTTTCTTCAAGCATTAAAATTTCATCTTAATTATTTCTCGGTATCTGTTTATGATTCACGAGAGGTTCGTTCCGTTAGCACGTTCAAGGTTGTTCCCACAGTTGCCCCTTTCCAGTGAGTTTTCACTCCTATCCTTCATATCTGTGAATAATGTCCGTTCTTGAATTTGGCTCACCTTCTCTTATGACTGCAGGTCATTTGATCATCAAGGAATTGAGCGGAACTTCCATATCAAGTTTGTACCTTCATATATCAAAGGTTCTAGCCAAATCAATGTTTGTGTACAGAGAGATTTCACATGTCCTGCAATATCTGTCCGGACTCTCTGGAAATATATTTGGGTAATACTGATTGCTTAGGAAATTCTGTCAGGTTCTCTGTTTCATTTACATATGAATTTAATATGAAGAACTTTCCATTGGGTTTTGGATGGTACTAAAGAAGCTACGTGGATTCCGTGTTCGTATGGTCAGAAACTACCTTTTGATTCAGCATGCGGGTTTGTTTATTCACGCATTCAGCATTCAAGCACTTGTCACTTGTGATGGCCTTGGCTATGGAGTCAAGATGTAGTCGACGGGGATGTAGCCATGCAACTTAGGTATGGTCTGGAGTCTGCTGTGATATCTTTTAAGCAGATAGTGAGTTTTATGCTTTTGGTTGCAATAATCTTAGGGTAAAATACATGTTTATCATTCTTGTTAAAAAATAATAATAACAAAAAAAAAAAAACCAAATTGTCACCTCTATATTGCATATTTGAAAGGGGACACATAATTTTCTACATGTATCGCACCTAGGCCATATGATACAGGGATGATATGTGGAAATACCTGTATCGCATAAGCAAGCAGCTACAACCTTTGATGGCTTCTTGTTTGTCCTTACCATAATTTATCATTTACCAAACACCTCGCTCTCTCTCACTACTCTCTCCCTCTTGCTTTTGCTCTCTTTAGGCTCTTTTCATCTCTCTACTTCCCTCAAAATCATATCCCTCTCCCTCGCCACCTTCTCTCTTCCCTTCACAACTACAATTGCCTCTTCCTTCCAAACCCTACTACCATTCCCAATCTCTATTAGCCGAAGTCCATGTCTATGATGTAACCTACTCAGAGTATGTGTCCCTTTCCTTGCCGCATGCAAACGTACGATTCTTCAAATCGGCGCACATCATTGCATGTGCCATTGCCATCACCAATTTTGCCTCTACATGCATCACACTTTTACTGTGCATGTGATACTAAAAAAATGCTATATCGTATCTTCTTTATGTGATATGGTGATGATATTCGTGTAATTTTCTTTTTATGCAATTTGTTGGAATTTCACATTTTTTCCTAGGATGTTTCTTGAGATATTATACTCTATTTTTGGGTTGGATTTCAGTTGAGATCCTTTCATGATTTATCGGGAAATTTGGTTTTGAATGTGGTCAATTTTCAAGCACACATTCAACCTTCATCCCACATGAGAAATCTCGCATCCACGCCCCTCTCACATTCATTAAACTTTGTGATAGGCAAAGTTATATAAAGAAACGTGATCCTTCTGTTTAGGATCCGTAAGTCTACTCACTTATTCAAAATACTCCATTGTATTGAGGGAGTTAGGGTTTAGAAGCACCAAGTAGAAACTAAAGGAAAAATCAAGAAATAAACTTGGTTCAAGCGTTTCTTACATTTGTTTTGCAATGGTTGGAGATATTTGACTCGATCTATTCTCGCTTCCGCTTCTATCTCTTTTGTGTTCATAAGATTTGCTCAACATGTTGAGACGAATTTATAGATTTAACATTTGGTATTAAAGCTAGTTTGTGGTAATGTCTCTGCTTTGCTCTATTTTAATTGGTTCAAATATGGTGTTTCAATTTTGACTCCCCAATTTCTGTTGTTTGGAATGGGATTTTTGTGTCAATAATTTCTTCTGTGTCTTGCTTCCCTTTACCAATGAACAAAATTTTTTAATATGGAGTATATGGAGACTAGAAAATAGATGATGAGATTTTTATCTTTTCTAGGGTTTGTGTTCTTCTTTTGGGTGTATAAAAAAAAGAAAATTAAAACTGGTTGAAATGACTCAACGGAGGTTGAAGACGATACATATACATATATTTCAGGATGTGATATGTTTGTTTTAAAAATTGAAGGTACTTTTATATGAGTTTAATACGTAAAAGGATGTGGCTAGAAATCTTCCATGGTAGTAGACATAAACATATTTATATTATATATATATTATATAATCAAATGTTGAAAGTCAAAAATAGAGGACAGTAAAACTTCCTGCTGTGCAATTATTCAATCTATTACTGTAACACGTTGGAATTTTTCTTTTAAAATTTATAACTTTTATAATTTTAATGTTCTAGATTATTTATTGTCAATTATGATAACATATAGTTAAATAATTTTACATATTAAAATTAGTTTGTACTGGTTATTATAGTAAATTAATTCATGCTAGCTCTCTACAGATTTAATTATTAATGATTTGTGCTTATATTATTTGTTTATTTATTTATGTGTATAATTTATGGTTTATCATTATACATGATATTGATTAGATAATATAAATATGTTGGAATTAAATTCATAGGATATTGCTAATGGCTTTAAGCAATAATTGAGCCAAAGGTTTAGTTAATGTTTAAGTAATCCATATAATTTCAATTAAATAGGGAGTAGCCACAACATCTTTAATTAATTAAAATTATATGGTAAGGATAATTTATGATCACATATGGCAAATAAATATTAGTTGTGATTAATTATATGTAATATAATAGATCTTATCCCACAAGAATTTTTATCACATTGTGTATGATTAATTAAGATAAAATATCAAATTATATTTTCTAATTTATCCATAGGGATTAGAAAAAGGAACATGATTTGATAGTTTTATCATAAGACTTAAGATAAGTCTAATTGAATTAGAACTTTAGTTATCCCAGGAATTTTTATTATATTGTGTATGACTAATAAGGATAAAATATCAAATTATATTTTCTAATGTACCCACAGGGATTAGAAAAAGGAACATGATTTGATAGTTTTATCGTAAGACTTAAGATAAGTCTAATTGAATTAGAACTTTAGCTTACAGGCAAGTTTTATTTCACTGGATCCATATTTCAGCATAATTTTACATTGGTAAAACATGTTCTATGTTAATTAGTCTCAAAATTTTTGTGATGAGAGCATGCATGTTTAATTATTGCAACAATTTAACCTGTTAATTTTTTGATATATGATGTGATGTTCCTAAACTTAAAGGGGATAACTATAAGTTTGGAAGAGAGAATTCTCCTTCATTTGGGATGGATAGACATTGATTATTCCATAAGAAAGAGGAGCCCCTACAATAACTAAACCAGCACTCCATATGTAATAAGTTTTTATGAAAAATGGGAGCGATCTAATCACTTGTTAGTTATGTTCACAAAGACTAAAATTTTTGCTAGTATAAGGGGCTATGTTGAGCAATATCAAAGGGTCTAAGATTTGCCAAAGACCATTGATGAGCAATTTGCCACTTTAGATAAGGCTATGGCCAGCACCCTAATCATAGAGCTTTCAACTCTGAGGCTTACCAACATAAGGGATGTGTGATGATATCATGAGCATGAGGGGCATTGCAGCCCAACTGAAGGCATTGGAAGTTGAGTTGTCAGAACTCTTCCTGGTTCACTATATCATTTGTACTTTACCTCAGCAATATGATCCATTTAAGATATCTTACAACACATAAGGATAAATGGTCAATCAATGAGTTGTCGATTATGTGTGTTCAGGAAGAGGGCAGACTACTTATGGAGGAAAAAGAAAAGAAAAGGGTGAACTTAACTACTCATGGAAAGAGCAAAAAGAAGGATCAGGTCAAAGACAAAGGGAAAGGGATAATCCCTCACGTAAAGGACATAAAGAAGGAGGTTGTGTGCTTCTTCTGTAAAAAGAAGGGACACGTAGAGAAAAGAAGGGACACGTAGAGAAACAATGCTCCAAGTTTATATAGTGGCTTGATAAGAAAGGTACTCAACTTTCACTTGTTTGTTATGAACCCAATATGATTGATGTTAATCATAACATATGGTGGATTGATTCTAGTTCTATAATTCATTACAGAATTTAATAGACCTACGCAAGCTAGTAGGAAGTGAGCGTAGCATCTATTCAGGCAATAAGATGTCCTCATATGTGGAGGCTGTTGGGACGTGTAGCTTAGTTTTAAGTAGTAGTTATATTTTGAATTTGAAAAACACATTTTATGTCGTTGGTTATTCTAGGAATTTAATTTCAGTTTCTAGACTTGTATCAGATGGTTATTCCTTTAACTTTTTAAAATCCGGATTTAATTTATTTTATGAATATGATGTTATTGGATTTGGCCATTTGTCTGATGGTCTTTTTCTTCTTAATTTACCAATGATAATAACCATACTATTATGCACGTTCATGAAAAGGTTGGTACTAAACGATGTGTTGTGAATGAAGAATTCTTTATGTTGTGACATTGGATATTAGGACATATCTTCATTGATAGAATTAAAAGATTGGTGAATGATAGGGTACTTAGTACTTTAAATTTCACTGATTTTGAGACTTGTATAAACTGTATTAAAGGAAAATAGACTAACAAGTCAAAGAAGGGTGCCAAGAAGAGTTCTGATTATTTGAAATATACATACAGACATTTGTAGTTAGAAATGGATGCATATCGTGATAAGTAGTTTTTCTTTTTCGTAAATGATTACCCACGGTATATGTATCTCTACTTGCTTAACGACAAGAATGAAGTGTTAGATGCTTTTAAGGTGTTTAAAGTTGAAGTAGAGAAACAATGTAGAAAACAAATTAAAATCGAGAGATCTGATAAAGGCGGAGAATACGATGGTAGATACACAAAGAGGTGGATAAGCAACTGGTTCATTGCGAGGTTTCTTCAAGGAAAATGGGATTGTTGCCCAATACAGTTCACTTGGTTCTCTAAATCAAAATGGAGTAGCGGAAAGGAGAAACCAAACATTATTGGACATGGTACGGAGCATGCTTGCAAGCTCTAACCTTCCTAACTCGTTGTGAACTGAAGCTCTTAAAACGACAGCGTATTTATTGAACTGAGTTCTTACTAAAGCTGTCGAAAAGACGCTATTTGAGTTATTCAAAGGGTGGAAACCAAGTTTGCAACATGTACGCGTTTGGGAATGTCCATCAGAAGTAAGAGTCTATAATCCACATGAGAAGAAGTTGGACCCAAGGACTATTAGTAAATATTTCGTTGGATATGCTAAAAAGTCTAAGGGATATAGATTTTATTGTCCATCTCATAACATTGGGTTTGTGGATTCAAGAAATGCAAAATTTCTTGAGAATGACTTGATTAGTGGGCGCGATCAATCTCAAAGTGTTAGTTTTGAGAAAGATAATAGAGATGCTCAATGTACCACTTCAAGTAGTGGACTTATCGTTATTGTTAACGACACACCTCCAGCGCAAATGCGTGTTGAAGAACCAGTCTTGGAGGTACCACAAACTGTTGATCATGATCCAGTAGATGTTGAAGTTCAATAGATGTTCGAAGCTGTTGAACAACCATCGGAACAACATGATCCTATTTCTCAAGAGAATGTTGATGCAACATTAAGAAGATCTACTAGAGTAAGGAAATCATGAATTCCTAATGACTATGTTGTGTGTCTGCAAGGGTCTAACTACAATGTTGGAGCCGAAAATGATCCTAAGACGTTTTCTCAAGCCATGAGTTCTGAGGATTCGAACTTATGGCACAGTGCCATGAAAGAAGAGATGGATTCGATGGCATCTAACAGAGTTTGGAATCTCGTCAAGTTGTCTGATGGTGTAAAATCCATTAGATGCAAATGGGTCTTTAAAACAAAGAAGGACTCACAAGGTAGCGTTGAGAGACATAAAGCAAGACTCGTTGCTAAAGGATTCACTTAAAGGAAAGGAATCGACTACACGGAAACATTTTCTCCTATATCTAAGAAATATTCCTTTTGTGTAATTATGGCACTAGTTGCACATTTTGATTTGGAGTTGCACCAAATGGATGTGAAAACAACATTTCTTAATGGTGATCTAAAGGAAGAGGTTTATATGAAACAACTTGAAGGATGCTCTATTATTTATGATGAGCATTTGGTTTGTAAGCTTAATAAATCCATATATGGATTAAAACAAGCCTCCTGTCAGTGGTATTTGAAATTCCATAATGTCATCACTTCATCTGGTTTTGAAAAAAACATTACGAATCAATGTATATACTAGAAGGCCAGTAGGAGTAAAATTTGTTTTCTTGTGCTGTATATGGATGATATTTTGCTTGCGACCAATGATAAAGGTTTGCTATATGAGTTAAAACAATTCCTCTCGAAGAACTTTGACATGAAAGATATGGGTGAGGCATCTTATATCATTGGCATTAAGATCCATAAGGAAAGATCTTGAGGCATTTTAGGTTTGTCTCAAGATATCTATATCAACAAAGTTTTAGAAAGATTTCGGATGAAGGATTGTTTATTGAGTGTAGCACCTATTATGAAGGGTGATGGATATGACTTAAGCCAATGCCCCAAAAATGAGCTTGAAAGGGAACAAATGAAAAACATCCCCTATGCTTCTGCCGTTGGAAACCTAATGTATGCTTAGGTCTGTAGCAAACCTGACATGGCATTTACTGTTGGGATGCTAGATATTAGAGTAACCTAGGTGTTGACCACTGAAGAGCTGTAAAAAAAGTAATGAGATACCTTCAAGGGATAAAGGATTACATGCTTATATATAAATTGACTGACAATCTGGAGGTTGTTGGATAATCTGATGCGGACTTTGCTGGTTGTGTTGATTCATGTAAATCAACATCTGGTTAAATTTTTATGCTTGCCAGTGGAGTCGTGTCTTGGAGGAGTGCGAAGCAGACCTTGACTGCTACTTCCACTATGGAAGCCGAGTTCGTATCTTACTTTAAGGCTACCTCACATGTTGTATGGTTGAAGAGTTTTGTGTCTGGGCTTAGGATTGTCGATTCTGTTTCTAGGCCAAGATTGTACTATGATAACTCAGTTGTTGTGTTTATGGCTAAGAACAATAAAAGTAGTAGTCGAAGTAAGCATATCAAAATCAAATACTTAGCCATAAGAGAGTGTGTTAAGGAAAAGAAAGTGGTCATCGAGCACATTAGCACTGAGTTAATGATAGTTGATCATTTAACTAAAGGCATTCCTCCAAAGAATTTTAACGATCATGTCGTGAGAATAGGTAATATTTCATTGTACATGCATTTGATATTATAATGAAACTCTTATTCTATTGTTGCTTCTAATTGGCTTTTTGTATACGTTTTGTTTTTTCATTTGTTTTAGGAAATATCATTAAGTTTGGACCACTAATAAACATCGGGTTTATTCATTAAGTTTAAGGGTTAGTGTTGAGGGACTTGATATATCGTAATACATGGAAGATAATATCACTATGAGAGGACCTATCATCATGATTCATATATATTTGCTTTTTGTTATGTTTGATGTTGGGTTAAATGGACCAAGTGGGAGAATGTTAGAATTTTTTTTTTCCTAGGATATGTTCCCGAGATATTATGCTCTGTTTTTAGGTTGGATTTCAATTGAGATCCTTTCCTGTTTTATCAGGAAATTTGGTTGCAAATGTGGTCCATTTTCAAGCACATGTTCAATTAACCTCCCACGCGAGAAATCTCGTATCCACCCCTCTCACGTTCATTACTCTGTGATGGGCAAAGTTATATAAATGAAAATGATCTTGTTAGTTCTCAAGCCTACTCACTTATTCAAAATACATCATGTATTGGGAGTTAGGGTTTAGAAGCACCAAACAAAAACTAAAGGAAAAATCAGGAAATAAACTTGGTTCAAGCGTTTTTTTCTTTTTTCGTTTGTTTTGCAATGGCTGGAAGTATGTGACTCGATCTATTCTCGCTTCTCCTTCTCTCTCTTCTGTGTTTATAAGATTTGTTGAACATGTTGAGATGAATTTATAGATCTAACCATTTGGATTTGTGTTTTTTTTCAATAAAAAAACAACAATTAACATATAATAATCTTTAATCTTAGGGACCACTCTAAACTTCTGGACCAAGGCAATGATATTTGGTGTGAAAAGGTGAGAAAAGGGCTGTTGGCCTTTGGAAAGGGCATATTACTTGGGAAGAAATGCAAAAACAAGGAACCGTGACAGCTATTTGGGCTTTAAGATTTGGAACCTTTTGATGCCATCCTAAGAAGGAACTTAATCTTTGGTAAAGCAGGCAACTTTTGTATTCATGATTAAGATTGAATTGCTCTATGGAACATATAATCGTGTACCGATGTCTTTTTCGATTTTGAGCAAATGTCACGTTCATTATATGAATTTTGTCTATTTTAACGACTAAGTATCTAAGGGAGTTAGCCCAATACTATGAATAACCTTAGGAAATAAATTAAAAATTTTAAATTCTTTAGGTAGTCAATGGGGATTTATCTTTTGAAAACTTTTCAAGAGATATATTCGTTACACTAATGGCCGCGGTGGGTTTTCCGTATATGACATTTGAGTTTTAAATGTAAAAGTTAAAACAGGCTGTAGAATATACATTTGGAACCGATCTTCCTCCATTTCATTGGAAGATATCACTGGATTTCACAAGGGCATGACGATCTTGTCAATTTTTCCAACTTACTGTGTTGTTTTTGATAGAGAACTATAAAAACGTATAGTTTTTTTATAGCGCAGTTTGTTTTACTCGCAGTTATCCAGGAATTGCAAGGCAGCATATTGCAAGGGTGTACATACATGTGTATATATGAGTCTTGTATAAGTTTTAATCATATATAGATAGATGATAATGGTGATAGGGAGTTTCTAAAAAGGTGCTACTTATGTTTCGCAAAGACTTATATATTATCAAAAATTTATTAGTATTTATCTCAGTTTGTATTAGGTAGTTTAGAATATTTGATTTTTCATCTATATTTTATTTGTATCTAATCTAGTTGATTTGTTTATAAGTGAAAATATCTATTTTTCATATATATTATATATATATATATATATATCTAAGAAATATCTGTTTAAAAACAACAAAAGTAAGATGTCAAAACGACCAAAATAATATGAAATAAACAAATATTTGTTATTATGTGTATTTCCTCACTGAATCACGATATTTGTTTTCTTTTTCAAACATATATATATTTTATTAATTTATATTATAATTTTATATTATGTTCTATAGACAAATATCTATGATACGCGTAAAAATTTCCATCATATGTATATGCACATTAAAAATTGCATGTAAAGAGTCTCTATTTCATGTGATCATATGTATATATTACATTTGAAGTTACTAAATGATTAATTTGCTATTGATTTTATGCATTTTTAATTATATTTTTTTTGAAATTATCCAATCGCAAAATATTAAAATAGAGTAATAAAAAACACTTTAAAAATTTTAAAGGTCTAAATTCTCGATTTCAAAAGTAAGGTGGCTAAACACATATATAACAAATATAAGAGGGTACATTTCCAATACCCTAATTATTATGTGTTTCTCATATCTTATAATTGATTTATTTAGATTTATCATACAATTATTGTTGTGTCAACGCCATCAAATAATAATAGTAATAATAATAAAGAGATTCACACAAAGCACGTGCTATAAACTGATATCGTTAAGAAATATGATGATAACTTTCGCCAGAAAAAGAAAGTTTTGCCAACAAGCTTGAAAGAAATTTTTTTTTTCATGCATAATAATTAATTTCGAGAAATATGCAAAAATTTATTTATACAGTTATGTCACAGGTTTAGCCTTCATTATTTAATGTAAACTTTTAACATTCACTCTTTTGGACTTTTTCGCTCCTTTATTACTGATATCGTTAATTTTAATGTCCTACCTACATGAATTAGTCCCTTTTGGTGTCTTACATCCATCGTTATTTGGACAAAATGCTGAAATCTGCAGCAGTTTACTTCATGAAGTATGTTGCAAGTTTGGAAGAAACATGAACAAAATGATGCTGACAAAACGTAACTTGCCGAAATGTTCTGTACAAAGAATATTTATAGGTAGCAGAACCCAATCACAAACTCATGACATGTGGACCTATCAAAACAGAATAGGTAGACCAATGAGATAATACAACAATGGCAAACAAACTAAGCTATAATATGTTCACATCCCCCTCAAGTTGGAGCCTTACAAAGGCCCAAATAGAAGGGATCTTAGTATAGTATTAAGATTAGTATAATAACCATCTAATCTATAAGCTTAAACTTAATTTTAATGGGGTTGAAATGAGTGCGCAAAGATTCGAATTCTTGACCTTCTACTCTAATATCATGTTAAAGTTAGAACATAATCATCCAATCTAAAAGTTTAAACTTGTAGATAAGATGTGGGTTATTATATTTATTATTTTAAACACTCCCCCTCTCTTGTGGGTCGGGATTTTGAATTTTTACAAAAGTCTATCAAGTAGACGACTTAATTTTTAATGGGGTTTTAATGAATGCATAGAGATTCGAACTCAGGACCTCCTGCTTTAATACAATGTTAAGGTTAGCACCATAACTATCTAATCTAAAAGCTTAAGCTTATAAATTAGATGGTTGTGGTGCTAACCTTAATACTTAATAAACAAATTAGCAAGCTGTAAAGCAAGGAAGCCTCACGAAAGAAGTTAACGAATAATATGAACATTGATATCGTTGTGTTTGGTCCGACCACGAAGACAATGATTGCGAACAATAAGGATAGCTAATATATTATCATAAGAAACAAAAATAGGCAACAAACAAGGAATCCAAAGATCACAAAGAATATAAAAAGTCCATAGCAACTCCTTAGACATGACAGCAAGACACCTACACTCTACTTCAGTCGCCAAGGCATTTTATCGATGGCTGCTTTTCTATTTCCAAGTGACAAAAACATGACCAAGAAAAATGCAAATCCCAGACAATGAAATCCTGTCAAAAGAGGAAGATCCTGAATTCGCATAAGAGAAAGCTCGAATTGCAAGATTGTCAAAAAAAAGGATAGAAAAGACCAAGATTGATTAATCCTTTGAGGTACTTTAAAAAATACAAATCAACTTGGTAATGAGGTAATCCTGCACTGAGAGAGAAATTGACTCATTTACTAACAACAAAGGCAATATCCAAGCCATTAAGAGTCAAGTATAATAGTTTGCAACAATACGACAAAAAATGGATAAATCATCCAAAAGTGCCCCATCATCTTTTAATAAATTTCTAAAGGGCAAAGGTAAGGATACTAGTTTACAACTAGTGAAACCAACAACAGTCAATATATCTACAATAAACTTTCTTTGATGAATTACTAAACTAGATGAAATGGAACAGATCTCTAAACCAAGGAAAAAGTAGGCAAGACCAAGATCTTTTATGGTAAATGCTTAATCTAATTGAGATTTCAAAAGTGCAATAGCAGATCCATTATTACTAGTCATAAGCATATCATCAGTATAAAGCAAGACCACAAGAAAACCATCTGATCGAGATCTAATAAATAAAGAGTGATTAATAGATGATTGTTCAAATCCTTTAATGAGAAGAAAATTAGAAATTTCCTTATTCCACTATCCAAGGGTTAACTTAAGCCCAAAAAGAGACCTTTTCAAGCAACAAACTTAAGTAAAATTAGCTTTGGAATAACCTGGAGGGGGCAACATATAGATCTTCTCATCTCAAAATACATGAAGGAAAGGATAGTTGATGTCAAGATGATGTAAAGGCCAACAAAAAGCAACAACCACAGCTAGTAAAATACAAACTATGCTAAGCTTAGCAATGGGAAAAAATGTACCACGATAATCCACTCCCTCAACTTATTTATATCCTTTAGCCACTTGTCTTGCTTCAAAACATTCAATAGAATCATCTAGCCGATATTTAATTTTATAGACTCATCTACATCCAGTGGGATGTTTTAGCTTTTAGAAAATCAACAATTTCCTAGCTATCATTATGCTCAAGAGCTTCGAGCTCTTTATTCATGGCCAAACACCTACTCCCCATGCTTAACAACTTGTGTATATGTGACTGGTTCATGGGAATTGAATAAAAGAGCCATAGATTCAATAAAATCAATTGGATAAGCAGAAAAAGTATTGGTAGTGAAAAGCGGATAAGGACAATCATAATGTAGAGAATTTGTAATAGACTGTTTGACATATAAATGTAAAATATGAATATAAGATTGCAACCATTTTGGTGGTTGTCTAACTCAAGTGGATTTGTGCGAGCCTAATGGATGCAAAGATTATAACATAGGTACAACATGATTAATGCATTTGGAAACTAATGAAGTGTCGACAGCAGAATCGGAGTTATGTTTGGGATTTAAATCTTCACTAGGAAGA
Source organism: Combretum micranthum (assembly GCA_024138025.1). Classification (NCBI taxonomy): domain Eukaryota; kingdom Viridiplantae; phylum Streptophyta; class Magnoliopsida; order Myrtales; family Combretaceae; genus Combretum; species Combretum micranthum. The sequence continues at coordinate 361,020 of JAMXBD010000438.1, forward strand.
GTAGAACATGGAATTGTGTTTGGGAATGGTGTTTGAGAATTGTGAGCGGAAGTTATGTTTGGGAAATAGAACTAGAAGAAGATTGTTGAAAAGGAAAGACATCTTCTCAAAAGATTACATCATGACTAACAAAATTCTTCTTCTTGATCGCACCATAAAGCTTACAAGCCTTTTAACCAAACATATATTGAAGAAAAATCACGACAAAGTCCTTTAGAATCATTTTTATCAATTTGTGGTGAATGATCAATAGCAAAACACAAGTAAGCCATGGCACACAAATGATCATAAGAAGGTTGTTTGCTAAAAAGAAGTTCATAAGGAGACTTCCAATTCAACTTAGCCATAGGCATGATATTAATGAGATAGGCAGTAGTAATAATACACTCCCCCCCTCTTCCCCCCCCCCCCCCCCCCCACCCCCCCCCCCCTCAAAATAAAGCTTTAGGTAAAAGACCTTGAAACCTTAAAGCTCAAGCTGTTTCTACAATGTGTCTATGTTTCCTTTCAACTCACCCATTTTGCTGAGGTTTATAAGGATGTGATTTTTTATGAATGATTCGAAGATCATGCAATAGTTATTGACAAGAAAGGGACAAAAGCTCCACTCCATTGTTAGGACACATTACTTTAGGTGTTACTCCTCTTAATTAGTTTAAAGAACTTATCAAGAAAATGAACAACCTGAGATTTGAAACTCATGAAATAAACCCCTGTACATGAACTAAAATCATCTAAAATGGTGTGGAAATACCTCTTTCCTATGATTGAGACAAGTGAATAAGGCCCCCATATATCAATATGAATTAAATCAAATGCAATAGTAAAATGAGATCAAGAGTGAGGAAAATAAAGTTTGTGAATCTTAGCTTCAACACAAACATGACAATCCAAATATGATACATTTGAGCTAGAACCAAGAGACAAATGTTGCATCGTGGACAAAGATGCATGACCAGGTCTGTTATGAAACAAAATATCAGACTTGAAATTGCTATTTACAACAAAAGAATTTAAAATTAGAGAAGAAACAGAGTCATACACAAAAAAAGCATCAACCTTGAGCAAGTACAGTCTATTCGACTCCTTGCCTTGAGTAACTGTATGTTTACTAAATGGGTCATGAAATGAGGTATGATCAATATAGGAGACTAACTTGTTATTATTAAGTAATCTATGGATTGATAACAAGTTGTGAGAAAAATCAAGCACAACAGGTACATTTGGTAAAGTAAGAAAGGTATTAATTTGAACTAATCCACAAATCTATATAATTTTTGTAGATCCATTGGGCAAGCATATAGTAATTGAGTATGGTAATGTGTGTATATAAAAAAAGAAGTGAATGGAAAGGAGTAATGCGATCCATGGCTCCTGAATCAATTATCTAAGATCTAATCATATTACTCACTCTATTATAGGAAGAAGAAGAGTAAATAATACCTATGACTCTAATTGAACTCACAGCAGTAGTGTCACCTCCTAGCTATTCATGCACAAGCTTCATGACTTCATTGCACAAACTATGAACTAGTTATGGATTTGAGTTTGAAATGCCATATGGATGTGAGCTATCAATGTTCTGCAAAATAAATTAAATGATGTATCAATGTTTTGCAAAGTTTATTTAAGGTATCAATGTTTTTATTAATTTTCAATTAATTATCCTAAATTTTCATTAATGATAAATTATTAATACTTTATTTGACTCATTTTGCTAAACTTTAATACCTCATTTAACCACTTGCAACGTTGATTTTTTAAATGAATTTATCTTCATATGTTGGCTCCTCTTTTAAACCACTTGAAACGTTGATACATCAAATGAACTTACCCTATACATTTCAATGCAATTTACCCAATTATAATATGAAGCAATGGACTGATTCATTTGCTTCAAATAGCTTATCTCATGTTGAATTTGAAAAATTAAAGGCCCATTACTATGTCTATATTTGTCCATGATCTCATTCCATGAGTTGAAAGTAGACAAAGTAAAGATATAATTCCATGCAATTTCTTTCAACATTGAATCCGGAATCTATATTTGAACCATGTAATTAGCCTTTTTCCATCGTGTTAGCTCAAGAGAACCCAATTCAGGTTTGAGTAAACTACCTTCAACAAACCCTAACTTCATTTTAGTGCGTAATACTATATTGACAGATATTGCCCAAGGTAAGGAATTCAAACCATAAAAAATAGTGTTTTCAATAGCCATATCAGGATTATCTAACTCTAATAGATACATAGGATCATTAACAACTACGACATTCAATAATCTACTACATTGTTTTACCGAATTACTAATATCTACAAGTAATCACGCAAGAATCTGCAGATCAAAAGTAATAGATCTTACCGACGTCTAATACCATGTGAACTATGATAAAACCTGCAATAGTTTAGTGCAAGTTTGGAAGGAAGATGAACAAAATGAAGTTTTTTTTTTTTTTTTTTGGCTAAAAAACAAAATGAAATTGATGAAAGGAAACTTACTTAAATGTTTTGCATAAAGGCTATTTATGGGTAGTGGAACACGATAACATAGTTGAACACCATAACATACTAATCACATGTGGACCTGTCAAAAGATAATAGGTGGACCAATGAGGTAATACAACAAGGACTAGCAACTAAGCTAATAGTGTGCTAATAAATAGTGCCTTTTGATGCCTTAGATTAGATCTATGGTTATTTCGAGGTGGCCAAGAGAAAAAAAATCCACCATTATGGCTATCGTAGAAGAGTAAAATGCAAATCTTTAAATGTTAAAAAAAAAAAATTAAAAAAAATAAGGTGAAAAAGAGAGATATAACATTTGAAGTACTATTGAAAAAGTGAAAACGACAGTTTTAACGTTTAAAGTACTATTGGAAAGGATAATTTTAATGTTTGAGGTAAAGATAAGGCAATGAAGTTAGCTGGAGGGAAAGTTAGTTTTTGAACTACCGGTTGAGGAGCTGTTGTAATAATTCTATTATAGTTTTTACCTTATCGTACTATTGTTATAATCTAAAATATACTAAATATTTGTGTAAGGACCCGCTATCACCCCTATAATTAAAATAGACGATAAAAGTTCTCTAACCAGATATAACCTGTGGAATTATATGTAAGGTTGTCCAAAAAGAAGTGTTTGAGGAATTGTTTGTCTAATTCCACATAATTAACATAATTGAAAATATAGTTTTTCAAAACTTTTAGCAAAACATAACTACACCATCAACATATTTCACAAGAGAAATAAACCCAAGCCATACATAGCTAGGTACGTATATATATTACAACTAAAGACTTCTTACAAGCCTTAATAAAATTACAAATATAATCCAATTAGAACTTTAAATATAAACACAAAAGCTATCATAACTAGTCTATTATAAAATATGGATTCCATCAAATCTAAGGTCATCTCTAGTCCTTCAAACCATCAAGAAATTCCTCGAAATCGGATCCATACCCTATATTCGTATAAAACTCGTCAGATTCATCACTTGAAATGGTTAAAATATGAGCCAAAGGCCTAGTACACAAGTAACGAATACAAATGCAAAGTGATTCACACATGCTTAAGCTAAATGCAAAATGTAACAACCGATTATTTATCATTCAATCTTTAGTTAGTCATACATCATGGGAGTATTCAAACTCTAGGCAATAGGGATTTCTAAGGGAACCTGAGTAACGATCACGATGCTCAGCGAGTTGATATAAATAGCTCGGATACTCATACCATCCTAGATAAATTATTTCATAACGATTAAGTAATATCATTTAGGGTTTCTAGTCGTTTTTCGACTTTACTTAACTCGATCCATAATATCACTTGAATTAAGTGTTCCCAAAAACATTAAATTAAATCATATACATCCTTTCAAGAATAAGCAAATATTATACCGACACCAAATTCCCCATCGATTACCCGCTGAACCACTTATAAAAGCCATATCAAAATGACAATGGTGGTTTAAGCGCCTAAAACTACCATGCCCCCAGTTTGAGCAGGGTTACCGCTTTCCGAACCAAATTCAACGGTATAAAAGATACTCATACAAACGATTATTAGATTTCCTTAATTTAATGAAATTTTAAAGAATGTCCATCCTAAACAAAGAAGCAAGTAAGTTACTATATACATGTACCCAATAGTGTATTACTACATTCACTCGGAGGGGAAATAACTGAGAAACCTTTAACTAAAATAAGAAATATAGAAACAAATCAATAATCGAACATATAATATATATATATATATATATGTAACACAATCCTAAGTTAGCTATACAAGAAAATTAATTGAACTTAAAATATAGTTTTATCAGTTAATTCATTCTTAAAACATGTTTATATAGCTTATAGGTTCAATAGAATATCATATATGAAGTAAAGAATGACAATTGAAGAAGATTAAATTTGAAAAACTCAGGGGATACGCGGTCTATTTACACAGGCAAAATTGAAGTGAACGCTGGCAGTGTTGAAAATATATGTCGGCGGCTTTAAACCCGGTGTTAAAAATTTTGATTCTGTTCGCATTTAACACTGCCTCTATGTCAGCGGCGTTGGAACCCTACTGGCCGGCGTACACTTTGAAAAATAAACACTGGAAAATTTTCTTACAAAAGTCAGAGGTGTTTTAAGCAGCTTTAGAAAAATCGGTTCTGATTATATTCAACACCACCTCTACGCCGGTGGCGTTAAAGCAACACATGCCAACGTACACTTAAAAACAAACCTATTCGAAAATGTTTTACTTCCCCTGTTTTACACTTCAAAAATATGTAACATATTATACTTTTAATCCTTCTTCAAACACATATTTAACTTCATACACTATCTTCTATCCACATTAACCAATCCTAACAACCTTTAACTTTATAACAACACATCAAACTACTTCATTCACATCAAATCCTCTCCTACACTTCACTTCAACTTCAATTACTCAACTTAACTTCACTACTCACCAACACTTCTCACAACTTCTCTAACACTTAACCAAGTTCACACAATAACAAAACACAACCTAACACATATCAATGCATAAAACCAATCAACTCAAATGACATTAACTCATCCTACCATATGTTTTACATCTAAAATACAAAAAAGGAAATAAAACAAAGAGATTATACTTACATTAACTTACATGAAGAGGGTTTGGCTTGGTGAGATTGTTGAATCCAAGAGCTTGATTTTGGTTTTTGGTTTAGGGCTTATGGTTTGAAGAAAAAGGAAAAGAGAAAGAAAAGAAAAAAGGAAAAAAAAATCATATGAAAATATGGGCTACCAAAAAGAGACCCTAATTAATCAAATTTGAGGCTTATAATTATCCAAAGTTTGACTTTAAGGGTATATTTGACTTAGGCTTAATTTGGCTTAATTTGGAGTTCATTTGGATTGAATTTGAGCTTGAAGAATAGACTTAACCTTTGAAAAATTATGTCAACAATTTCTTAGGCATTTCAAAAGTTGTTTTGATAATTATAAACATAACACATACATATTAATTCATAAAAGATACAAACATTTATTACACCATACACACATTAATATATAAAATAATAATATTAATTTCATTATGCATACTCACATACAAAATGACACATATTCAACACATGCACTAATTATATTGTTCATACACATATATCTCATTCATGATATACTAACTTAAACACATTTAGCCTAATATCAAATCATCTACTCCAATATTAATATTACAACACATGACTCTCATCAATTAACATACTCATAAAGTTCAATAATTAAAACAAATATAACATATACATAGAAATTAAATGAAGATTAAAGTTAGATCATTTCAATTTGTAATAAAAAATTTATGAAAAACTTTTATTATAAAAATTATTGAGTAATTTCTATTACTTAAACTTATGAATAGCTATTCAATATTAAGTAAATTCTTTTCTCAAAATGCCTTTTTTTTAAATTAAAAAAAATACACAATAAATTATTACCACTCATTTTATTTCTTATAACATTATATAAGTCTATTAGATGAAGTGAATAGGCTCTATATGTTATATATATATATATATATATATATATATATATATAAGGGGTATAAGGCTTTTGCATATTATATCTATTTTGTATTTGATTTATATCTATTTGGAACCTAACATTTAGAAACTTATGATGAAAATAATGATTATGATGTAAAAACTGAGATGCCAAAATCTATATACTTTGAGAAAAAAAATATATTTTAAAAATATATTTTATACATTGGTTGAAGAAATTTTAATTGGATATTTTGTAAAAATGAGTAAAATAAAAGGTGACTAAATCAAATTTTATAAAATTATTTATGTATTTAACTTCAAAAAAGGGATATATGTATACTTATATTTTACTTTTGATATCATTTTTTTTTTATAAACACATAATTTAAATGGATACTAAAAGAATGATATACAAATACAATAGTAAATTTAAAAATAGACCCATTCCACTAATCAAGTTTATAGTTGAACTATGAGGGCTTCATAGTCCCGTATTATCTTATATATATTATTATCTATGTCTTTCAATCCCTCCCTGCTCAAAAAGAATAATAATAATAATAATAAAAGTGCGTCGTTTGAGTTTGAGGTAATGGTAATTTCTTTCGTCATGATAACGTACCTAAAGCTGGGGCGCTTTATTATGAAGCAAACAAAATGTGCTCAAACTCAAAAGTTGATTCTTCCATGCTCCATCAATGTCCATGGTGGATGCCAGCAAAAATGGTCCAGCTCCAGCATGTTTCAGAAGACACGAGCAATGATCTCCTTCCAATGGGTGTCCTTATTTATTTGCCTTTTCATGAAGTTAGTGCATAGAAAAATAAATCTGCTTTTCCCTTTTCTTAATTTTTTTTTTTTTTGGGTCTATTTGAATCGTCTGTTTTTAACGTGATTGAACTATAAGGCTACCACGATAAGCACGTTATATACTACCACATAGCATCAATTGGGTTGCAATTCAATATAATTACAATACTATCCGATTTTTATGCTAGCTCCGTCTGTTTAAACTTTTTATTTTCTTTTTAAATCATTACAAATGTTGATGCGTTAAATGAATATATTCACAAATGTTGATATGTTTTCATAAAATTTTTCTTATTTTTATACACATATCGGTTAATTATAAAATATTAAAATAAAGTATATTTTAGAAATAGTTATGCATATCCGTGAAAAGGTTTTCATAAGGAGGTAAATTTTCATTAGAAAAGGGATGAAGAGAGGATGGTAAATTTTCATTAGAAAAGATATCAAGAAGGTGCCAAAGTGGGATTAAGGCTTGTGGATATAGATCTTATATATTTGAATATTCCAACACGGAAAAAATAATTATTTATATGGTTTTATAAAAATATGTATTTATAAAATAAAAAAATAAATAATTCATTTATTTGCTTAATTATTATAATCAAGGCTTTAAGCATCACAGTAATGGATACAGCAAAATATAAAATAAAATGGAGGTTCCAAGCTGAATCAAGATGTCTTCAAGATCCGCAATAAAGGCACCAACCGCCACTCCCACCCAACTTTAATAAATGATTTCGTATTAAAACCTTTGCAAATCTTTTGACTTTTATGGGTAGAGTAATGAGTTTTTGGTTGAAAAGCTTTTGGAACCGTTTTATCTGGGTAATAGGTAAGTAATAACTACTAAATTAATTAAAATTTATTGTCCTTTTAAAGACTGTTCTTGTGAGAAGATCCCGGCATCAATGCTGAGGGGATGGACGGATGGTAGTTATTTATATCTTCCTGGTTATATTGCTCCTCTATTTTCCTTTTATTTTTTTGACGTCATTAGAATAAGATACCAATGAATCAAAGCGTAAGAACATATATACTCTTTTTCTAAAATTAAATATTTTAATGAATTCTTATAAAACTATACCCCATTATCTTTTATTTTATTCAATTTTACAAAAAATAAATAAATAAAAAGTCGTATTTTTCTTATGGATAAATTATAGGATAAAAAAGATCACCTCTATTTCATGCTATGGCAATTTACTAACTTGTAATTTGTTTCTTACAAATGCATGATACATTGTTAATCTTCGTTAAATTGTAATTATCAATTCTGAAAATGACACGTGGCATGCACATATATTAAGTCTAAATCGGATACAACAACAGTGTATAATCTTTACTATGAAATTCCAACAAAATGCATGATATTTGTACGAATTAGAGTTATGTATGATTTGAAATTCTATGGGAAGACACATAGACGTTGTCATTGATCAGTTTGGATCTAAAACCGGACCTAAATCGCTGATTCCCCCTTTTTGTTATGGTTCTGCTAGAGCTAGAAACCGTGAAATAAAAAAAATTAAGTAAAGTTAAAAAATTCGGTTAAATAACTTTACTTAATTTAAGTAAGAAAAAATTATAAAATAAACTTTTAATACTTGTTTATAACTCATTAGTTAAAATAGTTTTCTAGTTATGCATATATATATATATATATATAATTACTTGTAATTTTTTAATTGTCATGTTATAGCAATGTAGCACTATAAAATATTCAAAATATAAATAAATTTCACAAACACAAAAACAAGTCTCACATAGATAAAAAAAAAAGCCCACTTTAATTAGAAATTTATATAAACTCAATAACACATAATTTCAAAAATATATTTACTATTGTTAATATTCAACGCATTAAATATCGTGAATACAAAATAAATTTTTACTAATTCAAGTGAGAATAGTTTAAATATTTGTTTTTCAATTATAATTTTTGTAATTTTCTTTATTTTTTTTCATTTCTTTATTTTTCTATTTTTATGGTGTGGAAGCACAAAAACTACCAGATCAACTAGTTTTTAGGGGGAGTGTGGAACTAGCCAGACCCGTTAGAATTGGCAGGTCTTTAGCTGGTTCGAACCCTCCATCCCTAGGGTGGCTCCCAGTTTATGAACCATCGGTGATGAGTCGGGTCAGTTATCAATTCGAAATTGATTCATGATGAAGTCCAAACAAGCATGCGGTTTTTGTCATTTGATGATTACTTAAAGAAGAATAAAACAAGTTATCCATGAAATTATTATTGTCCGATATACATATGCATGTCTCTTCTTGTAAATGGGATATATATACAATCCCTCTTGTAAACGATATATACACGTATATCCCATCTTATAAACACGATTGTAATACGATACATACTTCATATCTCGTTTTACACACACGATATATGTACAAAATCTTATATCCCGTTTTATAAAAGTGATTTTGTAATGTATTTTCTAATTACCTTCATTCAACTTATATTTTGGTAATTTCTTTTTATAATTGATGTAGACATGTTGTTCACCTATAATACATTTATAAAAATATTAATAAAAAATGTATTAGTAAATTGTATAAGCAGATGATTTTTGAATATTCCCTAAATTATATTATTAAATTTTTCTCCAAAACTACATCAACACTTATTTTCTAACCCTTATGTTTCAATTATCATTTTTACTATAATTGTGAAATAAATGTAAGTATAATTTATCAGAACATCCTATCTAAAACTAAAGTAGATTGTAAATTGAGTAAATTCCTAATAAAAAAATTTAAACATATATAAATCAAATAAAAAATAACACTGATATCGATTAAATACAAATAAAAAAAACATAAAAGTAAGTAGTTCCTATAGTTTTCTATGTAAGAATGATCGAACTACAATTTAGAAAGAACATAGGAAAAAGATATATATATAATATATATATATTATTAAGGGGATAATGTCACGAATAGCATTTGAACTTTGATGAAATATGTTATTAGATGCTTGAACTTTAAAATTGATCGATTTAGTATCAGAAAAACTTTGAATCAATTAATTTAATACCGAAAATAACTTCATGGAGATATTATTGGCATTCACAAAAAAATCTTTCAGGTATTAAATTGATTAATCTTAAACTCTAAATAGCTAATTGCATATTTTATCAAAATTTAAGTATCATTCTTCATGTTAACCCTATTATAAGTATAAGAAATTTGTAGCTGAAGTCCTTATAATTGGTTTCAAATTTAGGGGATATAAATAAGTTTTGGGAAATCCTATGGTCCATCATTAATTTTGATGGGACCGGTCCTATCACCATCCAACGACTCACACCATACCCAACTGTGATCGAATCACTAAATTAGTTAATCCAATTATCATATTTATTTCAACGATTAAATGATTAACCGGATCATAGAAGCTCCTTGAGTTTTGAATAGGTTTCCCATTCAAATATTTAAAGTATGCGCCTCCTAGTAATTCTTTTATATTAGCTAATTTATTTTCATCATTTCATCCTAATAAATATTAATTCTCTCAATATTAATGATTTAATAAAATTTTAATGAAAAATAATTGTACTATCAAATTAAAAATTATATCAATTTTATATATATATATTTAATTATAATTAAGGGACAATGTCATAAATAATACTTAAAATTTGGCAAATATTAATTAGTTACTTGAATTTTGAAAATGATCGATTTCATATTTGAAATTTAAAATTTATCTATTCAATATCTAGAAAATTTTGAAATTAATCAATTTAATACCTAAAAGGACTTTTCGGATGTATTGTTGGCATGCACAAAAAGTTTTTTAAGATATTGTTGCAGGTGTTGATTTCACCGGTGTAGATGAGATCCTACAAACACAAAAATCCAATCAGTGGTGCACTAAAGAGTTTGACATCTACTCCGATGCTTAAGTTGGTCGCAGGTCTCCTCTATTGAAAATCAAAAGCTAATTTTGAGTGATCTTAAGTGTTAGATCTTAAATGCTCTTAACATGCGAGAGGAAAATACTAGTTATAGATGAGGTCATCTCACGACCCTAATAAAGGTCTAGTAGGATTATCATGAAGTAATCATTCTACGTGTGCACTTGTAATATGAGAATCGTCTGGTAAGTAAGAAATTATAAGATTCTATTTTATTTATTTATTTTACATAATTTAATCATACATATATATAAGGTATCTTTATTTAAATTCACTCAGGAACTCAATTTCCAGATTTTACCAAGATCGTAGAAAATCAGTATCACCTAGGGTTATTCATTGAACTAAACAAAATTAAAACACAAAATGCTTCTCTTATTTCGATTTTTTATAAATCTAAATGGTTATGGTTCCGTTCGAAGGGTTAAACTAAACCGAACTGAACCAAACTACTTAAACCCCAATCGAACCACTTCACGTTAAAAAAAATAAAAAAGTGCTATTTATTTATTTATAATCTAAACATTAGATATTATGGTCATATGTAATATTTCACTCTAATATCATGTGTGTATATAATATGTTAAAATAGACTTGAAATGGGATCGCAATTTTGAATTCTAATATCACTCTGATTTAGATGCATCTTTGAAAGGAATTGAATAAGATTTCAATTCATAGATTTATTAAAAAAATTGTGATTTCGTTCAATTTACGAAATGTAAATTACATTTTTAACCACATTAATGTTATTTATATTTATAAATAACATATGAAGAAAAGATGAAGTATGAGACTCTGTATAGACTATCAAATTAAATCAAGTGATGGTAAAGAACAAGTATCCACCCCTTGAATAGATGACTTTTTATCAATTACGAGGAGTTACAGTCTTCACAAAAATAGATATGAAAACAGACACCACAAGCGCTGAATTAAACCTCAGATGTTCAAAAACTGCCTTCCATACTAGGTAAGCAAGTGTAGTAGGTTTAGTTTCATTTTAGGAACCGGACCTAAAAACGTTGGTTAATTGTGTAGGTACGGGCACCATGAGTTTTTGGTGATGCCTTTTAGGCTAAAAAAATTCCCCTATCTTTATGGATCTCATAAACCAAGTGTTTTAGGATTACTTTGACAAGTTTGTGGTAATCTTCATTGATGACAATTTGATATTTACTAAGGATGAAGAGGAGCATGACAAGCATATGAGGGTGGTATTATAGAGATTGAGGGAGCAAAAACTATATGCAAAGTTTAGCAAGTGTAAGATTTAGTAGGAAGAAGTTGCATTCCTAGGACGTGGTGCACAAACAGGTATATCAATGGACCTAGAAAACATCAAAGCAATCACTGAGTGGCTAAGACCTCAAAATGTATATGAAGTTAGGAGTTTCCTTGAATTAGCAGGTTAATATCGACAATATCTATTTATACTAGATGTTTAAGGTTCAAAATACTAGTGACATCTTAATAACCATCGTGTCATTATCTAATATGTGTAGAATTTATTTTTAATCTAACATTTGCTAACTAATATACTTTAAGAATTTTTGTGTCTCAGAATTTTATTGGCAAGGATTCTAATCTTTTAACTATAATCAACTTATTCACACTTTAATATTCTTAAATCATGAAAAATTGGGACTAATCTTTGCAACTTTTTCTCAAGGTACTTCAAAATTCTATGTTATAGTTTTGGTAATTATCATATTCAAGTCAAGAAAAATTATGGTTTTATGGTTCCTACCGAAAATGGTGCCTAATAAATCTTTCTTATTAGCATGGGTGACCCAAGGTCGATAGTTGCACTAGGCCAGAGGAGAGGAATTTGTTTTATACACATGGAGAGGAAGCTGGTGGAGCATGGAGTTTGACTAGATTGATAACTAATCCCTGCTTGGCTTTATTGAGGGGCAAGTAGCACATTGGGAGAAAGTAGCTCACTGGGGAGCTTATAGCACATCAGGAGAGGGCTTGTCATGGAGTTGTGCAAGATGTCATCATGGGTCTCCATAAGGGAGTTGCGATGTGGCATGAGGATGCTCTCAGTCTTAGTAAAGATCAAGGTCCTTGGAGAACTCAAGGCCAGGATTAAGGCCCTTGTTGAGTTGGGCCCTTTGCTAGAGGTCGATGGCCGAGGTCTTCATTAAGCTGAGCTCTTTGTAGAGTGGCTAAGCTAATGGGCTTTTGAGTTCTCCGTGGGTCTTTTAGCCCATATGGGACTTATAGTCGGTTAATTGAGCTACTATCTATTATTTACCATCAACAACAATTGTCTGATAGAGCTTTTTGACAGTTTAAGTCGATGAAGTAATAGGAGATTTTAGTAAGAATAGTAATAAAGCATAGGTTCAAATGTTACTAGATGATCATTGAAGATGTCTCATGCCATAACTATAGAGGAGCAGTCTAGAATAGTTAGAATGAGTGGAGTTACGTTGGGGTGATTATTGGAAATTTATGGATCAAAAAGCAGCGGAAATATATATATATTTTAAAAAAAATACAAACCCTAAATCCTTAATTTTGGATCATGCAATTCAATCAAATTTATAAGCACGGAATTACCTTTTTGATGCTTTATAACTCTGAAAATTCAGATCTGAGATGTTGCAAATGCAAATATACTCTATTGTATCCACATAAATGAATTTCCAATCGGATCTGAGTGCGTGCTAGTATCTTAGAACAATTCTAAGTTTTGGGAATCTCTTACAGAAGGGTCTCTCTTGTTTTAGTTACAGGTTTCTCTGTAATTCTAATATGACGGCAAGCATCTGTTTAATCCTAAAGGTGACCATCACCTCCTATTTATAAGAAGATGTGATTGTTGGTTACCTACCCTAATCTTATTAAGGTTTTCTTCATTAAACGACACATATCTTATAAAATAACAATTTTATTTAATAATTACTTATTATTCTTAATCTAATTAAGAATAATTATATGATTATATAATTCTTGATATGGTTATCTAAAATAACACATGATCCAATCAATTCATTCTTTGTATGTGATCATGTAGGTTTAATTAATGTTGGCAATAGCCCTAAAACACCTTTTATACCTACAAGACATAATTGGTATCTAGCAAGACATTATGCCTACCCAAATTAAGCGAAGATCGGTGATCCGACTTTACCTATTAACAGTCAGTTACTTAGTTCTTTTGTTATACGACATCTTACAATCAAACATAAGCTGTGGATCAATACACTCTTACATTGTTTAATCTCATATTTCTTTAATGATATTTATAACTAGTTATCAATTTATTCGAGCACAACCATGCTTTTCTCAATACTCATCAGAGGTCCAAAAGATATCTCTGTCAGATTAATGAGAGGAACAAATCACATCTTAATCACTCAACTTCCTCTACATGTTTATATCATGCCCAATCCAACCTTTATAATTATCCGGTTAAAGATAACGTTTGATTGAGTCAAAATACAATATTCCTCATGTTGATATCTATGGTAATTTTAGGTCTAAAGACTGAAACAACACTACAAATGAGAAACACTTATTGCATTGATCCATATAGCATTCTCATATTTGGTCATTCAAATACAATGTACTCTTACATGTATTCATGTGCTACATTAATATCTCATATCCATGATCAATAAAACATGATCATCGTCCAGCCAACATACTAGTCTTAATTCATTATTATTCCATATAATGAACGATTAGAGATAATTTCAGAATAAAATTATTTCTCACCTCATGGTTTTACTATTAAAGTCACATACTTAATGATATAAGGAATAACTAATTTATTCAAGGAATAATACTTTATCAAAGCAAAAAGGCCAATAACAGCTTTGATAAAGAAAATGACTCACATTATATAGATAATAAATATTCAAATGACATGGAATCCATATAGCCTAGGGCACATTACAAGCAGTGATCATGGAGGATTGTAATGGTTACAAGAGAAGTGGAGTTGAGCCATTAAGTTACCTCTTAGATCTCTTAAAAGTGGAACTAACAACGGTATAATAGTTTACCAAGCAAAGTGAATGAGATGATGGACAAATGGGGAAGGTCCAAGCAAATCTGAGGAAGTAAGAGATCTTCTTGGTCTGGTGGTTGAATTTAGGGCCTACCATGTAGGTTGATCCATGTCTTAAATAGATTAGATTGGGCTTGAAAGCCCATGGTCAAAATTGTCCCTCAACATTATGTTCAACTAATAGGTTCAATGTGTATTTTTAGGAGGAAATACATTACACAATTACTCATTTGTTAAAGTTAAGTTACACTTAATTAACAAAACTTATATGTAATGTTTTGTTTAGATTATTTGATTTTCATCCACATCTGCATCTTAATTGCATCTTATCTACAATTATATCTTATTTGTATTTTATCTACATCTGATCTATATTTGGTTTGCTCGATTAGTTTATGCGTAATAATGTGTGTTTTTCATCTGTACCTGTATGTTAGCAAACAATTTGTTTGAAAAGGACAAAAAATAAGAGAAAAAATGACCAGAAGTAGACGAACCAAACAAACTCTATATTTGCACGGTGGTTCAAATCAAGTTAAAGTAGGTCGGACCTATGCAAAGTTTCCTAACTGTGTTTTTGTGTGGGTTGGTACAAAAGGTCTGGACCTGCTGACAAAAGGTTAGAACTTTTTGGAGCACATAATGCCTAAGTGATGCAGAACACTCTAAGTAGTCCAAACCTATTGTAATTTTCAACTAATATTTGGGGCATTTAATGCCTGACCTTTTTTTTCTTTTGGGGGTAACAACTACGAGTTTTAGAGGGCTTACAAATACAAATATTTGGGCAGTTGGAAGGTGTTGATTGAGTTTATTAATTGCTATCTTATCTTTGTAAACATTCTCTCAAAGCTTTAATTGTGTTTGTGTAATTTAATAAGGTAAGGAAAAGTATAGTGCAATATACTATTGGTTGTTAGGTATTTTTTGTGGAATCTTGAGTTGTGCCTACTGTAATAGAAAACTTGTTATAAAGGCACAATTCAAGCGTGTGTTGTGTTGATGATTGTATTATGGTATGGCTCCATTAGATCAAATTGTGTTGGTAATTGTTTATTTGTTGTTGTGCATGAATTAGACATTAAAGCTTAAAAAAAGAATAAATTAGTGCATAATTCACATTTCTTGGGTATTACTATGTTTATACACATTACAATATTAAAATTATGATAATGAATAGCTATCCCTTCTATCCTTACATTGGGAAGCTAGTTTGAAGGAATTTCTTTCTTGTTATTGATCATCTTAAGTTATTGTTTAAATGTATTACTTAAAATTTTCCTAATAGTGTTAATCAAATGATAAATAAAAAAGGAGCAAATTACACTGAAATGTCACAATATTTGAAGGTAAGTTAATTTCAAGTAATAGCGTCTCGAGTGGTTTAGTTATTATCACAATGTTTAGGAAAGTAGGTTAATTAAGGTTATTGTTAACACGCTTCACAATATGGTAGATCTTTTGAGTTTTAATTAAATTTTTTCTCCTATTGACACATATCAATGATAATCTCAATTGACTTACTTCCCTAAATGTTGTAACCTCAAAATGAACCACTCAAAACGTTGTGACCTCAAATGAACTTACCCTCAAACGTTTTGATATTCTAGTGTAATTTACTCTAAAAAAAAAAAAAAGCAGAGCAAATTGCATTTAATCTTTGTTTAACTTTTGTCTTTTAGTGAACTTTTCCATGTAAGTTTCAAAACTTGAACTTAAATTTCTATAATTAAGGTCATTAATGTTAAGGTTATTATACTTGAATCATAAAAGATGGATCTTTTATTAGAATGAATGCCACCCAAATCCCTTTTCCTCTAATTATTGTATAATACCATAATTGAAAAAGGAAAAAAGATTCTAAGGTCATTGATACATTGCTAGTTAATAATATGAGCACATGCAATAGTAAAACCTCATTTTGTGTCCCTTAAGTGCCATACCTTCTTCTTAGGGACCTCTCTCCCTTAAAGTATGTTCTATGCTGGTCCTTGATACAATTCCATATGCTGATGACCTTTCCATTTTGGAATCTTCACTATTGGGTTAAGGTCTTTTAGCATAAAAGATTTGAGAGCATTGTTGTATTTCTAAACTTTTGCCAAATGTTTAACAGCCCTAAAAAATGTACATGGATATATTATATATATATATATATATAGTTTATTACGTCAACTCTATAAGAATCTCTCCCCCTTAAAGATCTCTTTACTTT
Organism: Combretum micranthum; assembly: GCA_024138025.1. Classification (NCBI taxonomy): domain Eukaryota; kingdom Viridiplantae; phylum Streptophyta; class Magnoliopsida; order Myrtales; family Combretaceae; genus Combretum; species Combretum micranthum. The sequence goes on from JAMXBD010000438.1 coordinate 378,033, forward strand.
ATTTGGGAGAAGGATCCTAAACAGTTGTTTTGTATTTCTAAATTTTTTACAAATATCGATGATCGAAAATATATAATGCAATTTTAAATCTTTTCCTCTTATGGAGCTCTTTGCTTTATCTGAGGGCCTTCAATTGAGAATTTCTAGGTGTCATATCACCTTATTCTCCATTTATTAATTTAAAAAGTAGAGAAAATAAATATATAACCACATATATTTATATATATATATATATATTTTTTTTTTGGGCCATTGACGTTTGTCAGAAATTTAGAAACATAAGACACTTATTGGGTCCATAGTTGAAGCCACAATGGTACTCATATAAGTGTTTCCTTAGCATATGAAATTGTGTTAAGGATGTCCCTTGATCATACCTGTTAAAGAATTTTTTGTTTTATTTCAAATCCTTCAATTTAAATTTCCTAGATGCCACTTAATACCATAAATATTATCTATTTATTTTCCATTGGTTTATCATAACATTTCTAAAAAAAATTAGGAAAAAAGAAGAAACCAAACAAGGACCTAAGAAAGTTAAAAAATTAGTCTTATTACAACCATGGAGAACCTCAAAAATTTAAGATTTTCTTAGCATAAGAAATTGTGTCAAGAACCCATACCACAATTGTTTTATTGATACCTACCTTTTTAATATTTTTTTTCTTATTTCTTGTACTTTAGATAATATTGCATTTTGTAGAATTTGGTATGACTGATTTTTCAAGAGATAAGGTCTAAATAATGCTTTCCATAAATCACAAAATAATAAATGTTACTCAATTAAATTTAGATAAATTAATCAATTACTGATCTAAATAAGCATAGTAGATAGAATTACATTTTAGACCACTGGTAATTATTGTGGTTGCCAAATATCTGCTAGTAAAGTAGATTGGATATGAACCTAATCAAAGCTGGGCTAGCAAAATGAACACAAGTTGGTTGGTTCTAATGTGGCTACTCTAATAGTTAAGTTGGATAAGTGTAGGCTATATTGAATAATAAGAGTTATTGAATGTGGGCTTAAGTATCTCTTTCATTGATGATATTCCATGTGGTATGTATACAGAGGTGATTATGGGTGGTTGAAATAAGTACAAATGTATTGTGGACATTATGGTGATGCATGATAGTTATAAAGAAGAGTGGATGCCGAGCCACTAAGATTCCAAGATTCTCAAGAACGGAGTTGACAAGTCTAAGTCTGATATAAAATGTCGAGAAGACCTATAAATTCGAGAGCTTCGTTTAACATTATGTTTGTATTCATGATCTAGAGTGAAGGTTGGTCTATTAGTGTAGAAGGGTTGGCTATATAGGTCAGGTTGAGCTTTAGAAGCCCTTTCTAGATCTGCTCTTAATAGTTATAATATTAAAGAAAAAAAATCTATTACTTCCCCTTACAATCACATTATAAGAATTAGACAAGCTTGAATAAATTCACAATTATGGAAATATGAGATAAGATTTTCCTTTTTCAAATTCCATAATCCTTGCTAATATATATAGTTGCAAGGACCTTTCAACGTATTTCTATTATCACCATCTAGAGATCCTTTACCGCATCCCTATATTTTCATTAGGGTCTACTTGGATAATTTGTTTTTCATCTATATCTTTATGTGTATTGAAACGATATATATGAATATGTTCGATTTGCATTTATATTTTATTTATATTTTATCTATTTGTTCTTTTTATGATAATTGTCTTTTTTTTTTTTTTTTTTGCTGTATCTATTGTTTAATAAATTATTTATTAGAAAAAAATTTAAGAAAGTGTCTATATCTGAATGAAAAAAAAAAAAAAAACCTAGCCAAACAGACTAAAAGCTACATTTTTTGTCATCACCTTCTAGATATCTTGGATTGTCTCCTTGAATCTCCATTGGTCTAAAAGCTAATTGGACGTATATTTTTATCTCCAATAAAGACCACTTCCATGACTTTTCTTCATAGGACTAGTTCAAGTATACCGTATGTATGACTTCAAAAACAGGGTTTGGAATAATGTGGCATTGACCTAAAACTTAGGCAAAGAATTTGTCCTATCCAACTTCATCAAACGTCAATAACAGACATGGTGCAAAAAAGGGCAGAGGACGCCAGCGGTCATTGAATATTCAATATTGTTACTTTTCTATGTCGCCAGTCGTACAACGGCCGCTCAGTTTCGTATTTTACGCACGGCTTCATGGAAATCTTCAGATTTTTTTCTAATGCTCCTTTCCTGTTTATAGTTTATACTTGTTGACTCCTATGGCTTCGAGACGATTTGAGAAACATCTGGATTACTCGAACCGGTCTAACCGATTTTAGCTTTATTTTTTCTACTAAGTAAATACTAAATACCACTTCCTTAGGTCCCAATAACTTTTACCATAATTATCTTTATATTATTCTTTTATTATTAATAATTATTAAATATCCATTCTATTGTAGAGGGATAGTTCGGTTAATAGCTAAGCTAGTGGCATTAACACTATAGTTTCAAGTGGGAAGAAAAAAAGGATATTCAATAAATTGTCTATTTAATTTACCTCATCTAATTATTAAAAACCACCAACAAATTAGCGTTTTAATGCAGTAGCCCTTTTTCTCTCAAGTTTTTCCTTTAACCGTCTTCCTCTTAGGCTGGCTGATAGAAAATAGATAAGGAATGAAGTTTAATTCGTATCCTTTAGTATAGAGTAGAGGGTATTAAATTTTGTACTCGTTACTCATCTTATATCACATTATACTCACTTATTGTATCTTGTAAAGCTTATAAGGTGCAAAAAAATCCTACAAAGCTTATAAGGGCCTTGACCGAATCGATCGGCCTGATCGTGGACTTGTGTGGGTCCATATGGTCTCCTAAAAAAAGATATATAAAATAATATATAAATTATTACTATAAAATAAAAAATAAAAAATAAAAAATATATATAAGTAATAAAAAATTAAAAAAATAATGTTTTGACTATTTTTCAGTCAAAATTACTTATTACCCATCGAATAGTTTTTAATAAGCTGGTAAAAAAACTCTAAACTATTATAATTGTAAAACATGTGTTATTAGTCAATATAGAGTTCCACCAAGACAACAATCTCATTTCTAAATAATACGAGACTTATTTTTCTTTCGTAACTTTTTATAGAGTATTACAGTCTCACATTGCTAATTTTTAATTGAAATGAGATGTGTTTGTGTATAAATAAATACACATCATTGATAATTTCATGTAATAATGGGTTAAAACTATTTTTTAGGCTTAATTTTTGTTTGAAGTTTAAAATTTTAATTTAAATCAAATAATTTTTTTTCTAATTTAATTTTTTAAAAATGAATGATTAGCATCCAAATTGAATCCAACGGATTCACCGTTTAAAACTCACCCTACTCTTGGCTCGGGCAATTTCAGGTCCTAACATTTTATCTATGATCTAATGGGTTTGGATCAAGTGTTGACCCGACCCGTACGGATGTATAGATGGTGTATGATGCATTTGACACGTTGATCAAGTGTCACTCAGTCATGCTAATTGCAAATTAGGGGTGGACACGGATCAATTCAGTTCGGTTTTTCCTAAAACCCAACCAAACCATAATTTACGGTTTTATTTTTTTTCCAACCTAAATGAAACCATAAAGTAACGGTTTGGTTCAGATTAGAAATTTTTTAAATCCTTAAATAACGGTTTAGTTCGGTTTGGATTACAGTTTAAATCAAAATTCTAACTAAAAATTTTCTTTGATCTAGTTTTTTTACATTTATGTAAATACTTAAATATTTATATCATTTTACAAAGTTTATATTATAAACTACGAAAAAATACTTTATAAATTCATCATACTTTTAATCTATAGTTCTCCATAAAATCAATTATCCATCAATAAAATGCATTCACCAACCAATACATAGTAAATCATAATTTATAATTTTTAATAGAACCATTATGTCAATTATCTACCAATAATTTAGCTAAAAAAAAAATTATTTATCAACGAAATTCATCAATGAATAAAATGATCTGTTGACAAAATATATTAAACAATTAATACATAATGAGAGTTTATAACTGAATAAATAAATTTCATACTTTACAAAGTTAAAAGCTATTAAAAAAGTCAATAGTTCATCATCAACAAAAAATTACATACAATGAGCTTAAAAAATTTTTTAAATAAACAAATTGATTTTAATCAATATTCACCAAATAATAAATATCAGATGAAATCATATAAACATATAGTAAAATATTATTATATTTTTCTAAAATAGTTTGATTCGATTTCACGAATTGATTTGGTTTACCTTCCAAACCAAACCATACCATAAATTTACGGATTGGTTCGGATTGAAAAATTTCAAATCAAACTATTAAAAAAAAAAACCATATTTTTTGTTTGGATTGATTCGGTTATGGATTGGTTTGGTTTCATTGGTTTTTTTCCCATCCCTATTGCCAATAGTGTGTGTAACACGTGTACCAAGTCCAAAAGTGAATAGCATTAACCCTTGATAATTGATAATTTGATGTAGCCAAACAATCAAAGCATTCCCCCAACGATAATAAGCACGTTTAATGGATGTTAAGCTTGTTAAGATATGAAGGAATACTTTTCATATAATTATTTTCTTCAAGTGTATAGTTAAATTTAAAAAAAATGTAAAAGTATGTTATTATGTTGTATATTGTATAGAAAAGTAAAAAGGTAATGTTGTCCCTTATAAGACTCTTATGTCATGTTTAGTATATAGGAATGAATCCAGAATGGAATCGTGATTCTGTGTTTCATACTCATTCTTATATTTGATTATGTTTTTAAAAATCGGAATCGCGATTCCAACTTTGAGGGAATTTGATTCTATTCTTGAGAAGGTGGAAGCGCGATGCTATTCCTTTCTCTAAATAAATAACATTAAATTTACTTTTTTATCATTTTACTTATTTATATTCATATTAATTATTAAAGATATTATAAATAACATATCAATTATATTTCATTGAAAATATATTCAAATAAATGAATAAATTTATCATTTTACCTATCATTCCATTTCATTTTATCCATCTCATTTTAGTTTATTTTATTTCAAACGATTTTTACATATCAAATATGACAAGTCTGCATGCAATTCGTACAATTTTATTTGGTCCACGCTAAAGAGCACGTTACCAACTTGGGTATAGAAAAAGAACTTGGCACTGTTAACGGATATACGATATTAATTAAGAAAAGGAAAGAAGGAAAACAACGCGGAACTTATGGAAGTTGAACTTTGAGCCCCCGCTCATCAGCCGCGTGGACACGAAGTAATTCTCATTTCTCACACTTTATACTTTTCCTTAGTAAAGGACAAATATTTTATTTTAATATAGGTAGGGGGACATGTGATGTGAGGCACATGGAAAAGAATCTCTTCTAGATGGATTTTGCCTGTCGGCTATGGCCTACGTTTGTGCTGTAATTTGTGATGCAACATGTGGGCAAGGGCAACCATAATTGTTGCAATATTTAATAAATTTTACCTATTCCATAGTTAGGCCAGTTGGTTCTTGTGTTGTTCCTGTGGATCACCCAAAATAAATTTTATTGTGAATAGTTAGTTAATTATAATAAAAATTTTATAATGAATGATTATTATAAAAAAATATTAAATAATAGTTCATTAAATAGCAGCTCAATATTATAATTAATTTTTTCTCTAAAATAGTATGATTTAAATAAAAAATTAACAAATTAAAATTCTATTCCAATAATAATAATTTTATTACGATGTTATTCTAAATATTATTGTTATCACCGTGCTTATATACCAACCACCAAAATATAAACATAGATCATAGATGGATCAGTAAGCAGGATAATGACCACATAGCAATTAAGGAGTACTTAAGAGACAAGGAAAAGTGGATATTCCTATTTGTAATGAAATTTGGAAAACCTGATATTGTGACTATGGAACTGTGGGGTGTTTGCTGGAAGAGTACATTATTGTTTGCAATGGGGATTTTACAGTGTTGAGATTAATATCAACTGATGCGTGCTCTTTTTTTTTTTCCTCCCTCCCCTCAATCATATAATAAAGGATAAGAATATCGCTAATTTTGTAATTAATTACTAAAAGATTAAAAGTGTGGATTTACAATATACCAATTTTTAGAGTTCATTCATAATATCTAGATGAAGTAATTAATTATAAATATGAGTACATTTTATGTAGCTAATTGTAAAACATGACAAATTAATATAGTCGATTATAAAAATGGGTAAAGCTTAGTTACCAAATTAATAGTTGTAAACTTTGACAAAATAAGCAAAGTTCAAGTAGAGAATATATCAATTACCAATAATAAATGTTAAGTTACGCTCTTATCATGCTTTGATGGCTCATAGGAACATCATTTTAGATCATATTAATGCTAAGAAGTATGATAAAAAACAATATTTAATCATTAAATCTTATAATTGGAGAAGTATAACTATACTTTGAGGGGCATAATAAACGATATCGATGAATTTATTGAATTTCTAGATAAGCTAAAAGGGGAATTTAGAGGTTTAAAATAGAATTAGAGAATATTGTGAAATTACACTTGTATAAAAAAGTAATCAATTGGAAATATTACTAAAAATGGAGATTTGTGAAGGAATTTCAGGATTTTAGACTAAGGACAGGAAAATGGAAATTTCAAGATTGGAAATTCAATCTAAGTTGAATTTCTAATTAAGAAAAATGGAAAGGTATACAATAAAAGAAAAAGAGACCATATGAATTTAAGTTTGCATGACCACTCTAGGAACTTAAATGATCAAGTTAGCATATAGATCAATCAAATTGATGGGAAACAAAAATTTGGCCCACCTAATTAAGAATTAGGTTGAGTAATATTGGTCAAGTGAAAACTAAGTTGATTGAACTAAGAATTATATATTTAGTCGCCTTTATGTAAGATTTGGCCAACCTAGTTTGGACCTCAGTTTACCACATTGAGTGAACATGAGTTCCCTTGAGTAGAAAATGAACCTTTAGTAGAGATAAGTTGTTGATACATTATAAATGTATGGAGATGGGAGTTATATTAAATTCAAAAATATTTGGTAAATGTTGAGCAATATTAACATGCCCAAGTTATTGTTACTTGTTAGATATGTGTGTTAACTAGGCTAATTAATTAACTATATGGCTATTATTGGATTAATGTTATTTGTGCTTGCGATAAAGTCAATAACCTTTTGAGATTAGGGAAGATTGTGGAAGAAAAGGAAGCTGGGAATGAATTATTAAAAAATTTGAATTCTTATATGTGTTTGTATAATAAAGAGGGGAAAATAGATGGAATTTTAATTATTATAAAAAACAAAATAAGATATAATGGTAAATTACTTATATGCCCCCTACAAAATAATAAGTAACTTAAAAAGGAAGAGTATAAGAGTAATTTTAATTTTTTTCCTTTTTCTCCTTGTCCTCTCCATTTTGTAGAGGACTGAAAAATGGTGGGACACAAGAAAAATATTACATCAATATTCCTTCTCCTCGTCTTTCCCTTTCAAAACAAACAAGAATCCCTCTCATTTCCTTCCCCTCCTAATCATTCATTCTCAATTCCCTTATACTAAACATAATATAAGTGTCTAATGCCTATAGTAGGAAGAGTATCTAAGATGAAATGGTAGGTAATTTAAATGAGGAACAATTACGTATGGGTAGGTAGATTGCATTATAATCAATTGCTATGATTGGATCAAATGCTTTTTTTTTTCCAAAAAGAAGAGGAAGAGACGCCATTGACCTTGGAAGATGCGTCGTCAGCATTGGAGTAGCCTATATTTATTACTGACAGTTTTGTCTTTTGATTTTTCAAACCGTCAATATTTATTAACGGCCACCAGCTTTTATTACCAGTCAACTTTTGTTACACAATTTATTTTTATTTATTGTTGTATTTATTATTTATCTTTTTAGATCTTGTCTTTTAGAATTCTTTATGTAATAGTATAAATAGGCATTTTTGTAAATGAAGAACATTTAATATACTTTTTAAATCCTATTGAGAAAGTTTTTAAATTGCAATTGTTTAGCAATTATATGATTCATTTCGTTTTGAAATCAATCATTGAATTGGTTTTTATTATTTAACCTTCCCACACTCCGTCAATCACTCGCTCTCTCTCTCACTCTCACTCTTGTAGACGAGGGTGTGTTTATTTGTCCTCTTCCTCTTCATGAGATGTTGGGAGAAAACTCCATGATAACGAAGAGTTATCCTATTAGGGTTATTAAATAAGGTATTTCCATACATTTTATTTCTAGTAATGAAATTATATATTGGATAAATTGAATTCAAATTCAAGAAGGTGATCAAAAGCCTTTAGACTCAGGAAAAGTCATTTAAAAATCTCATATATATATATATATTACTTATGATATAATTCTTGTTGCTAAGGCAGCCATACGAAAGGCATAAATGATTAATAATGTCCTATAAGCATCTGTTAAAGCATTGAGATTTTCACTTAATGCTAATAAGCCATCTATCTAAGTTTTGTCAAAACATCCCCCCTTCAATTACCTTGAGACATTTAGTTATTCACCATCTTTAGATATTAAGATTACCCTCTTAAGGTGGGATAAGAAGGTCATTGTTGCTCAAATGAACTTCTTAATTGAATAAATATAACAAATGCCGAGCAAGTAGAAAGCTTGATAGCTTGGGACGATGAGTAGGGTGGTTTTGGCAAAATTAGTATTACAAATCTTGCCAACATACTACATGTAAGTTGAGAAACTTCCTCAAAAAGCAAAAATAAAATTAGAAAGATTAGCTTAAGCTTTTTTATTGGATAGAGTGAGCTAACTTGGAAAAATGCATTGGATAGGGTTGGAAAAAAATTACTACAGGGGGAGTGGTATGGGACTCCTTAATCAAAATTTGAAAAACAAAGCTTGTACATCAAAAGAGGACGGGAAGCTAAGAACAAGGTGTCATGGACCAAGTTAATCAATACCGAATATTGGAAGTTAGGAAGAGAATTATTGCGATTGAGAATGATATTAGGTTCTCATTTGTGGAGGGAAATTAATGAATGTGGTACTTAAATTAGAAATAAGAAAATGATCATGTAAGGTATTGGTGAAAATACAAGTTTATGGTTTAATAGATTGTTATGAAACACCATAATTTGAGAGATGGGTTAAGGTCTTATGTGCTCATAAGTAGCTACTCTCGAGTAAGAGATATTAGATAAACGAATTTATATAGATTGAAGACAAAATAGGTTTTGGAATTTCCAAAATCATATCACAATAAATAGACCCTTTTTCTTTAGTCTATAATTAGCATAGAACCAAGTTTACTTCCTTCACATGAGAATTACACCTTCTCTGTGGGAAATACATGACATGTCAAATAACCCAATGAATGGTGGTGGATTTAGAAATCCATTAATCCTCCAAAAATTGAACTTCTCCTATACAGAAAATCTCATAATAGACCTCTAATGCCAACGATCTAAAATTTAGACATATACTAAATGATACAAATTGCTCAAGATGCCAATTATAGGATGAAGACATAATTCATATTTTCAAAATCCCTTATTTTGGACATTGTTGTAATTATGCTCACATCAATATCCAATAGTCACTTGCTTGGTGGATTAAAAACAATTGTTCTATCAAAAAAGTGAGCTATGTCATAGAGACCCTTCTAGACAACTTTCATTTAGTTTCATGTTATGGAAAATATGAAGATGTAAAAATGATCTTATTTTTCATCTTGTTCAATAATAGCTTTCCTTGGGTAGCAAATTTTTGTGGTTTCACATGGGTTGTAGATAGCGGGTGATGTGGATCCGACTACTGTCTTCGATAAAATATGATCTTGATCAATTTTGAGTTTTCTGGTTGATATGAAATTGAATAAATTAAAGGGATATGGATGAAATCGCCGCTCGATAGGATCTATGTACAACAAAATCAAACTAGTTTATAATCGAATTATAAATCGATAGGAACCACAATCTACAAAACAATCACAGTGTTAATGAATCACGAGATTCAAAAACTATGTTCACCACAAATCTACATAACACAAGATTTGATAAGAACAAACGATTAAAGAGTAGCAATAATCTCAATAATCAAACAAATCACAAGATGATTCTCACACACAAATGTGCTCTCAAATATCAAATGACCAAAAACTATCTAACAAATAACCAAGAGAACTATATATACTAACTCCAAAGACCTAAAAGACATAATTATAAAAACATCCCTAAAAAAACTTAAAAATACGAACAAATAAAAGCTGGTATGAAAATAAAATAAAGCTGGCGGCTTGACCATGTAGGCCGGCAGCTTTGGCCTTGTAAGCCGGTGGCGTATGGCCAGCTTAGGTCCTCCATGCTGGCTGTTCTGCTCCTTGATTTTGCTCATTGATGTTTTTCCTTTTTGTTTCCCTTTTTCATGATTTTGAGTAACCAGATTCCTATCATTACCTCTCGGTTAAAGAAGATCCATCATCGAATCTTGATTCGTCTTTTTCTGAACATTCGGGCTAGTCATCTTACTAGTCCAAGCAAACAAACTTTTCAAACCCTTGGTCTTCTTAACATGGATCAGCTTTGGCTGCTATAACTCTTTAGAACTCATGGCCATCAGCTGGAATGTCTTCCTCTGGTACTGAATTATGTACTCATTTTTGTACCCATCATATAAAGCCCATATGTCATATTGCCATGGTCTTCCAAGAATCAGATGAGTAGTATCTATAGGTACTACATCACACAAAAGTTCATCAGAATAATCACCAATTGAGATAGGAACACGAACTTGTTTATGAACATGAATAACTCATTGGTGATTTAGCCAATGAAGAGCATAGGGATTCGAATGTTGCTCTAACTGTAAGCCAAATTTAGAGACTATTCTTGCAGAAATAAGATTAACACAACTACCTGTATCAACTACAGTTAGGTAAGTTTTCCCCTTCACTAAACTCTGAATATAAAACAGATTTGTCCTTTGATCCGAATTGACTTCTTTTGCTCAAGCAATAATGCCAATGGACCATTAGGCGCATCTAACTCAATCACACTTTCCTCACTATTCTCTTGCTTCTCTTCCTCGCTTTCAATCTTATCATCTTTTAGAATCATCACCCTTTTGTTAGGACATTCAGAAGCAATGTGTCCATGTCCTAAACATTTAAAACACTTGATCTCTTTGCTCTTTTTCTGTGGAGCTTGATCTGGAGTCCTTTCTTCAACCTCCTTCCCCTTATTCTTTTCTTTCCTGTCCTCTTTCCTTTCCTCCTCATCAGGTTTGTTGTGATAATGGGACTTGTGAGACCTCATGTGTTGTTGTCTTTCAACCCTGCTAGCCAATTTGATGACATCCTCAAGAGTTTGATATTGCTGAAGTTCAACAACATTAGCTATATCCATCTTCATCCCATTGATAAACCTAGCAATAGCTTCAAAAGTGGATTCTTTAATATCACACCTAGCCATCAATGTTTCAAACTCCTTCACATACTCTTCAACACTCCTCTTCCCTTGTCTTAAAGACTGCAAATCCATCAACTATTCCTATTTGTAATAATCAGGAACAAATCTGCGCTTCATCAATTTCTTCATTAATGCCCAAGAATGAACTTTTTCTTCATCTGGCCTGCACCTCTCAATTTGCAGTTTATCCCACCAAAGACTAGCATAATCAGAAATGCTAATGATGCCATCTTAACCTTGGTGCGCTCATCCCATTCATAACATTCAAACACTTTGTCAACCCTCGGCACCCAATCTAAAAATTTCTCTGGCTTACTACTTTCTGTGAATGGTAGAATCTTCAATTTTATATTTTCAATCCCCTGTCGCCTATTGTCCCTACCATTACGCCTCTAACTCTTCCACTTCCATCGGATTCTTCGCTAGATTGTCTCCTATGGCTTGATCCTCTGACTTCTCCTATCTCTCACTTCTAATCTTTCTAAAATTCTTCACACATTCTCTTGCATCCTATTCACTCCTGTTTGTAATTGAGTGAATTCTTGTTTTGTCACAACATCTCCTTCACCACCACTATCCCTTCTAGCCCTAGGGTTGTTTTCATTCACACTATTGCTCCGGTTAGATGACATCTCTACAAACACCAACAACAACCACAATACAACAACCAAATAGCAGAAAATTCCCAAAGAAAATAGAAGATTCAAAAAGAATTTTTTTTAACCAACCTGTATGTAATCCTCGTCGAATAATAATCCCTGCGCAACCTTTGCTTTGATACCAAACTGATGTGGATTTGACTAAGGTCTTCAATAAAATATGATCTTGATAAATTTAGGGTTTTTTTGGTTGATATGAAATTGAATAAATTAAAGGGATATGGATGAAATCGTCGCTTGATAGGATTTATGAACAACAAAATCAAACTAGTTTGTAATTGAATTATAAATCGATAGGAACCACGATCTATAAAACGATCATAGGGTCAATGAATCACGAGATTCAAAAACGATGTTTGCCACAAATCTATATAACACAAGATTTGATAAGAACAAACGATTAAAGAGTAGCGATAATCTCAATAATCAAACAACCCATAAGAGGGTTCTCACACATAAATGTGCTCTCAAATATCAAATGACCAAAAGCTATCTAACAAATAACCAAGAGAATTATATATACTAACCCTAAAGAGACCTAAAAGATATAATTACAAAAATATCTCTAAACGTACTTAAAAATACGAACAAATAAAAGTTGGTATGAAAATAAAATAAAGCTGGCGGCTTGACCATGTAAGCCAACTATAAGGCGGCAGCCTTTCCCTTGTAGGCTGGCTGCATAGAGCCGGCTTAGGTCCTCCACGCTGGCTGCTCTGCTCTTTGATCTTGCTCCTTAATGTTTTTCTTTTTTGTTTCCCTTTTTCACGACTTTGAGCAACCAGATTCCTATCAGCGGAGGAAAAAAAAATCCACAATGTAGAATTAAGAGATTGGACAAGTAGCGATTGGAGGAATTTACTAAAGATTATTGGGGATATGGATTATTTTGTTTTTAGGATTGCAAATGAGTTGAACCTTTAAAGACTTGGACTATGTTCGTTTTAAATTTTTTGAGCTTGAGCTTAATTGAGTTTTTTATTGAACCCATTAATCTTTTATTGAGTTTGAAATTTAAGTTTAAACTGGCTCGTTTAGATGATCATTTTTCAAATATAAAAATAATATATAACTATTGCACTAAATATTTATACATAAATATGAAGTAAAAATTAATTTTTATCATTTTAATCATATAATTATATATAAAACTTATAAATCTACTAATAAATCTCTTAATAAGTTTAACATGCGAGCTTATCCATAAACGAGTTTAAATTAAAACTCTTGCTCCACTTGCATAGTTATATGGCATTACTTTTATTGTTGGATCATAATGTATATAATCCAAAATCGTGCTATCTTATCTTAGTGTTATTATGGGATGCAGGGACAAAGTCTGTCATCTCCGGGCTCTGGTAGGTATCAATTGAAGTCCACTTTAAGAGTAACAAGTTTTATTTCAGACAGGTTGGTTGTACTGTTGTGGAGGACAAAAGAGTAAAGTAGAAGAAATTCTTTTTGAATTTTATATGATTTTCGATTAATTTTTTTATTTTTAAATAAACTATTTAAATAAAAAATAGATATTTATACTTATAAATCGATCTAACAAATCAGATATTGATATGAAATAAATATGTCATATATATTAATATAAATATCGATGAAACATAAATCATCTAAATAATATAACTTAATTTAAGTTTTTTTTAATTGATATCCATAAAAAAATAATAATGATTTAATTATTTTGTGTATAAATGATATGACTTAGATATAAATACATATAACGAAGATTAAACAGTACACTTAATCGGATTCTAAAATGAAAGAAAAGAGACGGGGACCACAACAAAATTTAATCGTATCGCCCATGTTATCGTACGCCCCACCCCCACACAAGCCCACTCTTGTAACCCCAATTGGAAAGTAAAACAGAAACTTCTTACGACTGTACAAGTACAACCCGTTTTCTCTCTCCTCTCCAACTCCAACTTGCCCCCATTTCCCACTCAATCTCTCTCCTCTCTCAATTGCTTGTACTGTTACTTCCTCTTCCTCTTCTTCCATCCAGTACTTAAGTCAATCAACCGTTCCAATTAATTAATCCATACCGTCATTATCATCATCGTCATCTTTGTTCTTTTTAATTAATAATTCAAACTTAGATTTTTCTCAACTCAAACTCACTCCTATAAAACCTCAACACCTCTCTTCTTCTTCTCTTTCTTCTTCATCTTCCAATCTCTCTCTCTCTCTATATATATATATATCTTCCTTCGTCATGGAGGCGTCGCCGGGGAATTCCACGAGGATCGCGGCTCGGACGTCGATGATCGACTCACTGAAGAGCTGCGGGTTGTCCGGAATGAAAATCGACAAGGAAGAGTTGAGACAGAAACTTATCATGCCTAAGTACTTGCGAATCGCGATGAGGAACTCGATCCGGTTTAAGGATCCGAATGCTACTTCTACTGACAGTGTTGGCGGTGATGGTGCTACTTCTACTGACAGTGCTGAGAACTCGGCGGTGCCGGAGGCCCCGATGGTGGTGTTTATTAACGCCAAGAGTGGTGGTAGGCATGGCCCTGAGCTTAAGGTTCGGTTGCAGCAATTGATTGCTGAGGAACAGGTCCGAGTTTCAGTCCGAGTCACTGTTATTTATTTATTATTTTAATTGTTTCTTCAAATTCGTGTCTTTTTCTTTTTTTAATATTTTATAAAATTAGATTGCATGGATACGTTTAGCCTGTGAAAGTTTCGGTATTGTGGTTTGATTGGAGACAGCGTGTGAGTCTGGTGGACTTGGATTTTCTACTCGTCGGGTCGAGTTACTATAAGGAACAAATAGGAGGGGCAAAATTATTTGTAAATGACAGATTGCTATGAAATTCTATATCTTTTTGGTAATTTTCAAGGGAATTATTTTAAAAGATTCGGTCTGGCCGCCCTGCCGCTCGGTTCTGCTATTATGTGTATGGAGGGTTTTGGTTGAGTCAGTTACGCGGTTGTTTTTATGATTTTTTTATTGTGGTTGTTGGATTGGTGGTTATGAGTTTGTTACAGTTTTAATTTTTGGAGTATACGAGGAAAGATTGTCTCAGGTGCCTGGTGCTTCTTAAGAGGGCAAAAGACATGTATTGTCGGTTCTTGAAATGTGCCGTCATCCTCAAAGAAGGTGAAAAGGTTTTATCTTTGGGCATCCTATCAAGTCAATGCATAGTTATGGAAAGAAAAAGGGAAAAAACAAAAGTTGCTTATGCTAGTGTATCGTAATAATATTTATGCTATCAACGTAGTATAGCTGCAGTGAAAAGACCCTATGAACACACACACACACACACACACACACACACATATATCCTAATGGTTCAGTTTAATTCTTCAATTGCTAAATGATTTTGTTGATCTATTATGATTTTTAGCTTAAGAATTATAAAGAGAGGTTAAGAAAAAGAAAAAGAGAAAACTCTTTTTGTATTTTAGAATGAGCAATGCTGTTTGTAAGTGTATGTAAAGTGTGTTTTTAAATGATGGTTTTGATACTGCTGTTTAATGTTTCTTTTTTCATAGTTTGTTGAATTTTATATGCTGAATATGAAAATAAAGAGGCATTGAGCCCAAAGTTTTTTGTTTTTCCTCAGTGAAATTGACAAATTGTTACAGCAATGAAATAGATAGTCTTGACTAATACATATTACAGGCATGGGAATTTGTTCTGGGAATAATTCATCAGTGGTTATGATTGTGATTTTCCATACTTGCAGTAATTGCAGCTTAGAATCATTAAGATCTATCTGTCATCTATTGATCTCGTGTAATGGTATATTGCTTTTGGAGCAGGCAAGTTTTGCTTGTGAAGGTATGGAGTCTGTGGACCATAGTAATTAAGTTTCTCAGCCAGTAACTTGATATAACTGCAAAAGGTTAAATTAATGAGACAATGTGGTCCAGCTTTGTGTGTTTTGTAATCATTAGGTATCTTAAATTAACATCTCAATGCTGACCACCGTATCAGTCTGTTCTATTAGGATTTGTGTACTGGATAGTAGATTATGTTATTAGTGTCTTTGCAGTCATTAGGTATCATGATCCACCATTTCTGGTGCTACACCAATTTATCAATGTTTCATGATTCATTTGCTGGGAGACTTTTGGGTGCAAAATGCTATGAAAAATGAATTAAGAACTAATTTTGTTCTGTTTCCAACGCTTTCCGGTAGTGTCATGACCATTGGCATACTGTCATGTATTATAATTAATGCAGGTTCCTTTACATGCTTTGTACTTCGACATGGCAGCATTTAGATAGCCATGGCGAATTTGAGACATGCAATGGAGACATAGAAATCGCATCCATATAAACTACTTTAGAAGTTTTTAGGTTTGTGGTGAAATTTGAAGCGAGAAAAATATTGTTTTGCTGAGATGTGGGAGCTATTTTTGTGGCCGTCAGTTTGTAATGTGTTATATGTTAATCAGGCTGTTGGAGCCATTCTTACTCTGTGTATGAGATAGATCTTCTCCTTTTGCTAGATTGTTTCCTCATGAATGTATTTCTTAATAACTTCTCAACTTTTCGTGCTTGGCTGAATGGAAAATAAGTCCACACGTACTGGAGAATAGATTTAGGAAAGTAACTTGCAATACTGTTGGCACTGATGCATATTTGGTTTATTCTTTTTTTCTAATATTTAAATAGAAGTCTCATATTGGATTCAGCTAAATTGTAGGTTTTTGATCTTAAAGATGTGAAGCCAAATGAATTTGTTTCGTATGGATTGGGTTGTCTGGAGAAATTGGCTAGCCTTGGTGATGAATGTGCCAGAGAGACACGAAGAAGAATGAGAGTCATGGTATGTCAGTTGGCCTTACTGAGTTGAAGCTCATTTTTATACATCATGGTGTCATCAGCTTCAAATTTATGTGACAATGGAACAAGCAGCACCTTGTTATTCTTTCACTTGTCAACAATTATCTGATTGTGGAATGTCATGGTAATAAATCATTTACAGGTTGCTGGAGGTGATGGGAGTGTTGGTTGGGTACTAGGATGTCTTGGAGAGCTTAACAAGCTGCAGAGGGAGCCTGTGCCTCCAGTAGGAATTATCCCCCTTGGTACTGGCAATGACCTGGCGAGGAGTTTTGGCTGGGTATTCTTCTTCTCTTCTTCAACTTCAGATTTTACAATTTTTGTCCTGCTTTTTTGAGGTCTGATTTCAAGTTCAGGGTGGTTCTTTTCCTTTTGCCTGGAAATCAGCTGTCAAAAGATCTCTTGATAGGGCAAGTGGGGGTCGAATTTGTAGTCTAGATAGGTAAGATATATTTCACTTTTTACTGGTTGATAAAAGGTGCTTGATAAGCAATATGTTAAAATTTCTTTGTGTATGCATCTGCAACTTCAATATTATATGTCATCTCTTATTCAATATTAGACAATAGCTACATAAAACTATGCAAGCATTTGCTTGTAATTCTTGTTGATATATTCACTCACCTACCTACTTTTATGTCAAATTGCAGTTGGCATATTGTGATGTCTATGCCAGATGGTGTAAAAATTGAAGCTACATAAAACTATGCAAGCATTTGCGTGTAATTCTTGTTGATATATTCACTCACCTACCTACTTTTATGTCAAATTGCAGTTGGCATATTGTGATGTCTATGCCAGATGGTGTAAAAATTGAAGCACCTCATTGTTTAAAGGCTATTGATGATTGTGCCTTTGATGAGGTCTGCTCTCCTTTCTGTCATATTCCAGATTATTAGCATTACTTGCAGCTACATCTGATATTTCTGGTGACATGGTTGGGTTCCTTGTCTTTATAACTTAAGAATAATGTTTAATGGGATTCTTATTCCTAATAATTGATAGCCTTTGATGGCACTTTCCTGCTTCACCTGGCTCTATAGAAAAAGATAACATGTGGTTTGAAGAAGGTTTGTGATGGATGTGCATATAAATATTGCAAGTGTAAGGATTCGATTGCAATGATCATGTGTCTGCCGTTTGACTATCTTGCTTCATGTGACCTATGAAAATGGCACGTACGAGGGCGATTAAAAGAGAAGTATGTAGGGAGGAGGATTAGACAATCTAATAGGTTATGACACACTTGTAACAAGTGAGGGGGCTAAAAAGCATCAATCCTATTGATTATGACGAATTGATGTCTGTTCTTGATTAAGACAATTGATTGATTAACTAAGACGAAAATTGACGGCACTTTCTCAAGATTTTCTATTCTTCAAATGAGGTGGGGACTAATGGTATTTAGAGGGAGCCCAATTGTTAATGTCATTTGTTAGATTGGATGGACGATCAATGGTTAGGATGATTATCTCTCATAATGGATATTAATGTGGACTCCTTTATGGAACTGGACCCATTAAGGCCTTTATTTGTAGTGTATGAGCCAATTTGACAAATGTTGGAATTGGACAGGTTGATTCTAATCATGATTGTTAAACTTGAGTTTCTACCTAAAATTGCTAGCTAGAGGGTCTGTAAAATCGGAATATAAAATCGAAACAGATTCTACCACTAATATAAAATTGCTTGTAAAAACCATAGATTTACTTGCTATACTAATAAAATTTCAAATAAATTATGAAAATAAAAAAATTAGTATTAAATTAATTAAATACAACCAAAATTTAAGTTATGCCAATCATAACTCACATACTCTTATTAATATTTTTAGTGCAATTTTGATAATTAAAATAATTATTTTTATTTAATGATGATTTGCAATCTACAATTATTAAGATATATTACAAATTATTAAATTATTATGTGTGAGTAACTGGTTTTGTACAGGAATGAACATTTTCATGTTCACTATATATTTGCGCAAAAATCGTTGCCTTTATACAAATAAATTATATATAGAATATTAAAAAAGTGAAAAAAAATATAGCACTATATATTTGTTCAATTTTCATTCAAATTGTTCAAAATATATAAGAGCTTATAACCTAAAAGAAAATAACTCTCTAAAAAATACCAAAAAAAAAAAGAAATAAAATTTAAAAAAAAAAACTAGAATTAAGTTAGATTAAGATAAACATCAACCAACCCCAAAAACCCTAAATTTAAACATATTAAATTAATTGCATTCTTAAAGTTCAAATAGAAAAAAAAAAAATGTAAAATTACAACTTTACGATTCTACATTGATTCTACTTACGATTCTGCCATCGATTCTACTGATTCTATTATGTAAAATTGCGATTCTATATCAGTTTACTCAAAAAATAGTTTTTTATGTGAGCTGAATCGAAATCTCATCTCGTAAAATCTTATAAACGTACGAGTTGACTCGTGATTTTGACAATCATGATTCTAACGGATCTTATTTCAAGTATATTATGCCAATTCTCCCTTGATTATCTCTAGATATTAAATGGGTCTGGCTCTCTAAGTCTATCACTTTAGCCCAGAGAGTCATATCCAAATGAAATTAAGCTTAAAGCTCTTTAAATCAAATTTAGTCATCTACAAATATATTGTTAGTTGGCGTTAACAGTTGCACGCCTGGTATGTCTTTCCATTAAATCGGATTTTGTAAGTCCCAAGTACCCCCAAAATAAAAAAATTTTGATCTCCTACTGCAGTTGCATCGATGTTTTGGGTGAGCAATGTAAAACATATCTATCTTGTGTTTTTAGTTATATTTTTTCTATTTGCTACAATTGTAGAAATATAAGTTCTATTGTACATGAGAAGTCTTGTTTAATTGAAAATTTATTATGGAGGAAGCTTCAATGTACTAAAGCTAGTCCTGCACTAGAGTGTGGAGGTAAAAGTAGGCAGGTGGATGATGTGAGAAAGGAGAGGACTAAGATTTTGTTTTGTCACAAATTTTAGGAGAAAATTGTACCTACTGACTGAGATATTACGGGAAATATCTATATACATAGACAATATATACTTAGTTGTGTATTTATCTCTATTTCCCTAACACATTATTAATTATCTCATCTTGTAAAAAGGGAAAAAAAAAAAATACCATAATATACACAAAAGGAAATATTACAGCTTGACACCTCCCTTGAAGTTGGGGAATATATAACTATTATTCCCAGCTTGGAAAAAATCTCATGAAAGCTCACACTATTCAATCATTTTGTTAAGACATCCGTAAGTTGCATTCTTGAAAGAATATATAATATACAAATCAAACCTTTTAAATTTTCTCTGATGTAATGTCTACCAATTGCAATGTGTTTCAACCTATCATGTTTTATAGGGTCATAACATTTGTTGATTATTGGTTTATCATCATTGCTTTTCATTGGCCTCGCCCATTCGACTATCAATCATTTAAAAGAATCTTCAACCATAGCAGCTTGTAAGGCAATTGCCTTAGATTTTGATTTTGCAGTTACTCTAACAACAACATGTTGCTTTTTGCTTTTCTATGTTATTAAGAATTTCTGTAAGAAGTGTACAGTAGCCTGATGTTCATTCTCTCGCTGCTATTGATCTTGCATAATCTGCATTAATATAAACTTCAAGTATGAGATTATAACTCTTTTTCAATGAAATATCCTTTCTTGGTTTTCTTTTAAATAGTGCAAAACTCTGTAAGTTGCTTGTAAATGAGGGTTTTCTTAGTTTATGCACGAACTGATTTATCATACTCACAGTATGCTATATTAGGTTTAGTATGCGCAAGGTATACAAGTTTTAAATTAAACTCAATAACAAAGATTAATTTTATACATAGATTAATTTTGTAATTGTGCAGGCATTCCTCATTTTTCTATTAAGATCCAAGTTTTTAATAATTTATCTGGACGGCAGTGAGTAGCTAACTTTAGCGCAATGAGGAAGGAAACTGGGAAATCTTCTAATTGGGAGTCTTCGATGATATTCATGTGCACAATTGTCATATGGCAGTTTGTCTATTGTATAGTTTTTAGCTGGTAGAGGATGTATTGGGTGCTTTGTGCCTTATTTTTTAATTAGAGATGAGTGTTTTTTATGTTCGCCAATTAATTGTTTCATTTCTCACATTTTGCTTGGTCAATAAGGTGTAAAATATTTGTGATATCTTATTAACATTGTGCTCAGGAAGTTTGTTGAATTAGGCATAACTAGTCATGTTATGCTGTGCCCGTTTGTCCACATTTTTGTGTGAGTATTGACGAGTGATTTAGCAAAGGACACAGGTATTATCTGTTTAGTAGAACATGCTAATGCATTTGTGGAAATTTATGCATTAATAGGTGTTTTTGAATCGGCTGATAATTTTTTTTTTTTTGGGTTGGTTAAAATGATCACAGGATATATCTTTATAGTTTCATGGTAATAATTTCTTTGTTCTTTTTGTTTCTCTAGGGTTTAGAAATTGATGGGCAGCCCGAAAAAGTTAGTTGTCATGGAGGAGTGTTCTATAACTACTTTAGCATAGGTAAGAACTTTCTTTTATTGTATGGATAGAATCAGTATGATTAATATTGAGTTACTTTATTTATTCTTGTTTTGTGTCGTTTACTTAAGATTAGGTTACAACATACAGTCATCATGTATATCAAAACCTGTCTTTGCATCTCAATGTTGCTACTTTTGCAGGAATGGATGCTCAAGTTGCTTATGGCTTCCATCATTTACGTAATGAAAAACCTTACCTTGCGCAGGGTCCAATTGCCAATAAGGTCTTAACTCTTTCTTATACTCCTATGTAAGCCCCATTCGTAGCTGGTTGGTTAACAATGTCAGAATGGAGCTACAATAATCTCTGTAGTGCTTCTTGCTGTGGCCTACTGATTAAATCTGCGCTTTTCCCCTTTTTTGCAGCTAATCTACTCAAGTTACACTTGCACTCAAGGTTGGTTTTTCACTCCCTGCACCAGCAGTCCAAGTTTAAGGTGTGCTGCAAAATCAGCGAACTTTATTTCACTATTTCAACAAGCATTTTTTTACCCATTTGCAATAGTTATTAACAATCAACAGAAATTTCATGATGTACATACATATGCTTAAAGTTATGTTGACTAATTTGTTTATTTAGCTTTCAGTCGAGTCCCCATGCTAAGTTCTGTTAACAGGCATCTACTAAATCTTAGACATGGTTCACCTATCTTTTCAACTTAGTGATTTTGCCTGCTAAATCTTTTTAATTTCTTATCAAGATGTTAGGAGAATGACGGTTGCATGAAAATTGTAAGATTTGCAGCCACCCTCTTTTCAAGACCCATGCATTTCAAACCGGACATATGAAGTAGGTTCAGTCAGCTAGCATAAATCCAAATGTAGCAAAGCTTCTTATGTACATGTATGGCTTGATTTACTATTCTCTATGAAGGGTCTTGATGTGTACTTGATACAACTCGATCAATCAATTCTAATTTGATTTATCCGAGCCAATCTAAGGAATTAGAGCTTACTCACATTGAAAGTAAATTCACTCAATACCACTCCTTAGCCAACCAACAGAATGAACATATTTTCTCCCCTCCCTCGTCTCTCTACAATTTCTATATATATGAGAGATAATCCCCTAACTAATTTGCCAGCTCAGCATACCTAACTAACTTGCCAGCTCACATTTAACAGAAAACTTTATTCCAACAATACTCAACTACTACTACTAACAACTAACAAATATCTACTAACAAAATACCAATATTCCTAACTACTCTTTAACTCTCCTTTCATATACATGTAAGATAGGTGGAGACACCCTTGGTATCGTATCAATACCACCGCTGAAACAAAGTCCTTGTCCTCAAGGACTAAATCTGGAAACTGAAGACGAAGTGCAGTAGTATCCTCCCAAGTAGCATCTTCAATAGTAGAGTCAGACCAATGAACAAGAACTTGAGGAATTTCCACCCCATTCCTAACCTCAAAACGTCGTCCCAATTTGCAAAGGAGAAACAACTTCATCCCCAATAGTATAACCCAAATCCTCAGGTAAATCTTTAATAACCGGAAAGGACCATGAGATTTCTTCAAACGACACATGAAAAACCGGATGAATTTTACAATGAGAGGCAATTGCAACCTATAAGCCACCTTGCCCACTCGTCCAATCACCTGAAAAGGGCCAAAAAAACGAGGAGCTAATTTGATATGCTCTTTATACCCACCCGAGGTTGCAAAGAACCTCGTAACTTCAAAAATACCCAATCGCCCACAGCATACTCGACATCTCTTCTTCGACGATTAGCTATTGCACAATTTCGAAGTTGAGCTTTTTCTAAATTCCTCCTCAACCGCTGCAACATCTCATTACGAGCTTCCATCGCAGCACGAACATCAATACTGGAAATTTCCTTAGGAACATAAGTGCACAGTAGGAGGAAGTCTCCCATATACTATTTCAAAAGGAGTCATGCCAGCTGAGGAATGAAAAGAAGTATTATAGGAAAATTCCGCCCAACTCACCCACTTAGCCCACGTATGAGGAACTTCAAAGACAAAACAACGTAGGTAACATTCCAAACATCGATTAATAACCTCAGTTTGGCCATCCGTTTCCGGATGATAAGCCGTACTAAAATTTAACCGAGTACCTTGCAAAGTAAACAGCTCTCGCCAAAACCGACTCACAAATAAAGGGTCTCGGTCACTCACAATAGTCTTAGGCAATCCATGAAGGGGACAATCTCCCTCATAAAACTTCAGCCACCGATTTAGCGGTATAAGGATGCTTCAACAAGAGAAAATGAGCATATTTAGAAAACCGATCCACCACCACCAAAATGACATTAAAACCTTCGACTTAGGCAATCCAACTATAAAATCCATAGAAAGATCCTCCCACACAGCATGAGGAATAGGCAGTGGATTCAATAATCCCGCTGGTGCTAATTGCTGTACTTTGTTGCGTTGACAACAGCACAAGAGCTTACAAACCGAGCTACATCTCCCTTCATTCCAATCCAATATAAATGGGGAAGCATGCGGCGATAAGTTTTGATAAACCCCGCATGACCTCGATACATGAAGAATGAAATTCATGCAAAAATAATTGCACCCAAGAAGAATTAGATGGAATAACCAACCTATTATGAAAATACAGAGTATCCTGTATTAAATGAAAACCCCTTCCCGCGTCCTTTCCATCCTGCAACAATTTAATCTTCCAAAAGAAAAGGATCTTTGAGAACATCCTCCTTTATAGCTTGCAAATCTGTCCATATTGGCCCAGAAACCCCATACAACTCCCCAGCACCCGCCACCACCTTCATACATTCGCGACAAGCATCAGCCGCTCGATTTTCTTGGCCTTGCTTGTAGATAATATCGAACTCATAGCCCAACAACTTAGCCAACCAATGCTGCTGATTCGGAGTAATAATCCTCTGTTGAAGCAAATGGCGTAAGCTTTTCTGATCTGTTTTAACCACAAACCTTCTGCCAAGTAAATATGGCCGCCAATGAGAAATAGCAAGAACCAAAGCCATAAGTTCCTTTTCATATGTTGACTTTGTTAAATTCCTGTCCGACAAAGCTTTACTGAAATAAGCAATTGGTCGGTGATTTTGCATCAAACTGCTCCCACACCCGTACCTGATGCATCACACTCAATCACAAAAGGTTGACCAAAATTAGGAATGGCCAACACTGGTGCACTAACCAACGCCTGCTGTAGAGCTCGAAAGGACTCTAAAGCTGCTTCATTCCATTCAAATGCATCTTTCTTCAACAGATTAGTCAGTGGCCGAGCTAATTTGCCGTAATTACAAATAAATTTTCGATAATACCCTGTCAAACCCAAAAATCCACGCACCCCTTCACAGTAGAAGGAATTGGCCAATCAGAACAGCCTGCACCTTGGTAGGATCCATAGCTACACCTCCTTTGAAATAATATGTCCTAAATATTCCAAGGTAGTGTGTCCAAACACACACTTCTTTCTGTTGGCGGTAAAGAATGATCCTTCAACAACTCCAATACAATTCGTAAATGCCTCAAATGATCATCCAATGAAGTACTGTAAACAAGAATGTCATAAAAAAAAACCAACACAAACTTCCTCAAATATGGTCTAAATAGCTCATTCATTGTTGATTGAAAAGTTGCGGGTGCATTGGTAAGGCCAAATGGCATAACCAAAAATTCATAATGTCCTTGATGTGTGCGAAATGCTGTTTTAAAACATCATCCGAACAAACCCGGATTTGATGATACCCCGCCTTCAAATCAATCTTAGAAAAATAGAAGCTCCAAACAACTCATCTAAAAGCTCCTCCACAACCGGAATAGGGTATTTATCCGGAATAGTGGCTTCATTTAAAGCTCTATAATCCACACAAAACCGCCACGAGCCATCCTTCTTCTTTACTAAAATTACCGGGCTAGAAAAAGGAGATGAACTATCCCTTATGATACCCGCAGCCAACATCTCACTCACTAACTTCTCAATTTCATTCTTTTGAATTTGAGCATAACGATATGGTCGAACATTGATAGGACCAACCCCTGGCTTTAAAGGAATCCTATGATCAGTTGCTCTAGAAGGAGGTAATATGGCTTTTGATTCAAAAACCATAGGATACTCTGACAACAGAGCATCAATTTGAGGATTCCTTGCTGACTGTGCATCCCTGCCAACAACATATCCACCCTCCACAGAACACTACATTCATCGTCCTCCGCCAAACACCTAAGCTCTTCAAAGAAGTGCTAGATTTATGTAAAGTAGGATCTCCCTTCAACACCCATTCCCTACCATTCCACGGAATTTTCATAGTCATTAAATTCCAATCAACCTTGATCTCACCCAACATACGTAACCAAGCAATTCCCAAGATCACATCAATATCTCCTAATTCCAACACATAACAAGAAACCGTGATTTGAATTCCATTAATATCTAACCACAAATGTTCACAAATTCCTTGTGATTGAATGGTATGACCATCCCCTAATTCCACCGAAAACATAGGCGTAAAATTAACAGCCAATTGCAACTGTTTCACAAGTTTCTGAGATATGAAATTGTGACTAGCACCACTATCTACTAATATAGTAATTTCATGCAACAACAATTTTCCTTTAAACTTCATAGTCTAGGTCCATTAAACCCATTCAACGCCAATAAAGACAAAGCCATCCGATCGGCCTCTCCATTATACTCTCCTGTCCCCTGCAACCTCACATTATCAACCATACTGCCAACATTTTGTTCAACATTTACCACATCATCATCTTCTAAAATCACCACTCTAAAGACTTATTAGGACATTTATGAGTGGGACTATAAGGCTGATCACAATGGAAACAAATTCCCTTCTTCTTCTTATCCAAATACTCATTATAAGTCATTTGTTTTGTAATTTTTCCTCCATTCACACGTGAATTTCCAACAGTAGACAGATTTGATCCAGTAGAGCCAGAATTATGTTAGAATTTCTACGATCAAAATTATAGGATTGATTCCCGTTGATGCACTACGCATATTGGAGGAAGAAAAAACAGACGCACCTGGTAGATTTGAATGTCGAACAAAAGAGGAAGGTCTAGGATTCACTATTGGATTATTAGACCGCGAAACTCCTCCATCTGTACGAGAAAATGCTCCTGAACCATGAAGACCAAACTCAAATTCTTTTTCAATATTCAACGACATTCCATAGCTGCCGCTAATGTCATAGGCTTTAAGGTTTTAACCCTAAGTAATACCTCGTCTCTCAATCCACCCAAAAAATATCCCAACAATTGTAATTCTGTCATTTCTGGTGCATGCGATGTAATTGCTTCAAAATCCTCAATGTAACTAGCAATGGAAGCATATTCGCAAGGTAGACAAACTCTCATACGGGTTAATTGCCGACTGACCTCCATACCTTATTAACAACTCTCGTTTCAAATCACTCCAATTCAAAGAAGGCAACCTCCTCTTCAACATTTTTAGCCAATACACAGTCCTTCCTTGCATGTACATCGACACTAAAGGAACTTTCCTGTCGGATTTTGTTTGATGAATCTCAAAATATTGTTCAGCAAGGGTTATCCAATGCATCGGCTCAGATCCATCAAATTCCGGTATTGTAATATTTCCCGCATTCCTTTTGTAATCCTCGTCCTCCATCAACTCACTACTACTCATATTCACTTCATGTCCCGCACTACCTCGACCCTCCGACGTTCCATTAACACTCTTCGAATTATCTCGCTGTTGTTGATCCTTCCTCATCTCCTGCAACATCGAATGAATGCTCGCAATTTGCTGTTGCAATTCCGAAACACAACCACGCATCTCCTCTCCAACCTCCTTGATCTCTTTCTCCATCGAATCCAACCTAGCCTCTGATCGAGTCATGATCGTCACTCCGTTTTAGGTTTCCCACAGACGGCGCCAATTGATACAACTCGATCAATCAATTCTAATTTGATTTATCCGCCAATCTAAGGAATTAGAGCTTACTGACATTGAAAGTAAATTCACTCAATACCACTCCTTAGCCAACCAACAGAATGAACATATTTTCTCCCCTCCCTCGTCTCTCTACAATTTCTATATATATGAGAGATAATCCCCTAACTAATTTGCCAGCTCAGCATATCCTAACTAACTTGCCAGCTCACATTTAACAGAAAACTTTATTCCAACAAGTACTCAACTACTACTACTAACAACTAACAAATATCTACTAACAAAATACCAATATTCCTAACTACTCTTTAACTCTCCTTTCATATACATGTAAGATAGGTGGAGACACCCTTGGTATCGTATCAGTACTGATATGTCATTGTTCTCTGATGTTCTCATCTATGCACTGGGCTGTCTATTGGTAATAGACACTAACACAGCATATTGGCTTGGGAGCTCCTCTCAACTTAAGTATAGATTGGATGTCCTCACTTTACTTAGAACTTGGAAGTCTATGCTAGTTGCTTAGTAAATTTTCACATGTAGATTGTGGAGTAGTGCCTTCCATTTAAAGCTTAAAATGTGGGTGAAATTTAGTTGATTTGACCTATATGTAGCATTTGTGAGCCTAAAGTCAGTTTAAATTTTATACTGGGGGTGTATTTTGTTTGATTGACCTTTGAAAAAACTTGAAACTATAATGTGCTACAAGACCAACAGTCATCTCAGTTTCAATTTCTATTCCTTACCATGAAAAGACAGTTTCAATTTGTATTTATCATGATTTCCAGTGAGAGGCAAAGTGCATCTCTTGAAGGAAGTTTTGTAAAACACCTGCTTGGAAAATGTGCCAATTATCTGGTTCATTCTCTTAACTGGAAAGTTTGTGGTGTAGAAAATTAACATTGATAATATGGGGCAATTGATATTGGGGGGGAAAAAAAGGGGGTTATTTAGAAGCAGATGTTAATACTGCCTTCTATCTTTCTGCAAATCTGAAAGGTAAACTAAAATGTGATGGGGAAATTGATGATTTCCAATGTCTTTCTGTGACACCAAGCAGCAGCATTGTTTATCTTGCTGTTTTCAGTTACTTGGAAATTTCTAAGCAGAAGTGGCTAGTGAGTGGAAAGGGTCCTTTGCTAGTGTGAGCACAATGATGTTTTCTTGGAGACTTGATGGATATAGAGTGAAACACGTGTCTACCAATTTTGCTGAAAAAAATTACACAATGACAAATTAGATAAAAATAATTACACAAATACCGATGTAAAATTGCATCCTAAACAAGCGTTTCGTAAATTTATATATAAAATGTCCTTTTAAGATGCGATTTAGCCAAAAATTATATAGTGCTAAATTGCATTGCATTTTCAAAGGGCGTTTGATAATTTTTTAAGATGAATCTCATTTTGGAAGGACAATTCACTTATTTTACACGTAAATTGCATTTTTAATAAGCGATTCATGTTTTTTCATGAATCGCATCATCAACATGGGATTCACGTATAAATTTGCGAAACCGGTATTTAACATGTGATTTTGCGTCTATATTTTGGTAATTAATTTTATGTAATTGGTATTTGAGTAATTTTTATTAGAGGCATCGGTAATCATGCAATTTTCTCGATGGATATATGTTTGTTTGATATTGAAAGAATGCCACTTAGGTCATTAGATTTGTATAAATGATTTGGTGATGATAATAGATGAGAGTTTTCCATCATTCTAATTCATAAATTGAAATGCACGTCTCTCTCTCAAGTTAGATTAAGTCTTGAGTATTGCTGTACTTTATTAATTTGCAGGCCCACCTCTTTCTGAAGGGGCTTTTACTGTAATATACTAAATATCACACTTTATTAATAATTCCTTCTCCTCCCAATAAGGAATTTGAGATTCAAAAGGTCTATCCAAAATGTAGATACCTTTTATTTGTGGGTGATTTGCTTGTTGTGATTGGTATCATATTTTAGGGGCATTTATCCCATATTGTATATTTAACTTGTAATTGTTGCTTATGGCAGGGGATTGAAGAACATTTTAAGGATGCATGTTAAAAGGCTTAATTCCTCTCAATGGGAGCAGATTCCAATGCCTTCCAGGTAGGATTTTCTATCTAACGTCTACCATGTTCTTCATAGTTGCGTGTATCATTGTGGTTACTTGTAAAAGAAAAGATTCTTCTTCTTTTGACTCGTTGGATTGAACATGGAGTCAGCATTTTGGTGAAAGATCAGTAGAAGAATTTTGGAGGATTTTGTTTTGTTCTAGAAGTTAAACATATCAATTGAGATTTTCTTCAATTCACTTTTTGTTTATGCTTATTTTTCCTTTTTATTTATTTTTATTCCTATAAGGGGATTAGAGAAATAGCGCTGTATGTTATCATGAAATTGTCAATATGTAGATAGACTTTCTATTTAGTATTGCTATATTTCTAAAGTTTCTCCTCACTGTTTTGCTTTGGTTGCTTCAGAGCTTTTCCATTAGAATTTTATTCCTTGAAATAGTGAACTGAATTTTAGTCCTCCTGAGAAACCCTTTCCTCTCTTCCCCCCCCCCTCCAAAAACAACAATAAAATATCTTGTTTTCATTTATTTATTCTAATTTTTTAATTACCTCTCATGAGTAGTAGAAATTACAAAAGACACTTGCTATATTTGTTTTTTCTATCAAGTATAAGAGAGATGTGTTATTTAACAGTGTCCTATTCCCAGATGAACCAAATGTGGCTTGAGTTTTATTTCTTTTGCTTTTCCATACTGTAATATTATCCCATTCCATCTCTTAGATTTTGTGCACAAATCGGGAAGGTAGAATCCCCTATAGTGAACCATATAGCTGTTATTTATAACAGTTGATTTGGATTGCCTATGGATTTAAGACTAGTATGGATTTAAGACTAATCATGATGACATAGCAAGCTCAAGTTCATTTGAGAGACTCGAAAACTCATTCATGTTGTATATTTTAAATTCAGGATTACCACCTTGATCAGCTTGAGCTCATTCAATTATGCCAAGTTGACTTCAATGGTTTGACTGGAAAACTTTAGTTGATTTAGACATTCAACTCAAAGTACGGTGGAGCTCAAGCTTAACTTAAAGGCTGACGTGATTAAGCCTTTACATAGACTTGGAAGGCCATCAAATACGTATTTTGATGTGTGAGCTCAACTACGTAAGATACTTATCATGCATTGGGAGCTTAAGTAGTTTGCAAGTTCCATTGACATTTTCAATCCTTCAAGTTGGTAAATTAGCCAATATATTCTAGTTGGGATAATTGTTGAACCAATATATAAGAATGGTGAGTTAACATAAAATAGGAATTTAACAATTAGTATCACACACACACACATATATATTTTTATATTGAGATTAGTACTACAACCATCTAATCTAAAAGCTTAAGCTTGTGGATATGATATGGGCTATTATATTCATTATGTAATACTCCCTCTCACTTGTGGGCTAGGATTTTGATTTTGACTTAGGCCTCTCAAGTGGACGATTTAATTTTAATGGGATCGGAATGAGTGCTTAGGGATTCAAACTCTTGACATTCTATTTTGATATCATGTTGAGGTTACACTTGTACCCCTTTTGAAGCTTAACAATGACAATAAATCAGCAATCAATATTGCCTGCAATCTTGTGCAACATGATAGGACAAAACACATTGAGATTGATAGACATTTCATCAAAGAAAAGCTACAGTAAGCTTCAATTTGTATGGCATATGTTCCTTCAAGATGGCAATTTGCAGATGTTTTAACAAAAGGATTGAATGGTACGAGCTCTCATGAGATAATCTCCAAGCTAGGAATGATAGACATCTTTCCTCAACTTGAGGGGAAGTGTTGAGTTATAATATTTTTTGCAAGTACTATTTTTTTTCCTTTTATCTTTTGGATAGTATAATTAATGATGTGTTAGGTAGGGGTTGGTGCACCAACTTTTAGTACTCCGACCAAGTATACATTGTCTATATGTATTGATGTTTCTTGTAATAGTGATATATAGAAGAAATATATAAAATTCTTTGTTCCAAATTTCCCTCTTAAAGAAATTCCGACATGGTATCAGAGCCTTAGGGCTTTTTTCTGGGATATTCCTTTATCTAGTAGCCTTCATTGCTACCATCCCTTCTTTCTGTATTTGGGAGCTTTCATTGCACCTTTATTATTGTCAATTTTACATCAATTGATTTTTTTTATCTTTGTCAAATTTTCGATATATCATTATGTCTGCTTCTAATAAGGAATTCAAGATTGATAAAGCCTCAAAGATAAAAGGTTTCAATAGTGAAGAGATCGAAATGTTGAGAACGTCATTAAGATCTTTTGAGATGTCTTCTCGAGGTAATTCGTTATCTCTCTCAAGTAAATCTTTAATCTCATATGATATGCATCCCTCAGACAAGTTTTACACTAGCTCTTGGATTTTTGATTCTGGAGCTACCAACCATATGACTCATTCCTCTTAAATTTTTTATTCATATACACCATGTCCTAGCAATAGAAAAATTTTAGTAGCAAATGGTGCTCCAGGGATGGGAGAGATCTATATAACCTCTTCTATTGTTCTTAAAGATGTTCTTCATGTACCAAAATTATCGGCCAATCGTATCTCTATTCAAAAGCTTATTGTTGACCTTATTCGTATGTTGTTTTTTCTCTGTCTCATTGTGATATTCAGGATGAAATCTTAAGGAGAAAAATTGAACTTACTAAGGAAAGGAACAGGCTTTATTATCTTGAATTGTCTTAGAATACAATCCTTTCTCTCTTCTTCTTCTAATAAAGATGTTATTTGGCTTCACCATTTCCGTTTACGTCATCTGTCATTTTAGGTTTTAAAAGTTAAGTTTGCTAAACTGTTGCAAGCTTAGATATCTCTGAGTTTCAATGTGAGGTTTGTCAATTAGCAAAACATACTCGTGTATCTTTCCCTATCAGTAGTAAAAGGAGCATTTTTCCTTTCATTTGATTCATAGTGATATTTGGTGACCTTCAAATGTTCCGAATATTTTACGAGCTAGATGGTTTGTCATTGATTGATGATTGCACAAAGGTTACATGGATCTTTCTACTTAAACAAAAGTCAAATGTTAGCACTATCATTCCAAATTTTCATAATATGGTTCAAAACCAATTCGGGGTCAAAATTAAAACTTTTAGATTTGACGATGCAAGAGATTGCTTTAATCAAGTTTTATCGCCTTATTTTCAAAGAGGGCATCATTCATGAATCCTCTTGTTTTAACACACTCCAACAAAATGGGCTAGTCGAGAGGAAAAATGAGCATTTGCTTAACACTACTGGGAAGAAGTCATTCTCACTTCTACACATATGATAAACAGATTGCCTTCATGATTACTAGACAATAAAAGCTCCATGGATATTCTTAACCATTTTTTTCCTCATTTTAGGACGATGAGTGGTCTTGTTTCTAGAGCTTTGGTTGCACTGCATTTGTATTTGTTCATAGTCAATTAGATGTGTATTTCTAAGTTATTCATCCACTCAAAAAGGGTACAAGTGTTAAGACCCTACAAGAAAATCTTACGTATTAGTAGATATCACATTCTTTGAAAATAGGCCATATTTCACAAGTCCCATATTCAGTGAGAAAATACCATAGAGGGTAATACTCTTGAGCCATGGAGTCCTCTTGATTTGCCTATTCCTGCTCATAAATTCCTATCCAACATAAATCCAACATCCACTTCAAATAGCCCTACACAAGAGTTAGTCCAAGAGTGTTTCTTTAGACCATGTGTCTTTTCCAGTGTCACCAAGCACTTCTCATGGTTTTTCAAGATTTTCAAAGATATATTCTAGAAGAGCAATTGTTCTAGACCAAAAACAAGTTCGGGAACCCAACTTAAGCTTTGAAAATGAGGCCACGGTAAGAACCAATCCTCCCTTGCAATGGGAAACAATTGAAACACTTGTAGATGATAGAAATCTCCTTATTGCTATTTGAAAGGGTATTAGAAAATGCACCAAAAGACCATCGTACCAATATCCAACCATGTATCACTCAAACACTCGTCACCAACTTAACAAAAATTTCATATTGAGCCTAAACACTATTTTCATACCTAATACCGTGTCTAAGGCATTATCAAGAAGAGAATGGAGAAATGCCATAAGAGAGGAAATTGATGCTTTCGAGAAGAACAAAACATGGGAAATTATTGATAAGCCAAGAGGAACGAACATAGTAGATTGTAAGTGGTTATACATTCTAAAATATAAGGCAGATGAGACACTTGACAGATACAAAGTAAAATTATTTGCAAAAGGTGTACTCAAATTTGAGGGATTGACTATCAAGAAAGCTTTGCTTCAGTAGCAAAGGAACACTGTAAGAATATTGCTCTCTTTAGCAGTTCATTTTGGTTGGTCACTTTTGCAGTATAATGTGAAAAATGCTTTTCTCCATGGAGATTAAGATGAAGAAATTTATATAAACATATGGAAGACGAAAAGTTGAGAAATAAAGTTTGTAGGCTAAGAAAAGCTCTTTATGTATTATAACAGTCTCCTAGAGCTTGGTTTGGTAGATTCACTAAAGTCATGAAGGCATCAGGCTGCAAACAGAGCCGAGGCGACCATGCTTTGTTCATTAAGCACTCGACCTTAAGGGGAGTAACTTCACTTTTGGTTTATGTTGATGATATCACTGTGATTGGGAATGATGAGAAAGACAACAGAGTTAAAACGACAATTGACCAAAGAATTTGAATTGAAAGAACTTGGAAAGTTGAAGTATTTCTTGGTATTGAATTGACTCACTCAACTAAAGGGATCTTCATATCACAACAAAAGTATGTGCTTGATCTCTTGAAGGAAACTGGAATGATGGGGTGTAAACAAGTATCTACTCCAATGAATCCTAATAAAAAACTTGGAGAAGCTAAAAAGGAGCCAAAAGTTGATAAGAGGATGTACCAAAGACTAGTTGGAAAACTCATATACCTTGCACATACTCGACTTGACATAACATACTTTGTTAGTGTGATAAATCAATTTATGCATGATTCGAGACAATCTCATCTACAAGCAGCTTATAGGGTTTTATACTATCTTAAGGGAAGTCCAGGAAAGGGAATTTTGTTTAAGAAGAATGATAGTCACACAGTGGAAGCTTATACTGATGCAGATTATGTAGGATCAATTGTGGACAGAAAGTCAACTTTGGAATATTGTATATTTCTAGGAGGAAATCTGGCAACATGGAGAAGCAAGAATCAGAATGTTGTGGCTAGATCAACTGTAAAATTAGAATTTAGAGCAATTGCCGAAGGGATTTTGAGCTACTATGGTGAAGATTATTTTAGATAAATTGAAGGTTAAATAGGATAGATGATGAAGCTTTACAGTGACAATAAATCAACAATCAACATTGCTCATAACCTTGTGCAACATGATAGGACAAAACACATTAAGATTCATAGACATTTCATCAAAGAAAGCTAGATGAAGGTTTAGTTTGTATGACATATGTTCCTTTAAGATAGAAACTTACAGATGTTTTAACAAAAGGATTGAATGTACGAGCTTGCATGAGATAATGTCGAAGCTAAGAATGATACATCTATTCCTCAGCTTGAAGGGGAGCGTTGAGTTGTAATATTTTTGGTAAATAATATATTTTTTTTACTTTATCTTTTAGATAGGATAATTAATGATGTATTAGGTGGGGGTTAGTATACCAGCTTTTAGTACTCCTACCAAGTATACTTTATCTATATATATTGATGTTTCTTGAAGAATATACAAAATTCTCTTTTCCAGATTTCCCTTTTAAATAAATTCTAACATTCTCCCTTCCAAATTTCCCTCTTAAAGAAATTCTAACATTTTAATATAAGTCTATTTTGATATAATTCAGGATAGTACACATGTTTAGGATTCTTTAAATAATATATATATACAAATACAAATTGTATAAAAAAAAAAACCAAATTAATATTGCTATGTCGCATCTTTAGGTGGAGATACGAGTATTTGTACTTGTATCGTATCTTTGGGTGGAGATATAACAACTTAGGGGGGGGAGAATTTAGGGGCTTATGTATCGCACATTGGTTGTGCCATGCGATACATCCAAAGTGCATCACACAACCAACTTGCGATACACATATGTAATTTAAAAAAAATTGTATCGCACCTTGAATTCGATAAAGCAATACTATTCTTGTAATTTTTCCCCCACAATTTGATTGTGTGGAATATTTTTTTTTTTTTTGGAAATACATTATACATATAGTATCCTCTAAATTCATTATTGGAAAGGATATATAGTAGAATTGTCATAGAGGGTGCTGTCTATTGGTTAGAGTGGGTGCGTGGGGAGCTGATAATTACTTTTGAGCGTGGAAATTTACGAAAGAAAAACATTTTCATTAGTTGTGAAAGGAATCAATAATTGAGTGAGAAATGTGGCTCCACAACCTTTCAGCTAATTCTTCATTACTTTCTGCGTGCTGTGCTTGAATCACCCATAAAGGCATGCATCTTTTGATGCTCATATCTCGGTAATATATACGTACAAATATATATTTGGTGTAATAGGGCATATAGAGTAGCTGACTTTCATATACTCCATTCCTCATCCTTTTTTTTTTTTGCGTAATATACTCTGATACTTGTGTTTTAACACTTCCCAGTGTCCGGCAGTTGTAGCTCTAAATCTCCACAACTATGCAAGTGGAAGAAATCCATGGGAAATTTAAAGCCAGACTAACTACAGAATGGTATTATTTTTAATTTCTGTACAAAGTCAATTTATGGTTCTCCTTCTTGGTTTGTACACCTCAACGTTTTAACATACAGTATGAACAGATTGCGTAAGATTGAGACTCTTATCTCCTGCTTTGATGTTACATTAAGGCTAGCAACAAAGTTGTATGATCTGAAAGCTAAAGTTTGTAGATATAATAAGACTATTATTTTTTACTACAAGGTGTTAACAGGTGTTAGCTCTGAGATTTGTTTTTCCATCAATCAGTAATTTTTATTAAATACCCATATGATAGAAACCGTATAATTTGCTTGCCAGATGTTGAATATATATTCTGGACACTGATTTTTTGAGCTGGAGAATTTGTTTTCTCTGGAAAATTCTCTGATTTTTCCCTATATTGATGCAGATACTTTATTAATAATTGAAGGCTGTGTAAAAATTAATTATGTGTTTTTATGGTTTTAAGTTTTTCAATTGTTGATTCTTAATGATGTGAATCATTGGGTAGGCCGTTGCCTGCATTGGTGGCGTCTAATTTAAATGTCAGCATAATAACCAACTCTGGCCTTGGTAAACCAAGGTTTCATCATTTGATTGATATTTATTTTTGTGGTGATGTTGAAGTACATAACAGTTTTTCCGGAGGACTGGTTGTTTTGACTTCAATGCTCAGGCCTTTCCAATTGGACCTGGTGGTTCTGTTGATGATTCTTTTTGCTTGTTTATACCCCAAGGTGCTTTATTTAGTGGGCATTTGTTCTTTATTTTATGGATGGCTGCATTGTCTGTCATGCAGAGGGGCTTTGTTGAGGCACACTCAAATGATGGTCTTCTTGAGATATTTGGTTTAAAACAAGCCTGGCATGCATCATTTGTCATGGTTGAACTAATCTCTGCAAAGCATATTGCTCAGGTATGCTGCTACCAGAAGAATTACTTTTCATGAGGGATGGTACTTGTTAAGGATCTTGTTTTAATTTTCATTAAATTAAATAAAGGGCTGCCTTTTGATGATCTCCTTCTCTTGTAATAATTGAATGTTGGTTAATGTCAATGGTTTGACTGCTTTTGGTTTAGCTTGTCTGGAGTTGGCATTAGCCTTCTGGCTTTGTCTATGGAGAAGTCCTGGGTCTTCTTTATTACATGATTATTCATTGATTGTTTGCACATCTGTAGTTCCTGAAGGAACTCCTACATGTAGCATGCATTTGCTTCAGATTTTCTTAAAATCTTAACAGTTTTAGACAGACTTATGACTTAATGGTCTTGCCACCTTCCATATAGACAATCATATGGTCATCTACTTAGATGGATGAAAAGTGTATGCCACCCTGAATGTCTTGTCCTTTGCTTAAATAAAGGACAGTGTACGGCATGGTCCTACATTAGTTGTGCTACGTGACACTTATTTTTTAGAATTTGGGAATCCAGTGTGTGGATGGTGGCATGTCGATAAAGAAGAGAAACAAAGATTACAATCAAATAGTTGTGGCGTGTCTAATCAGTCACTGCATTGTGTATACTGGATATCGCTATAGGTAGTTACCTCAGGTCAAGGTCTTGGGAAAGCATAAGAGGTATAATAAAGTTATGAAGAAGGATCTCTGTAGTATAGACTATAGACCTTGAGGAACATTAAATGCTGGGGTCTAGCCGACTTGGTTTTTCTAACTGCAGGTGATAGTCATAAATGCTACTGAATAATGTCTGTTAGTGATGCAACCTTAAGATTTGACTTTTATGATGTCTGCACAAGAAATTAGTTAGAAAATTCCAGGATAAAGAAATGCTGCTTTTGAACATTTTTCTGATTCCGTCGTGTAAATCAATTGCCTAGATGTTCAACCAACAGGAAGAAAAAAAAAATCAATTTACTTTTTTTCTTTTTCTATTCTTTTTGTCATTGGCTAATAAAAAAGATCGATATGCTGTTCGTGCACTTCGACATTTAATTAATTGAGTTTTAGAGGAGAGAGGGGGGAGAGAATTCCGAAGAATCGGAAGACTTGGGTGCATCCTGAGCAACAATCTGGCAAAATAGAATAAATTCATTAGTGGGAGGATTCTTTAAGCACTCTTCTACCGTGTTGGTTTCTTGTCTTGTGATGTTATCTACGGCAGCATCTTACAGTAATTATTATTACCTTTTTTAAGCTTTTGAAATGTTGATATATTGTGTTGATCCTTATTTCCTTTGAAATTTTCTTGAGTTCATGCCCATAATTTCATCTGCCAGGCTTCAGCGATTCGGCTAGAAATCCGTGGTGGGGATTGGAAGCATGCATACATGCAGATGGATGGAGAGCCATGGAAACAACCATTAAATGAAGATTACTCAACCTTTGTGGAAATAAAGCGCGTTCCTTTTCACTCATTTATGATCCATGGAGAATGACCTACTGCTGTCTAGGATCATTGTAACGATTCCTTGTATATTTGGAGAATGTGTTCATGTAATTTGTAGAATATATCATTTCATGCTTTATTATAGAGGGTAAAGCTAGCTTCTTCCTGTGTATGTTGTAACATGTAACATATGTATCCAGATTATATGTTCCTTTTCAATTTGTACCATGCCATTTGAGAGCTCTCCCCCTCTGGTCATTCGCGGCAACATCCATCCCTTTATTCTCTGCTCTTTATATCATGTATAAATCTATGAAATAAATTCGAGTGCATTTGAGTCTGCAGAACACTATGGTCTGTTGATCATGTTTTATACTACAATTTTCTGTGTTTGTAACGACTGGCGTCCTTTTATTTCTTTACCAGTTTACTTTTTATTAGAGATCAGTTTAGTGTCAGCCGATTCTTTTTTGTTTCTTCCTGTTTAGAGGTTTATTATTATTATTATTATTATTATTTGGGATTTTTACAATACTTTTTCCTACCATGCATACGCTTCTTTTAAACAAAAATAATTCCATGCTAGAACACGGTTTTTTCTTTTCATTATTGGCGATGGTTTACCTTCAAGCCGAAATGTTTTGGTTAAAGCTGTATAAACCTGCAATTTAGAGGCTTGTTTCTGATAGGCCATGAACTCTCCCATTCTCGAGACCAAATGTGAGTAAACATAATTATAACTAGTAAAGATTCGTTGCTCAGTTTTGTTTGACTGCTTCTGGTTTGTCCTCATCATTCATTACTCAATGTCTCAATCATTTTACAGTACACATCTCGATGAAGATGAATATTAATAAAATCTCTACCGACAACCAATGGGTAAAGAGAATGAAAAAGGGCCAAGAAAAGGGCAAAAAAAAAAAAAAAAGATGCATGAAAATGACAGGCTCAGTCTGCTGCCATGTTATAGTGGAAGAGGCTTTTATTGTGATGGGGCACATATCATCAAGCCAGGGATGTAGGACGACAATGACAGTGGGACGAAATTTAAGTAGCCGCGCCCTTACACTATATTTTGGGTTTCTAAAATTGTAAACAGGTTATAAGGCAAAAAAAAAAAAAAAAAAAAACGAGGGAAAAGATTATCATGTTTAAGATTGGTTATACATTTTAAAAATAAATAGATGAGGACACTGAAAATTTTGTTTGCAATAGCCGTACTTGTTAACATTTTTTTTTTTCTTTTTGAAAATTTTACATGGTCCCTAAGATTTAATGTCTTCAAGTAACACAGGGAATATCAAGTGTCCACTGACTGGCAGGCAAGTGCTATGACGTCTTTGCTCCATTTCTAACCACTGCCAATATGATTACTGAGTCATACTCCACAAGTCACAAATATCATACCTGTCTATTTCTTTTAGTATTACGTCCTTTCTAGCTTGTTTCTACCTCCAAGATAAAGAAACCCCTTAAACTCGAAACCTCACCATTTTCATTTGAGTGGTCCTTGCATCAGCATCACCCACATTAAAATATATTTGAATCTGCTATTTTGGTTTTAGATGACCCTTATTTATTTATGTATTCATATATGTGATGGGATTAAGAGGCTATAGCTAGTCTACAACCTCAGAATAGAGGAGAAGCGGTGATGCAAAATTATTTAGAGATTAAAT
Organism: Combretum micranthum; assembly: GCA_024138025.1. Taxonomy (NCBI): domain Eukaryota; kingdom Viridiplantae; phylum Streptophyta; class Magnoliopsida; order Myrtales; family Combretaceae; genus Combretum; species Combretum micranthum. Next base: position 418,270 of record JAMXBD010000438.1, read on the forward strand.
TGAAAGCTGAACCCTACAACTATTGATCAAGTGCAGTTTTGAGGGAAAAAGTTCTATAATAACTTTTTAATTTCCCAACTATGAATTTAACACCATTAAAACTTTCACGTTTACCTCCTTAAACTATCACTAAAACCCAAAATAACTACCTTAAAGAATAGTCTAAAGTAGGGTAAGCAAGTGCAAAGACCGTGTCTTATCCTATAACATACTAGTTTTCAAATTATGAAAGCAAAACCTATTTTTATGGCATCTTAAAATTTTCTAAATGTCCATCTTTAAAATTTAAAGGGTACGAGATGATTGTGGAACACGTAAATTTTTTTATTTTTTTTTAATTTAAGTTTATATTAGATTGAAAATATATGTATGTGATGTTAAATTTTTTGCATATATAGAATTTGTGAAACCTGTAGTAGAAAAGTTATGGAACCTATAACAAAATTGGTGATATTAAAAATATGTTTTCTTCTGTATTTGTTATTTCAAATTTATGTGACACTAAATGAAACTTGTGGAATTTGTAAATAGGGTAGGAAGGGGATCGAAAGGTAACACAATATACAAGAGAGAGGAAGTTGAGCATCGTTAGCACTTCCTACTTACTGAATGGGGAAAAAATATGGGAAAAGAAATGAAAAACATATTTTGGGGTCTAAACTATCTCTCAAACATGCCTAACAAACAAATTATTATTGAAACTAATGCTTCTGAAGCAATACGGTGGTTAGCTGCACACGGTTCACAATATAATCCTTTACCAATGTTTTTTTACCCCCTAATATAATGCAAGCAACAAATATGAAAAACCCACTGTTCCAACTGGTCTTGGATGTCTAGGGAAGGAAACCAGCTAGTGCATGATAGAGTTTAGAGCAGATCTCTTCTTAACAAAGACTTCTTATGTTTTAGCACAAGTTCTTCCTATTTTTCCTCCATATATCTATGAAATCCGCAATAACTCTAGCACGAGGATATCTTATTCTAGTTCTTTTTGTGTTTGTGCTAATAGCCTATGATGTCTTTGGACATGGACTTCATTGTATGTCTTTGGTTTCCTTAATATAATTTTGTAGTTACCACTGAAAAAAAAAAAATGAAAATTCTGACTTTGTCTAGGGTTTTTACCTTGTGAATTTGGTTCTTTCTTGTTATTTTTTATAAACATTTATTGCTTGAAAAATATAGTGTTGTAATTAATATTTATATGTGAATATTATTGAACAATTTTTTATAAGGTAGGCATTGAATACTATGAAACTGGTAGTTTCTTTCTAGGGTTTTGGCGAGGAACCGCTTCTTAGAATTTTAGAGATTATTTCTACATGACTAGTTTTTATTGGTTTTGTATAATTATCTTCTATAGATATATATTTTTTATTTTACAATTATTTTTTTTAGGTTAATCCCTAGGTCAAGGTAGGCTAGTTCCAAATTTTATTGATGAAATAGAAAATACAAGAAAAAAGGGGAACCTAAGGTCTCACTTTTTAGAAGTTACAAGTGACCTATTACTTGCTAAAAAATGAATAAAAGTATTTTATCCCTACAATAGGAACAATCAAAGAATACATATAGCAAAATTGACGGGGGAGTGCTGCTTTCCCATATAGATACCGTACAATTATATATGTTATTGTGGAAAGATGTTTGCTGTCCCCAACACGCTGTCTCTTTTGTGTCTCCACCAATAAATATCTGACACGTGTCTAATAAATAAAAAAAAATCGCTAAAATAAAAAAAACACTTATTGACACGTATAAGATATTTATTTGTGGGGATACAATGAAAACAACAAACTAGGAACAACAAATTTTTTTTCCTATTATTGTGACCTAGCTGTAAGAGATATGATAATGTCATGAGATAATTCAAGACTGAGGAATTTTCAATCATTTATTTGTATAGTAAGGGAAATTGAGAGAAAGTAAATGCAGAAAATTCAAATTTATCTAGTAGATGTGTTACTAATTTTTCAATTTTTATTGCCTACTATAATATGTATCAAAACATGAAGGAAAATTATTAAGATTACTTAAAACATGTGTATCGCTAAATATTATTAAAACTTGGTATCTCAAATAGAGTAATATAATAAATAAGGGCTACGGGTCATGTGACATGTTTAGCAACATTGCTAAAGAATAATGAAAATACGACACATATTCCATCGGGTTAAAATTAGAGTACTAAGAATGATTTAAAAAATCATTCATATATAGGGTTTTCATTTTCCCATATTTACAGCAACAATATAGCGTATAACTCCTACTAAAGCAATGATGATAATAATATGCTGAAATTAATAAATGAATTCTTTCGTTCTGTTTATTTTCCTTTGAAACCTAAGTCTAACCGATTTCTTTGAGAAATAAACAAACTTCGAGGAAACTTATGTCTCCTGCCTGTTGGGGAAAACAAATGGAGCCAACCGTACGCCGCATTTGGGATAAGGTTGTCTTGCTATTTCAAGATTGCCCCCGAGAGAGTTCAACGTCCATTAATGATGACATGCGATCGTTTCACAAGAAAATTTTAGAGGTAGGGCATCCATTGGATGAACAAAGAAGATAACAATGCTCTAAACATGCGAAGCAAGACCAGACATCTCATGTCAACATCAAAACGCCATTACATCGACATGATATGCTTATAAATGATTCTCGAAGATAGAACTTTGAAAAGTGGGAACCACTAATCTACAAAGTTATGCTCAAGTTGTAATTTGTACAGGTTGATAATCCATTTTGGTTGAGGAATCCTTTCAACAATGATGAAGATTATTGAATCTATCAATTATCATCTGACCATTTGGATGATTTTAATAGTATCTCTAATGATCTTAATAGAGTAAAAATATTTGGTTATTGAAATGATTAAGGTATTACGATTTCTTTGCATGATAAAAGGATAGCAACTCCTTAGCCCTTTTAAGCATATTCATATTTTCACCGTAAGGCTTCAGCTCATAGTCAATAGGATTAAAATAATATTCCCTTTTCTAAACCATATGTATTATATAATTAATGCAAATTTAATTTATATAATAGATATGGATTAGATAAACAAAATCTACTTTAGATTTAAGTTTAATTCATTTATAAATCGAGTTCAAGCAGAGCTAATTTGAAGTGAATCGAGTTTATTTAGTTCATGAGTAATTTGATTGCTTTAGAGCTTAAATATAGATGTCAATCTTGAAAAGATGGACTAAACAGTACACAGGGTCCTCGGGACTATCTGGATTGCGTACGCTGAGGGGGTTAAACTTTAAAGCAAAGAAATTTTGTGGATATCTACTCGGCTCGTCACCACTTCTTCCCATGAGCAATTGCATTAGGAGCGTGATGGTGATATGCCACTTGAGCTGACAAATGAAGAATCTGAATAAATAAATATTTGAGATTGAGTAACGACGAATTTTCTTTTTTAATATTAATGTTTTTTTATTATTAATAATTATTTCAATTTAGCAGATAGAACCTACCTCCTCTCCATATCAAGCACACAGGTATTATTCGCGGCATCCATTTGTCATCTGTCCACATCTTTACTTATGTTTCATCTTTTCATGCTGTTGACTGAAGCCCACGTCTAAAGATTAAACTCGTATTTATCTTGATTGAGATGCATCAAGTGGTATAATTATTTACTTCGTTACAGCTACATGATTTGAAGAACTCTGATACCGTGTTGTATATATAGTTTGACAATAAACTGATTCGGAAGTTTAAATCTTATAATGACAGCGAGAGAGTTTGTAAATTCGTTGGTTGATTTTTGGGTGAATTTGGTATGGATTTTGGCAAATATCCGGAAAAAAGTACACATCAAAACATAGTATAGAAATAGGTTAGATAAGAGTGCCTTTAAATTATATTAAATAGCACCTTTAGTGCCAACTTAAAAAAAAATTATTTTGATTAATGAAATGTGACCCGATATAATCAAAATAAATAATAATCCTAGATTCAATTTCAAAATTTTTAAAGTGAATACAATTTCAACTAATTTTTTGACGTTACAATATTAAGCAATTAATAGTAAGATCAAGCATGACATTTAAAAACTTAAAAAACTTCAGTTATAGAATTAAAAAATATAACTAAAATGATTTTTTTTTTTTAATCTAGAGAAAAAAATTGCCTCAGTATGTGTTACTACTATATACGCTGCTTTAAACATAGGTACGGTTCAGTTCCGAATCGAGAACCAAACTGGAATTGTCACCAGACCAGTTGGCTGGTTGTAGAACTCGCTAAGGAATCGCTAGTTTTCTGTTTCTAGGCGGTTCTACAGTCTAGAACCGAATGAAACTGGAGGCTCCACTAAAAAAAATAATTAGATAAAAAATTATATTAAATATATAATTATTAATGGTTGCACTATTTCACATGAATAGTAAAATTTATTACTTATTTATAATATTAATTTTTTATTATTAATAATACAAATAAACATAACTTAAAGTTATATATAATTTATTTTATATAAACTTCTCCTAAAAACAAAATTTATTCCTTAATAACGTGAGATTATTTTTTGTATTGTAATTTTTTTGTTATTCTCTAGAGTATTTTGCGATATCATATTACTAACTATAATTGATATTAGTTTTGTTTGTATATAAATAAATGTGTAATCTAAATAAATTTTAAAAAATTTTGGCTAAATAATTTAACACTTTTAGATTCAGTAATTAATTATTTTGAGTTTAAAATTTATTTTATCAAAATATAAAAATTCATTTTTTTTTTACTTAAAAAAAAGATTTCCATAGTTCCAAAACCAGAACCAAGAACTGCCGGTTCCATAGAGTTGCATTGAAATCGTGGGAGGCAGTTCTAGTTCTGGTTTCTCATTTTTAAGAATCGAAACCGATGGTTCTAATTCCAATTTGGTTCAGTTATAGAACCGTGCTGATCTCTACGCTGCTTCTTATCAACTTTTGTTAATTTCTCTCAAAAGATGATTTTGATGATAGCAAAAAGACTTAAATAATTTCTCACATATTTTGTTTAAGTGTGCAGCATTAGATATTAATAATGTAAAACTATATCAGAAAGTTAGACAATGAAACATTTATTCATCAGAAGGTTACTCAGAAGGTTCCAATGAGAATAGCATGACATTTTTTTTAGTCATAAGAGGGAATGTCAGAAGGTTTATAAACTCTATGAGAATCATGTGTTTTTCAATTCAGATTTAATTTATGAAGACCTAGCTCTAATGTTGAGTATCATTTGGGTATTATGCTCAATGTGTTCCACAAAGTTGGCTCAAAATCCACAGGGATTAAAATTCAAATTAATGTTTGTTTTGGAGTCCATGAACACACAGTTGAAGTTCATACGGCCTAGAAGTGAAATTCAAATTATACAAACTAATTACATTTGAGAAGAAAGTTAGTGTGCATAATATGAAGTGTTTACAAAATACAATTCAGATTTTTATGGAATGTGTCCAAAGATTTCTTGAGTCATATGAAGAACGTGGAAGCTTGATAAAGCATGAACAGTACCAGACATTGAAGCTGTGCAACGAAGGATAAATCCAAGTCCGATTTTTCAGTATAAGATAAACATACAAGCTGTTGGTTATTTGATTTATCTTCTGAAGCTGGAATTTCGGAGAATATCTCAAGAGTTCAAAAATCAAAGTAAGTCAACAGATAGATAAACGTGAGTTGATATTTCGAGGATTACACACATGAAAATCTGGGACGAGTTCATCCTTTCGCTCTTCTAGCCGTTAGAGTTATTAGAATAAAAAGAAAAACAAAAAGACAGAACAACAGAGGAACAACAACGTGATACTCAATTTGCTACAGTGATCAAAACCTTCTTACGAGAGAAATTGTCATATTCTATTGTTACTGTTCATTTGAGCAAATAGCTTTGAGGAAATTTAATTTTTATTCCCCTTGATTAGATCTTATAATTTTAAGTGTGAGTTGAGAGTTACAAGTAGGCTTAGTTGATTGATTGATTGATTGATTGAGAGAATCAAGCTAAGTGAATTGTAGCCAAAGGATTGGCAAGAACTTCTTGTAACTTTTATTGATTTGATTGGATAGTGGAACACAACCGGTGAGGAGTACCGGGACCCTGGCTTGGAGCTGGAAGAGAGGATTGATGCTTGAGGCGGAACCTCTATATATCGATTTGCACTTTCTTCTCCTTATCTCTCTTTAATTTCGTGATTTGTTGTTTGTGTTTTATGTGTATGATATATGCTCAGAAGGTTAATCAGAGAGTAAATCATTCATATTTTTCTTACTCAGAGAGTTAAGCAGAAGGTTTCGAAGTGTGAAAGTCTTGAATCACTTTTGATCCGATTTTTGTTTAAAGATTTTATTTGTTAAGATTATTGTTTTAAGAAAGTTTTAAAGCCATTTTAGTTGAATAATCAAGTGGTGTGAAATTTGTTTAAAATTTTGAAAAATAAATTTTTATAACCAATTCACCCACCCCCCCTCTTGGATATCTTTTCGAGACCAACAACTTTGTCCTACAAATTTCCTGAGATGATATGATAATATGAGATACGATAAGATACAATTAAAAACACCACTACAAAGAGAAAGTCTGAGATACAATATGAGACACAACACGATAATGTTAAGTGTACACACGATTATTTAATGACTTAATTATTTGCGATATATAATTAATTTTATGTATTTTGGGCATAGAAATGAATTGAATACAAAATAAAGATATGAATCCAATTTGTTAACATGAATTGCTAATGCTAGACGATGCAATGAAAAGGGCGTAAATTTGCCATTATATGCTAATATATTATATGAATGTTATATAATATAAATTGAGGATCAACAAGAATACAACTAGTAAATAATAATAATAATAATAATAATACATGCATGGAAAGTATATCTTACTATAAGTGCAAATATATGACGTACTTGTAACAAAATATCAACATTTTTAATATGAATGAAATTTATTTAAAATTTGCACCACTTAAAAAAGTATTGATATCATCTATTTGCATGTGGAAAGTAACCCTACACTCCTTGCAACCATCCTTGTACAAATACGCTAATCATGAAAAAGTCGAGGTACATATACCGTAGGAACAAGTCCAACACAGAACATGACTGCAAAAGGCAGAATACATTACACTACACTGGCTTTTGTAGGTTAGAAAGGGCCGATGATTAGGGAAATTTATATCTTTTGCACTTTTGTGCCGTAGTAATCCTTGTTTGAATGGTAAGTTGCTGCAAGAATGTCGGGTCGGTCGGCCCCCTTTCACTCCTGGAACATCCTGGATGATGGAACCACACACCCCAAAACCCTAACGCCTTTTCAGGTGCAAATGCACATGTTCATGGTGGTTGCAATATTGTATTCATTTGCCTACATATTTATTTGCTACCTTATCAAATGGGCCACATTCAAACACCTTTTTGTTCCTTTTTCCTTTTAACTCATTAAAGCCAAAGGGTGAGTACACCAGAATATTTTTTACATCACTTTGTTCATCAAAAAAGTTAAAAATGAATAGGTTTACTTGGTATAGAGTTCATGAGAAGATTTAAATGACTTATTTTATGGATAAAAAATTTATGAAATGTTAAATATATATGAGCACAGAGAAATCTGTTATATTGGATAGGAAAAACGATATTTAGAATGAAAATAACGTTATTTCTATCCGTCGTAGACGCTCAAAGAGCGTGTTTATAGAGTTAACCTTAATGTGTGTCATAATTCATAATAAAATCCTTAAAAGGGTGACTGTTGCCATCACCATAATTATCACACCTGGCATGAAATGTATGAAGTAATTATACTATGGAAGAAAATAGGGAAAGAAAAAAGAAAAAGAAAAAGAAAAAAAAGGAAAAACTCTAACCTGTCCCTTACCTCATTTTTTTTTCTCTCTAACATTCCTTTTCATGCACTACACTCCGATTTGTCTCTCTTTAAACGTCACAGCTAAGTATAACTGTCCTTTTTGGTCGAATTTCTAATACTATTAATGACATGTATAGCTTATGAGGTGAGCACACACTTTGCCCCCTTAGTCATGATTCTGTTCATACTACTTTCAGCATGCAAACTATATACTTATTTTGCTCGTATTTAAAAATGGTTAACTATAGCAATGATTCTTACATTATTGCCACTAAGTCTTAGCTGCCGCAATTGCTTATTTTTCTTGAAGTTTTTCATTGATTCCTTAGAATTTAAACTAAATAAATGATGAAGTGGAAGTAATGTCGAACAAACATATGAAAAAATGGAACAAAGGCTAGTTAGTAGCAGTTTTGTCACTCTACATTCTTATTTCAATGTAGAACGAGCCAATAAATAAAAATCACTACCTCCAGTGGCGTCCAAAGTTGTTTTTTGGACAAATTCAGTCGTTTAGGCTTCAAAACGCGTTTTCTCTATTTTGAGAAACTTTTAGTAGTGTTATGAATTGTAATGGAAAGTTTATTTTAAGTTCCATTTGTGGCATTTTATTTCTTTTTATTATTATTTTATGTCAGTTGATTTTAGGAACTTTTTATTTTTGATAGTTTTTTTAGGTCCTATTTTTGATAGCTTTTGGGATTGCATATATTGTATGCCCTAGGGGAAAGAAACAATAGTTGTTCAATAATATTAATTGGAGTCACTTTTTGCTCTATATTTCCTAGAATTTCGAGTTTTGCATAGTAATTTCAAATTTTGGATGCCTACTCTCTCGGTATTTGTAGAATCAACACGCAAATAGAAGATCACATTTTGACATTTGTAGGTGAATTAATATAATGTGATAACTTTTCCATTCCTTTTGTTGCCTCAATAAATCGAGCTTTTCACTACCCACAATACAATTATCATAATTAGACAATACATTGGCAGAATTTTGGGAGCAAAGCAAGTCTCTTTTCACATAATTCATTGGCATATCAAGCCAAAACTAAGCTTAGGAGCTATATCGTATTTTGATGATATGATAATACGGGGGATTTCTTTATATCTTTCATCGCATATTGTAGATGAAGGACGAGTAAAAGAAAACCAAATCCAGATGGGAAGTATGAGCAATGGCTCAACCTTACAGCTCATGAAGCAAATCACATATTGAATGATTAGTCCCTTTCGATGTTTTCTTTCATTTTAGACCATCAATTTGTGTTAAGAGGCTACAAACGACTTTGTCAAACCTTGAAATACGACGATGTTAAGTTAATGCGACAGCATCTATGGGTACGGTCAAGCTTAGTTGGCTTTTGCACATATTAGCATTCAAAGTATATTAATATCTCGCTACCATAAGAAATACATAATACAGTATTTTGGGTCTTTTTGAATTTTTTGATTTTTATTTGTATTTTATCTGTCTAATTTGCATTTGTATCTTATTTATATTTGATCTGTTTGATTTGTTTATGAGTAAAAATATTTATTTTTCATCTATATATATTTTTTGACAAATAACCTTTTTTAAAAAGATAAAAATAAAATACAAAAACTTCCAAAAGAAGATGCACCAATAGACCCAAGTGTTCTTAGGTCAGATATGAAGGTTTTCAAAATCCCTTGTCATTCAATAAATTATCTACTTTTCATTAATCCAACAAATTTCTTTTATCCTTGTAATTGTATGCCGACCTAGATCGGCTTTTCCACAACTCATGCGAGATTACCGGTAGATAATTATAAATTATATGTTAATGAGTTATCAACTCATCTTGAAGTGGATATATAATATCATCTCCTTTTGGTTCGTGCTTCCTCTTTTTCCAGCTGAATCATCAAGAGGGAAATAAAGTGGATTTCTCATTTTCCTTTGTTCATGCCTTTTGGGATCAGTTCCTATAGCTAGTGTATGAAAATATTTTACCAATGGGTTCCAGTAAGGCTACGGTAAATTATTGAATAATGTCCCGAGAATGGCCAGCACGTAATTCAATTGTTAAAAAGAGTCATTACAGTCTTAAAAGGATTTTAAATCATTACTACCTATCTTCACATTCTCCAAAGCCTAGATGCATGTTATTATTGTATTGTCCGTGCTTAATAACGTGGGGTAATGAACAATATTTAATGCAGGATGGCATGATTAACCTCCAATAATTAACACTATAATACTATATATATCTATATATATGTAATGGGTACATCATATCGTACATTTATTGTATTTTCAGCCCAAATCATTACACACACAAGTCTTTACCTAATTGCATTAATGTCCGCCAAGCAGGCAATCACAAATATCCGGTTTCTCTCTTTAGGAATCATGATTAATTAATCTGGTTTATTGTGAATATGGATCATTAAATTATTTTGTTATTCTTGGATTCATATTTTGATCTTGGGAGTTTTCGATGCAGCTACAGTTGGGTGGGTCATCAACACTACACCACTTTGACATGGTCATCACTTTTACCTTTAGATGAATTTGACCAACCATGATGTGTTTTGTAAAGATATGTTTAAAAATTATATATTAGTGCGTGAGTGAGTAAAGTCGGAAATGGATTTGTCATCTTTGCTTTCTCTTAATTTCTTTAGTTTATCCACTTAAGATCTGGTTACACGTATTTAATAGTTAAATTTAGGAAAAAGACAATATCACAAGTAATTTAACAATGTCTTATTATTGATTTATAAATTAGTGGAAATCGAGAAAGGAAAATTGACCAATATGGTTGGTTGATGGCTAAATAATTGATCAAAAATCGAGAACAAAATTGTCCTACCATACCTCATACCAAATATTCATGAACTTTAATTATCTTCTTTGATGTTTTTAATTTATTATTCTACCTTGTTACAATTTGAACATATTTATTGACTGAATCATTTTGGCTGTTTCTCATTCTAGTATATCCATAACATTTACTAGAATATTATTATAATTTTTTACATGTCTTATAAGTATATTTCTTTAGTTATCTTTATGGTTCATTCACTTTGTCGTATAAAATGAGAAAGAAATTGAATTTCAATTTAAGAGGAATGTAATAGAGTTGTAATGACTATTATAAGTCTATTGTAATATTCCATTGGTAGAAAAAAAAAGTAATTATTGGAGTAAAAGTACAATATTTATATTATTCCTAATCTTTATTACAGAAAGATAATAGTTGTATAGAGTAATATTTTCAAGATAGAGATATTTATGATAAAAATTGAAAATAAACTATTGAATGAAAATTTTTGTTGTTAAGTCTCCTAGTTTGGTTTTAATGATAATAAATCATGTATGAGTGTTTATTAACAAATTCATTAAGTGTGCAGTGCTTAAGTTTGATAAAAGGTTTATGAAAATGTTTTTTCAAAAGAGATTCAACTCAGAAAGTATTTCAGAAAGTGTTTGGAAAGTTTTTCAAGAACAAATGAATAGAAGGTAAATCAGAAGGTAAATCAGAAGGTAAATCGCTAGTTTACAAGATACTTAATAATGGTTAGGAGGTAAATAAGAGAGTAAACCTGCAACTTGCAAAAAAGCTACAAAACACAAACAGAAAGTTATAGATCAGATTTTCTTTAATTGTTTCGTTGTTTTGAAGACCCATCTCCAAAGTTGAATGTATTTGGGCTATACGTTTAATTATGTTCCACATAGTTAGTTTAAATATCCATGGGAATTCAAGTTTTACTAGATTAAGGATTTATTGTTGAAAAATTAAGGTTTTGACAGCAAATTAAAGTTCATGACAACTTATTCAAGTTCAGACAGTCAAGATTAATTTCGAAATTAGTTTAAGAGTATTATAATGAAAATTTTTGTATTTTAGGCATGTTTTTAACAAGACAATGAATTCAAAGTCACGAAGATTATGGACAGCAAGAACAATTTTAAATCAAGAGAATTAAAGACTGCTAGAGTGCTTGAGGATCACGAGATTTATGGCTGCAAAGAAATAGGATGCAAATTTGTTTTTCAAATTTAACCACATTAGAGGATGTTTATCCTTAAGTAGTCGAAATTTATGGGATCTTCATCAACAATCAAGTTTATCTTTACAAGCTGAAATTTTTTGAATTTGAAGAAGAGGATGAACGGTGATATTTTGTCCTATCTTCAAGAGATTATGATACGTTATTTTTAGAGGATGATTTGAATTGATAAAGTTCAAATTTTCAAGACCCATTCACAACAAGATTAATATCTCTAACAAGTGCACAAAAATAGGAACAAGATCATCTTCAACGTTCAATTTGTCATCTTATTCAGAGGATGCATATGTTATGAAGGAGAAATATCAGGAACAAAGTTTATCTTTTCCTAGCCGTTGGGAATAAAGAATATATATAACAAACAGAGATTCAAATAGAAAATAAGTTAAAAAGAACAAGTATAGAAAGTTGCGAATTTCATTGAGCCAAATATTATTATTCTATATTGTCTTCATTGTACTAAACCGAGAGAAAATCTTTATTTCTTTATTCCTCATTACTTTAGTTTTCTTGTGAGAGATTGTAAAAGGAGTGAGAGGGAATTTTTTACTCTGTAGATCAGTAAATAGCTTGAGTGAAGCTAGATAGGCTAAACAGAGTGATTAAAGTTCATTGTAGTTGAATAAGCTTGTACTTTCATTTCTTGATTGGATAGTGGAACATACCGATGTGGAATACCAGGTCCCTGGCTTGGAGCTGGAAGAGAGGACTGACGCTCGAGGCGAAACCTCTATAAATCAATTTTGCACTTTCTTTTCTCTTATCTCTTTAAATTTCGTACATGTTTAATTGTTTTGCTTTGCTGTATTTTATGTTCAGAAACTAAATCAGAGAGTAACTGGAACATCTTTTTCTAAGAAGAAACTAAATCAGAGAGTAAAATTGGGAGTTTAACTTTGAACTTGTTATTTGATTTTTTGTAGATTTGAGTAAATTTGTGCTGATCCAAATTTTGTTTAAAGTTATTGGTTATTATTTTCAAGTAAGTTTTAAAGCAATTAAAGTTTGAGTAACTAAGTGGTGTGAACTTGTTTGAAATTTTAAAAAGTAAAATTTTTATTAATAACCAATTCACCTCCGTTTTGGTTATTCTTTTGGGACCGACATATGTGTATAGGTTTATTATTTTGCATAATAACAATTTATTATAAATTGACATTCCTCTCAACTAAACGTTGTAATAACAACTTTGCATAAAATAAGAAGAGAACAAATAACTATTTTCTTCAAATGAACGAGCAATTATAGTTAGCAATCACTCTATTTTATTGTGAGATCACTATGTCCTCTCAATAAAACAAATCTTTAGTTGTACTTTTATTTCTTCAATATCTTTCATGGGATTGTGATTATCTTTTAAATTTCGAGGGATATTGCATATTTGCAGAGTTAATGAAGAAAATGGTACCTAAACTTTCACAAAAAAGAATAATTAGGTACTTGAAGTTAGTTGTGAATAATTTGGTACTTGAATAAAGTTTTTATTAACATTTTTATACCTGAAGCAAGTGAAATATGGTATGAAAAAGGTCCATGAAAACTTTATTCAAGTACTAAAATTATCAAAATCAAGGTTTTGTTACGAAAAAAGTTGATGAAAACTTTGTTCAGATACCAAATTATTTAAAACCAAACTTTAAGTACTTATTTATTTTTTTTTTTTATGAAAGTTTAGTATCATTTTTATTATTATTCCCACATTTGCATGTAGCTACGATCGGAGCATGATATGGTAGTTAACATCAATAGATGTTAGTAATGGTTCTCTTATTATGAACGGTGGACCAAAGCCGTAATCCTAACCAATAGAATTCAAATTCTAGTGCAAGTAGATTGCTAATGCATACGCTTAGTAGATCATCATGACAAGTCAATAAATTGATTGAAAAATTTCAGTAGTCGAGTAAACAAAAACAGGGATAGGGATAAGGATGCGACATTACTTATGTTGCGATCAGCATATTGCCACAAACTGTTTTTAGTTGCTAACTCATGTAGCTAGATGTCCATATTATGTCCCGATTGACCTTATAATGATTATTTAATCTGGCGTCATCTTTTATCCGAATAATCCAAAATATACTATATTGAGACTCAGTGGGTATATAAAGGGTAATATATAGTACTATCCATATCTTACCTTGTAAAGTATATGATATTGAATTTCATGTTTGAAATCTATCTTGTAGTACCTTGTACTCTATATATTATAAAACCTATAAGATATAAAGTACGCTATGAAACCTATAATCTTTTTTTTTTTCATGAAATCTCTATAAATTTTTTTCTTTTTAAACTTTAAGTTTATAGTCTTTGATATGGTTTTATATAATATGCAACGCTATATATCTTATTCTCGTATACTTTTTATAAACAACATGTTGAAAGAAATTAAAAAAGTAATTTATTAATATCACAAGTTCTGCAATATATATAATCTATTGATGCGTGAAAGTTAAAGTCTACAACAAATACTTATGGAACCTTTTTATGTGATATTAAACAAAATTATAAAACTTACACCATATTCCAAAATTAAAATCTTTGGAGTTACTTTTATATTATTGATATTAAAATATAGATAACGTCTCTATACAATTTGGGAGTTCAAGTACATACATACAATAGTAGTTCTTATGAAATAGAAATAATAAGTTATTCGCAAAACAAAAAATAAAATATTACTATCTATTTATTTTATATTAACATTACTATATAATATTTAACAAGGAGATACATAAAACCTTAGAAGTCATACCTCTATAGTATATTTCATGTTTTAAGGCTTGTATACATGTACCTATCCTGTGAGAATAAGTTTCAAAAAATTCATACCCATATCCCATCTTGTGACGCTTAATACCCATTTGACCCTACTCAGTTGAGTAGGTATAGATGGGTGGGTACCTATATAACAGAGTTATCTGCTTATCCCTATCCTAGATAGCAATATTATACTATCTCATCTATAGTCATATATTAATAGGCTCATCTTAAAATTTCATTTAATTTCTTGGTAAATTTTAAAAGTACTTGTAAATGGGTTCGTGACTTATATTGTTTACTAAGGCTAGTTTTGGGGTTCTATTAAAGGATTATTTTCAAAAAGTTGCGGAAAGTAAAAATCTATTATTACACTTACACCAAAGCCACAGGTTTAGGGGTGTATTTGTAATTATCTTACTAAGTATTTTTTTAGTTATAATTAAGATTAGCTTATTATGATTAGATTTCTTTCTTCTACTTCGAGATCATCATGACATTTGATGACACAACGATAAATTAAGGTTTATTGCAAAACCGTTGATTCATGCACGAATACTCGATTTGTGATATTTAACACCTATTGATTATGAGAATTCCTAAATTGTTACATCAAAATTCGAACTTTATGCAAAATTCAAAATGTTGAAAAAAGGGCAAAGACATCTCTGAAACTTTTCTAAAAAATATGATATTTAACTATCCATTTGTCCTTGGACATATAATATATAGGTTAGATTAAAAGTTGCCAAAAATAGAATCAAAACTCTAAAAAATATAAATGTCTAAAACAAAGTACGTGAAAAAAAAACTAATGCTACAGACGGCTTGTAAAATTGGCACTCCTATAAAAAATTATAAAAAAAAAAATTTTAAAAATACTAAAAATGACCATTTGAGGCCCTAAAAAAAGAAATTTGAGTAAAAACCAGCCTCGCTCACCACTAATGGTCGTGAGTTCTTCGAATTAGTTCGTTTTCTTTAAAAAAGAGTTTTCAGATGACTTAATGGTAACATACCACTTCTCTTGATACCTGTTCACCATTATTCCCATTTCATCATTTGAGAAATTCATTAATGTGATTTCTTTCCTGCGTTTATCTTTAAGTTTCGTACAAAACCTGTGTTTGTACTATGTCTTTGAGAAAAAGAAAGAAAAATTTTTAGACGCCACCAGACAGACAATACACTACTAAGTCATATGGTTTATCAGAATTATTATGTAGAATCCATTTTCACTATCCTTTCTAGGAAAGACCGACGAAAGGAATTGTTAGAAGGTAGGAGGCGGCAGAAAAAAAGTGACTTTATAGGACTCTAAAGTTATTGAACATTGCTTCCTCCTCCTTCTTACCGGTTATTATTTTTATAAGGAATCATGGACTTGGATTATTTTAAATTGTTCATTTAGCTAGCATTATCAGTAAAATTTTCTAGTGATCTATATATTTAAAAAAGAATTAAATGGTAGGAAATTGAATCTATTTCGTTCATTTTAAAAAATCATTATAAAATTATAATATCGTATAAAACCAATAAAAGTGTAAGTTTGTAGGATTGTATAACTAAGTTTATAATTTTGTGAAAAGTTTATACCAAATAATTTTATATCCATTTAACTAAAAATAAATCTTGTAAAGTTATTCGTTTCGCTGGATGAATAAGACTTTAATTGAATTTCTATTACAGAGTAATTGAATAGAGCTACAATATGATTTTTTTATTTAAATGATGGTATTTTGAACAAAAAAAGATAGTTCCATTGTTGAATTTGATTTTATAGATTTGAATAATGAATGACTATTTAATGTTTTGTGTAATAAGGATTCATTGTGGAATCAATATTTAATGAACTAATCATCATAATAGTTATTTATAAGGAATAAGACTATAATGGAATTGCAATTATAGCGAATTGAATAGTTAACTCTTGATTTTAACAAGTATGATCATTGTGCCTTGATCCTTGAGGATTAAAATAAAACATTAAAAAAAGGAACACTAAATTTTATGACATCATCTAATCGAGACCTAAGGATTATTTTCCTTTCAATTTGCAGGTTCTACTTTTCTACTCCAAACTTATAAATCTTTTCAACTATATATATTCGTGATCTGGCCAGTAGTATTCAAATCTTCGATCATTATGGTAAGATAAACTGTGTTGATTTATGGGAATATTAAGTCATACTATAAAAGCTTAGTGGTCTGTCACACCTGTTCAACGGCTTATGTGTAAGTACTCCATAACATTAAGAAATGATGATTGTGATCAAGATAAAAATGCATTGATTTATTTAATAATGTTTTAATACATTTCAAATATTAACTGTTACAAAACTAAACCAAAAGTTGGAGTGATTTACAACAAAGATGCACTTTAGATTTAGATGAATGCCATATTTGTTAATTTTACTTTACCAATTTTTTTAATAAACTATTTGAAGTTTTATTTGGCTTTTTTAAAAAAAATTATAATTAACTATTTAAACATTACGTTTTTAATTAATTAATTATTTAGATTTATCTATTTTTACCATTAACCACCTTATATTTTATGGCCATCACCCATGAGTGACCTCAATTTATATACTGAAATACAAAAAAATATATACAAAATTTAAGTACGAGATTTGATGTTAACCCTAAGATTTATCATGCTTATGTGATTGAAATGTGCTTGGACATTTAGTTCAACTTGTAATTTCTTCATGTACATTGAATTTGGCCATTGCATGTACAGACAATTGGATATCCACACATATGCAAATCTTCCATGGTTTGACAAACTGTTCCATGTACCATGCATTTTACGGTCCACAAGTATTCCTCACGTTTGATTTACTGTTGCCCAGATAAATAATATAAAGGTAAATATCAATTTTTTTTTGGCTGATAGGTAAATATCAAATTTAATATTGGAGCTTTTTATAAAAATATAATTTGATATCTCAGCTTGAAATAACTAATTGAATAAATAAGTAAAATTTTTATGATTATTTTTACTATTTCTTGATACTGTTTATTCTATTTGCTAACTTGAAAGAGCCAATATATCATCGGATTTTTACCACTTCTTTTTTGACATCGTCTAGCATTATAGACTATTTTTTTTCCATATTGGGAAATAGACTAACAATATTAGTGAGATAATAAAAATAGTTATGAAAAGTTTGATCAAGTGTTAAATTAATTGTTTTAAAATTTATGTACCAAATTAAATTTTTGTGGAATGTTTAGATACCAAATTTGATATTTTCCCATTATAAAATATGTTTCTTATATTTATTTTATGTATGGTTACCCTTCTTATCTTTAAATGAGGGTTTAAATCGCATTATATAAAGGGTGCTTTTCGGCCAAATATTACTTTTACCATGGTTAGAATAGTTTTAAAAGAAGGAAAAAAAAAAGCACAAAGTCAATATCATAGAATAGTTATTACAAGCCTAAAAAGTATTATTTCCCCCCAAAAGATATATACATATGAAATAAATCTAAGGGTGTATATTTGCAATTTTCATTTAAAAAAAAAATCTAGTTCTACATATTTAATTCACAATATTCGATTATGTATAAGTATTCCCAAGAGTGTTAAAGATTACGTGCAATTTGACGCGTACGCTTTCTCCGGCCTTGGCTCACGCTAAGTGCACTACATGTACAAAATGGATTAGATTGTAAGCACTTCAAAAGGGTTTTGGAATGGATCGAAAATTTTAACGGAGGTTTATAATTTTGTTGCAAAACACCATGAACTAAAGAATAAAATTAGGTAAATTATGATAGAATGTACAAATTTTTAAGATTAAGATATAATCATTTCAAGTAGTTAAAAGATGAATCGATGTTTTGTAAAATAAATTAAATGATGTATTAATATTTTATAAAATTCATTTAAGGTATCAATGTTTAAATTAATTTTTAATTGAATTTCCTTAGTTTTCATTAATGGTCAAATATTAATATCTTATTTGACTTATTTTTTAAAACGTTGATACATCATTTTAATTACTTGAAACAAAACGTTGGTACCTTAAATGAATTAATATTAAAACGTTGATTTTTCTTTTTAACCACTTGAAACGTTGACACTTTAAATGAATTTATCCCTGAACGTTGATACATTTTATACAATTTATCCGAACAAAATTATATCTGTCCTTCTGTATGTATATGGTGGATAGTTACTAAATTATAAGGTAATAAAAAAGTAGTTTTCTTCAGCTTCTCATAAAACACACTATATCATAGGTACACGCTTAATAATAATTAGTTTCCAGAATAAATTTTGAATTCAGAGAGATGCCATCTTGATTCTTTAGAGGTGATCAATATTCCATTCGAAATTTCAATAAATAATTGTCATTAGTAGTGGAGTGGGTGGCCATTGTCTCTCTAACAAACGAATAGAGACCTTGTCTATCCTTAATTGATATTTTTGTTTGTGTTGTCCTCGATCACATGTTTCTATTTGTGATAAATGTTGAATCAAACCACCGTTTTTTTTTTCCCCAATAGGTATATTGTAAAGGTTTGTTTAGATTATTTGATTTTTATTTGTATCATACTTATATCTAATCTGTATTTGTATCTGTATTATTTATTTGATATATTTATGAATAAAAATTTTTGTTTTTATTATCTATTTTTGCTTCTCAATAAATATCTATTTGAAAATGGGTAAAAATAAGATATCAAAACAACAAGAAATAGATAAAACAAACAGGTATAATAATATGTGTTTAAGGAAGCAAATCTTAACCTATGTCAAAGGATGATACGAATACATGAAAAGTATTTCTTATCGTCTAATCCACTTTCGTAAATCAGTGCATTAATTGTGTTTCTAATATCTTTCGCCAAAAAAAAAAAAAAATTATGTTTCTAATATCACATGAAGGTTTAATTCCCTTCCCTTTCACACCAAAGAATTTAATTGATAAAATTATTTCAGGATAATTACAATTACAACCCCAAAAGCTATACACTACGGATGGATAGATCCTTAATTTAAAAATTGTAATTCTATATTTCTGTAACTTTTAAAATTACACATATATGCTACAAACCGTTGAAGTCCAAAAATTAGTCCTAAAACTAGTCCTAAAACAACCATTATTAGAATCGATAGGGTTAAAGATCGGTAATAATCAATAGTATAAAACAATTACATATAAAAGATATAGAAAGATAAAACGACACCAAAGATTTACATGAGAAAAACTCCAATAAGAATGAAACGTACAAGCCAAAAGGAATAATCACTATTAAAGAAAAAGTGTACAAAGATGAGGGATATTAAGAATTGCTCAATCTCTCAAACTCCCTAATATTTTCTTGATAGAAAAGTCTTCTTTTAAAAACTTAGGGTTTTAGATACATATCTTTCTATAATGACTTTGATACATATACATCCATATCTTTCTATATATGTATGACTTATATATATATATATTATATCTATTTAGATATGACTGAAGCAAAACTGCCAAATATATCTCCAAAACCATTAACATCAATTGTAGAGTTTTTAAACCATGATTTGAATACATATATATATATATATATATATTATTTTTTTCAAAATTATAAACGGCTGAAAAATACAAGCTTAAAAAATATATTTACATCTAACTAAACTTTACGGGAAGTTAATCAGTTTTCAGGTTCCTTAACTAGAAGGGGAATCGTTTGGATACACATCGTCTTTTCTCTGTCGGATCTTAGCAATATATAATCTTTCACATTTTATCATTGTTGTTGCTTTGTGACAATAGATTCCAACATCATCCCACTGAATTGAACATACGATTATTCCCCACTCACATTGTGCAGATTTTTATTCAGCAAATACAACCTTTTCTTAAAGTAAACACACTAGTGGTATAATAAATAATTATTGTATACCCCACGTCAATCCCTTCTTTATCCACTATAATTAATCTTCCTTTCCAATACGCATTTTATATCACAAATCGATCTGATCCATTTAAGATGACGATTCTTCTTTTTAATTTAATTAATCAGTTGTTGATTAATATTATTTTAAGAGTAATAGCTTGACAAATAAGGGCCGTATCAGTTGTTGGACAAATGGGGTATAAAAATAAAGCAGTTAGTAAACCACTTCATTAATCATTTACTTGTAGACAACAAAAGCAAAACTCCACTAAGAAAAGGTTCATGATGGATGGATGTATTAATATTTAATTATAAATTCTTCAACATATGGCATTCATATCAATACCCATGGATTATATTTTACCATATAAATATATATATATATATATATACATATTATCAAGTGTCATACAACTTTTAATCAAGTAATAAAAGTGTGGTTTATCAAATTATATATATATATATATATTTCCAACAACTTAATTAAATTAACAAGTTGTTTTATTGATTTGCTTTGAGATATAATTAGTTATCACCTTTTATCTCTTTCTATATATGTTGATTTGTTCACTTGTCTTCAGGCTAACCTTTGGGAGATACGAGGGCCACTTTCTTATAATGGAGATACATGAAAACCTTCACTATTCATGGTTTTCCTATGATGTACATTATTTTGTCCCCCTCCTGAGGTTGTACTTATTAAAGCTTGTAGTAGTGCTTGTGCTTTTCTATGTCAGGAGGGGTTAAAAAAAAAAAAAAAACAGAAACTTCAACACCCGAAAACCAGGTGCTCCTCCAAGAGATAGCCTGTGTTATTCCGTAAGGCACAAAATCGTTCAGACTTTCCATATAACAAGTGTTGAAAGCAATATCAATATTCTTGATTTATATAAGCAATAACTAAAATATTAACACCACACTTTTTCTCAGTGGATCCTGAACCAAAATCTCATTAGCTAGGAGATTATTGACTTCTAAGTCCTAATAATTTATTACTTTCCTCTTTCAAGTAGCCTAAGAATGATATATATGACGTAGGTAATTATTTATTATTTTCTAATGAAAAATGAGTCACTAATTTTAGTGAGTAATAAATATGCCATATTATCATTGTATCAAAACATTTTTTTTCAACATTTTAATAATGATTGATTTGGATTATTTTTATGCTATGAGTTGACCATTTTAGGTCAATAGTAAAGCCGCAGTAGCGGATCCAGAATGGGGTATTGAGCAGCTCCTTCCGCTGATTT
The DNA here is from genome assembly GCA_024138025.1 of Combretum micranthum. Lineage (NCBI taxonomy): Eukaryota > Viridiplantae > Streptophyta > Magnoliopsida > Myrtales > Combretaceae > Combretum > Combretum micranthum. Next base: position 440,124 of record JAMXBD010000438.1, read on the forward strand.
CTTATTATTTTAAATATATATTGTGCTTTTAAAGGGTTGTTCTATAGATTAAGTTTTAATATAATAAATATTTTTATTTTGATATTATCTTTTCTAAACATTGCCTCCATTGAATAATACTTTTGGACACCATTACCAAAGAGTTGGACTCAATTTCTTTAGGAAAAATTTAGAGAGATTTAACATGCTACAGTTGAAATAGAAATCGCTGTAATGATTGAACCACTTCTAATCCTTTTCGATGAGTTATGTGTGCTTAATAAGATTGCCACGAACATATGCGAGAAGGAGTATAGAAAAATTGCATATGTATCTATACGTATACGTATACGTATATATATACACACATCAAAACCCAAAGAAGAGTTTCATTCCATATCGTAGAAATATTTAGTTAAGCTGTAGCTGAGCTGTATAGTATTTATTTTCCACGTGTCATTACACGATAGGACAATACTTTATATATATACATCACTGTAACAGAATCAAATTAATTAGTTTCCATTTCTTTCATTTTCACCTTTGTTCTCACTATACTCTCTTGTTTTCAGTTTTCTTTCCGTATGGAGTAAATTTCATTCGTTCTAGATTTGAATAGTTTTTTGTTTTCTTCAAATTCAATATGGTATCAGAGCAGGTTCGATCTATTCATAGCACTCTATTTCTGTGATTTCGGATTTGATCGTTCTTGTTTTGAAATTTCATCATGAATACTTTGATGAGTAATATTCTAGGGTTTGAATCAGAATCTGGTAATAGAGATCAGTTTAATCTCTCAATGTTAGATAATCCTGGAGCTTTAATTACTCATATGATGTTTGATGGCACCAATTTTATTGGTTGGAGTCTGTCAATTCGCTTAGCTTTAGCAGCGAAAGGAAAATTGGGGTTTATTGATGGTTCTTGTACAAGACCAGAAGGAAATGCAATACAAATGGAAAAATGGTCTCAGTGTGATAGTATGATTTTATGTTGGCTGTTGAATTCGATGGTCAAGGAGTTAGCAAAGGCTTTTATGTATGCTCAGACTGCAAAAGAACTTTGGGATGATGTAGCTGAGCGGTTTGGTCTTACAAATGGTCCTTTACTATATCAATTACAGCAAGATATTGTAAATTCTAAGCAAGGAAATCTCTCCGTAACAATGCATTTTAATCGTCTCAAGAAACTTTGGGATGAATCTACTGCTTTATGTTCTATTCTAGAATGTGTTTGTGTAGCACGAACAAGTTGTGTTTGTGATTTGCATAATAAACTTCTTGCAATGGAGAACAAAACAAGGCTTTTACAATTTCTTATGGGCCTTAATGATGCTTATGATAGTGTTAAGAGTAATATTTTGTCTATGGATCCTTTACCTAATGTTAGTAAAGCTTACTATCTGGTGTATCAGATTGAAAAAGAAAAGGAGATGACTGGATCTAATTCTCAAGTTGAAGACTCGATGGCTTTTGCTATAAGAAATACACAAAAACAGTTTGTTTTACACAAAAAGGATAGGAGAGGCAAAACAGTAGCAAGGTTAACGTGTACTTATTGCAAGAATAGGCATACTGTAGACAAATGTTTTGAATTGATTGGTTTCCCTGATTGGTTTAAAGGACCGCATGATAAAGGGAAAGGTTGTTTTGTTAGTAATGTGGCCTCTACTGATACTCCATTGGATGTTATGACCACATTTGATAAAAGTGTACCTGTAGCAAATGAATCAGATTTTGTGAATAAAATCTGTCAAAAAGTGGTTCAACTGTTGAAAAGCACAAAGGACACAAAGGAAGCAGATTTGCAAATGAGTGGAACGTCCTTTGCTAATTTTGCAGGTACTGTATCATTTCTAGGTTCTTCTTTCTTGTCAAATGATAATTACTTGGATTGGATTGTTGATACTGGGGCTTCTGATCATATGACTCCCTACTTCATCTCTTACATAATCCTCACTCACTTCCAACACCTATTCGAATAAAGCTTCCTGATGAAAGTTTCAAACACGTTGATGTTGTAGGTACTTTTATCATTAATAACAGTATAACAATAACACCTGTTTTGTTTGTTCCAGAATTTCATTATAACTTGTTCTCTGTAAGTCAGTTTCTTCATCAAACACATTACCTTGTTCTTGTTACTCATGAAGCTTGTTTCTTTCAGGACCTACTTTCTAATTCGCAGGTAGCACGGGCTAATATTAATTATGGACTTTATGTACTTAAGATGCAATCAAAGAACAATGAAAAGAAGCCATGTTCTGAGTTCGTCCAGCAATCCATGTTAGAGATATTTGTTTATCCTAAATCTGCAGCACTTGTTTCTAATGTTTTCCCTTACAATGTATCTTTTGTTACATTACACAATTGTCTTGGTCATATCTCAATTTCAAAGATAAAACATTTGCCATGTTGTTTAAACTTAGAATTGTCCGATTTTAGATGTAATACTTGTCATCTTGCTAAGTTTCATCGTTTGTCTTTTCCTTCAAGTGTTTCTAAGTCAATGTATCCTTTTGAATTGGTACACATTGATGTTTGGGGACCATATAATATGCCTACATATTATGGAGAAAAATTTTTCCTTACTCTTGTTGATGACTTGTCCAAATGTACATGGACTCACTTAATGAAATATAAATCTGAAACCTCTTCCATTCTTGCCAAATTTTTTACTTTTGTTCAAAATCAATATGGTCATAGTGTCAAAACCATACGATCAGATAATGGTGGAGAATTTATCTCTAAAGAATGTCAATTTTTATTTCAAAGTTTAGGCATCTTTCATCAAAAAAGTGCTCCTTACATACCCTAACAAAATGGGGTGGTCGAAAGGAAGCATCGCCATTTGTTGGATACAGCTCGAGCCCTTCGCTTATATGCTAATCTTCCTAAGACATTTTGGGGAGATAGCATTCTTGTTGCCACTGTTCTTTTGAATCGAATGCCGCGATCTTTGAATTGGCTTAGCCCTTTGAAATCTCCATAAAAAATCACCTTCTACTCATTTTTAAAACCTTTGGTTGTCTTTGTTATGTTGCAACCACACCAAATCATAGGGATAAATTTGATCCAAGAGGACGTAGATGTGTATTCATTGGTTATCCCCAGGTCAAAAGGCATACAAGCTTTATGATTTGAAAACTAAGCAGGTCTTTGTGTCTCGAGATGTTATTTTCTATGAACATCTTTTCCCTTTTTCTTTATCTAATTCTGATCTGTCATCACCATCTTCATTTCTTTTATTTCCTGATCTTCATACACAGAATGTTTCTTATTCTGATTCTCCTCAGGTTTCTACATCTAAGTCTTTACCTTCTAAACTTGATCTTCATACACAGAATCGTTCCAATCTGGTTCGGATTCAATTCCTGTTGCACATAGGTTTCTGTCCTCAGAGTCTGGTTGTGATAATACTTTAGCAGAAACTAATTCTGATTCTACTTTGTTACCTGTTGTTCGGCGCTCAGAACGGGTTCGGAAGTTGCCTCCTTGGTTGTCTGATTTTGTGCATCAAGTACAAGCTAATAATTGTGCTTTTGTTACTAATACATCTGATAATTCTCATCCTCTTTTTCATTCTCATATTCTTTCAAAGTTACCTAGGGATTATATTGCATCATTATCCAATGTTTTTACAATCCATGAGCTTAGGCATTATCATGAGGCTAAAGAAGATCCCCGATGGGTTGAGGCCATGAATAAGGAGTTGTTAGCCTTAGAATCTAATCATACTTGGGAGCTCACTACCTTACCTATAGGAAAGAAGCCTATCGGTAGTAAATGAGTCTATAAGATCAAATATAAATCAGACGGGTCAATTGAAAGATTTAAGGCAAGGTTAGTTGCCAAAGGTTATACCCAAGTTGAAGGATTAGATTATAAACATACTTTTTCTCCAGTTGCTAGATTGGCTACCGTTCAGATTCTCTTAGCTGTGGCAGCTGTAAAAAGGTGGTTTGTTCACCAACTTGATGTTAACAACGCTTTCTTGCATGGATCTTTAGATGAAGAGATTTATATGACTCCACCTGAAGGTTATTTTGTTAGTAATTCTTCTCATGTTTGCAAGCTTGTTAAGTCTCTTTATGGACTGAAACAAGCTTCCCGGCAATGGAATAAAGAGTTTACAACTTTTATTGTTTCCTTAGGATTTCAACAATCACGATCAGATTATTCTCTTTTTACTAGACAAACTGAACATGGATTTCTTGTTTTGTTAGTCTATGTTGATGATGTTTTGGTGGTTGGTGATTCCTTGTCTGAAATTGATGCTGTGAAAGCCAAGATTGATCATGCCTTTTCCATAAAAGATTTGGGTGAAGTACGGTTTTTTCTTGGCATTGAAATTTGTAGATTGCCTACTGGTATTCTCCTCAATCAGTGGAAGTTTCTTCTCGATATTTTATCCGACACTGGTTTGACAAGGGCAAAGCTTGTTGCTATTCCTTTTCCCACACATTTGAAGCTCGACAAATTTTCTGGTGAACTTCTGAAAGATCTTTCTCAATATTGACGAATTGTTGGATGTCTTTTGTATTTGACAATCACTAGACCAGATTTATCTTTTCTGTCCAGCAACTAAGTCAATTTGTTTCATCACCTCGAAGTCCTCATCTTGCTGCTGCACTTCATGTACTCCGCTATCTTATGGGTACTTTTGATCATGGCTTGTTTTTCTCTTCCAATAGTCCTTTGCACTTGTCGGGATTTTCTGATGCCGATTGGGGAAGTTCATGTGTTGATCGAAAATCACTTTTGGGCTATTGTGTATATCTTGGTACGAATTTAGTTTCTTGGAAAACCAAGAAACAAGTCACGGTTTCAACATCTTCAACTGAGGCTGAGTATCGCAGTCTTGTAACTACTTCCAAGGAGTTACTCTGGGTTTCTCATGTTCTTATTGATCTTTCTGTTCCAGTTTCTCTTCCAGTTTCCCTTTTTACTGATAATAGAGCTACTCAACAAATAGCGGAAAATCCGTGTCATCATGGGAGGACCAAACACATTGAGATAGATGTTCATTTTGTTAGAGATCATGTCTCTTCTGCTTTTCTTCACATTCTTCATGTTCCATCAGCAAGTCAAGTTGCAGACCTTATGAAAAGGCAGTCCACTCTCAACAACTTCATATTTTTGTTTACAAGTTGGGAGTTCTTCCCTGTCCCACTTGAGAGGGGGGGGGGGGGGGGGGGGGGGGGGGAGATGTAGAAATATTTAGTTGAGCTGTAGCTGAGCTGTATAGTATTTATTTTTCACGTGTCATTACATAATAGGACAATACTTTATTATATACATCATTGTAACAGAATCAACTTAATTAGTTTCCATTTCTTTCATTTTCACCTTTGTTCTCACTATGCTCTCTTGTTTTCAGTTTTCTTTCCGTATGGAGTAAATTTCATTCGTTCCAGATTTGAATAGTTTTTTGTTTTCTTCAAATTCAGTACATATGTGTTAGTGTTGTTCATTGATCACTAAGACCCAATAGATGTTATAGAATGCTTATTTCGTTCGTCGATCTCTAATGTTATTCAATAACAAAGGACAAGCTCCAGACTCTATAAGTAGGTTTGCATTCTCCTCATTTGACCCGTTCAAAATATTCAAATAAATGGCATTACAATGTTGCTATATCTTTGTTTCAAAGACTAGACCATTGATCTAGTGAAGCACATTAAAAAAATGCTTAAGACGCTCATCTATTATTAGTTCCATAAGCTACTAAGATTGTCTATTTTTCACTTTCTTTAGTCACACTTCTCTACTGGTCATCAAATTAAGGTTTTTTTGAAGGTGGGCAAAAAAACCAATCGAACTGAACTAATTCATAACTGAGCCGAACAAAATTGAAATATGTTTTTTTTTTTAAACAATTTGGTTTAAAAATTTTTCAATTTGAACCAATCCGTAAATTTATGGTTTGGTTTGAAAGGTAAGCCAAACCAATCCGTAAAATTAAACCCAACCGTTTTAGAAAAATATAATAGTATTTTACTTGTAAGTTATAAGTATATATTTTTTTTATGATGATTGATTAAAGGTCATATATATTCATATGATTTCATTTGATATTTATTATTTGGTAAATATTGATTAAAATCAACTTGTTTATTTTTAAATTTGTTTTTAGGCCTATGATATATATATTTTTGTTGATGATGAACTATTTTTTTTAATAGTTTTTAACTTTATTAAGTATGAAATTTATTTATTTACTTATAAGTTCTTATTATGAATTAATTATTTAAGGTATTTTATCAACAAATCATTTTATTCATTGATGAATTTTGTTGATAGATGATTTTTTATTTTAGCAAAAATTTATTTGTAGATGATTGACTTGATGGTTCTATTAAAAATTTTAAATTATGACTTACTGTATATTGGTTAGTTAATGCATTTTATTGATGGATAATTGATTTTATAGAGAACTATAGAATAAAAGTATGATAAACTCATAAAGTATTTTATCGTGGTTTATAATATAAACTTTGTAAGATGATATAAAAGTATCTATACAAATGTAAACAAACTAGAAAAAAAAAATTTAGTTAGAACTTTGATTTAATTCGTAATCTAAAACCGAACCAAATCATTATTTAATGATTTAGAAAATTTTTAATCCAACGATTTGGTTTGGGATGAAAAAAACCACATCATAGTTTGGTTTAAAAAAAAAAAAAAATCGAATCAATCCTAGCTTTCTCTCAGCTCATCCTGAGCACGATGTCATGTGATGTTCACATAACTGACCATCAACAACAATACCCCCATACTGTACAAAAGGAAAGGAGGGTCATTGGAAGTACTTATTATATTATTATATAGAAATGTAATGAGTAAAATATAAACTTTAATAAATCATTAACATGTCACTGGCAAAATAAATGAATGAATATAAATAAATCATTAGCATGTTGGAGAAAAAAACCAAAATGAGTACTTATACGAACTCCCGATTTGTGAATTATTTTTTATCATACATGTCATTGAAGTAATATTAGACTCCCGATGAAGCTTTTCTCTTTCTTCTTCTTCTCTTCTTCTTCTTCTTCTTCCCTGCCCTGATGTGTTTTAATAAAGTTATATATAACCCAAAAGGATGCATAATAGGAAAAAATACATCCTTCTTGAGAGCCTAAAGGCCTCTAGGTTCTAACTAATAGAAAACGATTGAAAATGATTAATGAAGACTTTGTTTCCCGATCATCTCCTTTAAGATGAGTTCGATTCATTTGGATAAGAACCTCTACTCCATTCCCGCAGGCCGCAATCAAAAAGAGAACAACCCCATCAAAAGACATTTTGTCGACATTTAACTTTCCAGGCAATGTCCTATATTTTTAGGAGACCGTGTAAGACCAGTTGATATGAATATAATTTTTTTATTGACTAGGTAGAGACCTCTGTCAACTTTAGATGGAATATCGGCCAAAGGGTCATGCCCCATCGTATAATTAAAAATACTAATGATTAGCTACAAGAAAATGAAAGCGTTAAATCACCACACTATAACAAAGAGAGAGACCTTTAGAGATTAAAATATAAGTTAAACATAAAAAATGGAGGATTAATAATACGTGTGATTTGGTCATATGTGTTTGTTTAAATTTATTCCTGTTGAATGTTGATGATTTTTTTATATTAAAAACAATTGATTAGAAAAAAAAAATGTAATCTTAGTGGAGAAAATTGACCATACTAGCATCGATCATTATATATACTTTTTTGGATTTGTGTTGGAGGTATCATATGCATGAAAGGGAATATCCATTGTCCTTTGCGTGTACGTAGTGTGGTGGAAGGTGACGATGAGAGAGAGGAAGACTTCTTTGTGTGTAGAGGGACCCTCCTGCTCGTTATGGGAGCCCATGCACCCACCTGGTCCTTGAAATTTAAGATTGTTAAATTTTGATAATCAACAATTTGTAGTGCCAATAGTGTAGCCCATATGAATTTACAGTTATTTGGTACAAAATGTGATAGATTTTACTGTAATTGACATATATGTGTATAATCTAAAATTTGTTGTGATTATATTATATTTTGGTAACTTTTACTTGCATAATTTTTTATCATTCACCTATGTATTGCTGTTTTTGTTTTTGATACTTCACTTACCTAAGTTTCATGCTTACTTTATTATTATTATTTAATGGACACGTATTAGGTTCTTATAGATGAACGGTAACTAGTTTTATAAAATAATATTGTTAAGTATCCCCATAGTAAATAGATTAGGACAATTTATAAGAAAGCAAAGAATAAAGAGATTGGGGAAAAAAAAAATAGAAAATGCTGTTTGGTAGCCTCATCGGTTATCCCCTATTCTTGTAGTAGTTTGTCAAGAGTTGTATTTTCATAGTAGTTCTCAATCCATCCCTGATGGTGGGTCTTGTGACTCCCGAGGCAACACCCTTAAAAATTAATTTAAAGAAAAAAAACAAAGATTGGAAACCCTAAGTTATACTCGAGTGGCATAACTTAACACTGGGTTGCTAAAAAATTTTCCCCCTTAAAGTTTTAAAGATGATACGTGGTCACACACTACTTTAGAGGTCACACCACCTTAATAGGATGGTGAATAACAATCTAATAATAATAATTAAAAAAAAAACTTAAAATGCAATATATGTATAATCCAAATTTTGTTGTTATCGTATTTTATTTGGGTAACTTCCATTTGCATAATTTTTTTTTATCCTTTACTTGTATGTTGCTGTTTTTGTTTTTGATACTTTACATAGCTAAATTTTATGTTTGTTTTGTTATTATTAATTAGTGGGCAAATGCTAGCATCTTATAGATCTATGATAACTAGTTTTATAAAATAGGGATAATGTTACTAATGGTACACAAACTTTGATAAAATTTGCAATTAGGTACGTGAATTTTGAAATTGTTTAATTTAGTGTCTAAAGTTTAAAATTGATCAAAATAATACATGAAAGAACTTGATAAATGTACTATTTGCATGCACGCAAAGATATTTTAGATTTTAGATTGATCAATTTCAAAGTTGATCAATCTCAAAGTTTAAATACCTAATTGCATATTTTGTTAAAGTTCATGTACCATTCGTGACATTAACCTTATAAAATTATATCCCTAAGTATCTCATAGTAAATAAATAAATAATGGCAATTTATTGAAAAATAAAGACAACAAATATTGGGGAAAAAATTAGAAAAAACCGTTTGGTAGCTTGGTCAATTAGCCCCTACTCTTGTAGTAGTTTGGCAAGTGTTGGTTTTTCATGATAGGTCTTAACCTACCACTTTTAGTGTGTTTTGCTAAGGCAGCACCCTTAAAAAATTATTTAAAATGAAAGAGAGAGATTAGAAACTGGTATAACCTGACAACAATCATTGGGCTATTTTTTTCTTGAAAGTTCTAAGAATGATAATTTGTCACCCACTACTATGGGGTCGCACCACCTTAACAAGATGGTGAATAGCAATCTAATAAAAAAAAAAAAAACTCTTTCTTGCTAGGATGGTTGACTTCACATTTTTCAAAAGTTGGTAATATAAATAGATATATAAGTGTATAATTTTGTTGAATTCATTATTATGTACCTATTAGAAGTTGACATGTTTTTGTTGATTAGTAGTCACAAATAGGGATAAATACAAGCATGCAAAGTGAATGACTTGCTATGTGAAATCATTTTATTTTTTGTTTTACCTTTTGTATACTTTCCTATTTTAGGCTTTCCTGATTTGTTTAGTTGCTCTTACATTAATTAAAACTTATAAGTAGATGGTTTTACTCTAAAAGTAGCTTAAGGTCATGGTTCTTACATGTTATTGGTAAGATTTCAATTATGAGTTTTAAATGCAACCTTGGAGTTTCATGATAACTCTGAAACTTTTGATAAATATGATCTATTCGGATTTTGCTATAATCTTTATAAGTGAGATTGTAATACTTCATAAACCATAGTGAATTTTGATATCACTATATTATGTATTTTGTTGTTATATATAATCTATCACTCCTATTCGCTTCCAGTTGAGAAGAAATTTGTGTACAACTTTCTCTCCAAATAAATTTATATAGGATTATCCACATTTCCCCACTTGTCGGTGTATTCACCCTTCTTTTTCTAACACGACCTTCAGATTCATTCCTTATCCCATATAACTTTCTTTACTATTTGTTGTTTTGCGTCATTTGAATTTCAGCCCAACCAAACATGTTTTTTTATGATTCAAAATACAAAATCGTGATATGTTACAACAAAGTTATTAAATTCTATGCGGATTTCCTACTTTGAGAAATTAAAAGATGGTATAATTGATTGACAACAAAGAAATGTCCAATGCAAGGAATCGCGATTTCAGATGTGCAGCGCACTATTATTAAATAGGATATACATACGGTAGACTTTTTTTTTTTTCCTTCCCTTTTTCTTTTTCTTTTTCTTTTTCCACTTTACCTTTGCGTGATAAAATTGCTAGTCGCAGAGACGCATTCATAACTTAACGCAACTGGCAGGCAAAACCGCGGAAGGTGGTGGGCCAATAATTTGATAGCAGGCCCCATTTAATTTTGGTTCCATTTCTTAAGTCCCTTATCTTTTTATTGATTCCCAAATATGTCTGGCTCTCATGGCTAATACTTTAACTAACGTTTGTTTGGACACATTTTTACAGTACCGCACGGAACAAAGTTATTTCATGATGTTTGGTTTATAAAATATATTTAAAATTAGATAAATATTTCTTAATTGGACTAGATAAAATTTAAAATTTTATTTCTTATATTCCATAATATAAAAATATTAAAACAGGATGAATTTTTTAATAAGAATTTTATTTAATACTGTCCAATACAATGCATATCAAATATAGTATAAGAGGATTATACTATCTATTTCTTTTAATACTGTACTGTCCAATCCTCTTTGTTCAATCCAATTCTTACAACCAAACACTACCTGCTAGAATATTATATATATATATATATATATATATTATATAGACATCGGTCGTCTGATTAAATTCTTAATCAAAATAGAAATGTCCAAGTGGCAGGCAGGTTTTAGTGGTGCGGTAGCTCCTGTCTCGTATGTTGTTAGGTGATATCAGTTTATGGATTATATATACTGAAATTCGTTATTAGGTTATATTTCCTGGAAAAATCAAGTTAATCGTTTTCGCTACAGTAACTCTGCTTCCGTCTTGTGATCGAGTTCGAGTAACAACGATAAAAATTTGAATATTTGGATTTTGGAAAGTAAATACCTGTTCTGTAGATTTTTGTATGACTTATTATTAGCTTCCGGTTTGCGCGACCCAACTAAGATCCAATTGGAGTAACACGCGGGTCGGAAAACTCAAACGGGTCTGATATAAATTCTGAAAGAACAGCAAACCCTAGCAGCCTCGCCTCTTCCTCTATCTGGTAAGCCTTTTTCTCTCTTGTTCTCTATATTCTTTTACTTGCGAAAATGTATTCCTAACTCTTACTGTTCGTGAATGAACTTAGGTTTACAGAATGGAGAAGGAGATAGGAGGAGGGAAAGGAATAAGGAACAGATACTACACTGTGTTCGAGCCACAGTTGCTCCACATCAAATGAATTCGTAAAAGGGGGAATAATCTTCCTTTTCCCTTGCTCAGTATTTATTTCATTCCGTTTGTCTATTCTGTTACACAGATATGAGTTTGTTACACAGACTGTACTCCACATGCTGTTTATTAGCTGTACATCTATTCCTATCTGTTTGTACTATTACAACTGTGCTTAACTGTCTGATTATTTGCTAAGTAATTACAACTGTAATCTATGTACTTTCGAGGACAGCTGGTTATCCTTGTTGCTCTTGTTCTGTTACTTGTAACAGATGACTCCCCTTCTGAAAATACAACCTTGTCCGCAAGGTTGTAATTGGAATAAATTTGACAAAACCGGTCATAATCTTCCCAGCTAGCATCTTCCAATGGTAATCCCCGCCATTGGACCAAAATTTGCTTGATTGGGTGACCTCGAACCATTAAAACCCTAGAGTTAAGAATACTCATCGGTTTTAGAGTGGGATGATTATCTATGGCTTCTGGAGGTAATTCCAATGAAACCGTAGAAGACCTATAGTATTTCTTCAGGGAAGAGACATGAAAGACGTTATGAATTTTTGAATTTGGTGGAAGCTCTATTTTATAAGCACACTGTCCCACTTTTTGAAGCACCCTGTATGGCCCATAAAACCGCTTAGCCAATTTATGGAAATTGCTAGCAATTGAAGTTTGTTTATATGGCTTGAGCTTCACCATCACCAAATCCCCAATTTCAAACGTGACATCTGTTCGATGAGTATCAGCAATGATCTTCATTCGTTGTTGAGCCATCTTTAATTGTCTTTTAAAGAAGACAATAATTGATCTCTAGTAGACAGTTCCTGGTCCACTGCATCCAACTTGGATGTGCCCCGGACATAAGCTGGAATTGTTGGTGGAGGTCGGCCATATACCATCTCAAATGGTGTACTCTTAGCCCTTCATGATATGACAGTTATAGCAAATTCAGCCCATGGAAGGAACTTAACCCATTGTTGAGGTCGTTCCATTACAAAGCACCTCAAATATTGTTGAATAGTTCTGTTTAAAACCTCTGTTTGACCATCCGATTGAGGATGATAAGCAGAACTCATGCACAATTTTGTCCCACTTAAAGAAAATAATTCCTTCCAAAATCTACTCATGAAAATAGGATCTCTATCAGAGACAATAGTGCGAGGAAAACCATGTAAACGTATCACCATGTGTAAAAACAAAACTGCTACCTTAGAGGCAGTAAAATGTTCATCCAGAGCACCTAGATGGCAATATTTGGACAATCTGTCCACCACTACCAGAATAACAGTGTAATTGTGGGATTTAGGAAGGCATGTGATGAAATCCATGCTCACATCTTCCCAAACTCTGTCTGGAATAGGCAATGGAACTAACAAGCCAGCTGGTGACTTAGTAACATATTTGACCTGTTGGCAAATCAAACAGTTCCGTACAAATTGCTCAACATCTCCTCATACCATCCCAAAAGAACTCTGCAGAAATCCTTTTAAAGGTTTTCAAAAACCCAAAGTGACCAGCCATTGGGGTTGTATGAAATTCCTGTAAAATAAGAGGCACCAAACTGGAAGATTGTACCAAAAATAATCTGGAATGGAAATACAAAAATCCATTTTTCCAAGTTAAAGGATACTTATGATACAACCCTGCAGCCAGGTCAGAAATAAGAGTTGTAAATTCTGGAATAGTCTGATACTCTTGTTTAAGCACCTCTAAATTGGAAAAACAAGGAGCAGACAATCCAAAATTCTGTGCATCCTCTCCATGTTGTCGTGACAAGGCATCAGCTACAATATTTTCTTTGCCCGTTTTATAAGTAATTGAGTAATCATAACCCAATAATTTGGACAAATATTTCTGCTGTTCAGGTGTTTGAATTACTTGAATCAGGATTTCCTTCAAACTCCTGTGGTCTGTTCGAATCACAAAATGCTTTCCTAATACATATTGACGCCACTTCCGAACAGACTCGACAATCCCATACAATTCCCTCACGTATGCAGAAGCCTTTCTTAAATGAACAGGCAGTTTCTTACTAAAATATGAAACAGGACACTCATCCTGTAATAAAACAGCACCAACTGCAATACCTGAAGCATCTGTTTCAATCACAAATTGTTTAGAAAAATCTGGCAACTTCAAAATAGGAGCTTTAACTAAAGCTTCCTTAAGTTGGTCAAAAGCAGTTCTTGCTCCATCAGACCATTCAAAACAGTCTTTCTGTAATAAATCCGTCAATGGTCCAGCAATTCGAGCATATCCTTTAATAAATCTTCTATAATATCCTGATAAACCCAGAAATGCTCGTAATTGTTTAACTGTCCGAGGAACTGGCCATTGTTGAACCCCTTGTACCTTAGATGGATCAGGGCTGACACCTTGGACAGATACAATATGTCCCAAGTATTCAATAGAGTCTTTGCCAAAAAGACATTTACTAGCCTTCAGATAAAACTCATGCTGTTTCAGCGTAGTCAAAACCAACTCCAAATGACTCAAATGATCAAGCATATGCTTACTGTAAACCAGTATATCATAAAAAAAAACAATAACAAACTTACGAAGATAAGGCTGGAAAATGCGATTCATAATAGACTGAAATGTGGCAGGAGCATTAGTTAAACCAAAGGGCATTACTAAAAATTCGTAATGACCTTGGTGTGTCCTAAAAGCAGTCTTTTCAACATCACTAGAATGCATACGAATCTGATGATAGCCTGATCTCAAATCCAATTTCGAAAAAACAGATGCATCATGCAACTCATCCAACAATTCATCAATGGTGGGAATGGGAAACACATCTTTAATTGTCACTTGATTCAAAGCCCTATAATCAATACAAAAACGCCATGTCCCATCTTTCTTTTTAACTAAAAGCACCGGACTGGAAAAAGGGCTAGTACTGTGTTGAATAATCCCCATTTCTAACATATCAGACACTTGCTTCTCAATTTCATTCTTTTGAAAATGGGGGTATCTATAAGGTCTGACATTTACTGTTTGAACTCCATCTACCAACTGAATTCTATGTTGAATATTTCTTAACGGAGGCAATGATGAGGGTGCTTGAAAAACTGATGCATGGCTATCCAATAGATGATCTAAATCTCTATTGTTGGTGGTAATGCTACATGAGTTAGAGTTTACCTCCTGAGCCACTAATTGAAAATAAGAGATGACAGCATCTTGTTGAATCAACTTGCGAAGTTGATGATGAGAAATCTGAGATAATAGTTGCTGATCATCACCCTTAAGCACCACCACAGACCCTTTGTAAACAAATTGCATAGTAAGACTACTATAGTCAATTGTTACTGGTCCTAATTGCTGCAGCCACTGCACACCCAGCACACAATCTGCTCCTTGGATGGGCAAAACATAAAATGTATCACAAAAATGCATCCCTTGAATATCCAAAGTCACATTTTCACATTTTCCATCACAAGACAATTTACTGCCATTCCCTATCATCACATTAAACTGTTTGTCTTGAACAACAGACAATCCCAAATGTTGTGTTTTGTTTGCACAAAATTATGGTGCTGCCTGAATCAACCAAAACAGATACAGCTTTGCCTTTTATTTTTCCACAAAATCTAAGAGTACGAGGAACAGAATGCCCTGCTAAAGCGTGATAACTAATGGTACCCTCATCCAACTGAACATCTTCACACTCCACCTCTTCCAAACACTCACAATCCTCCCCACCTTCATCCACTAATAACATAAATTTGGCCTTACATTTGTGTTGTCTCGATATTTCTCATCACAGTAATAACAAAGACCTTTTTCCCGTCTTTCTTGAAGTTCAGCTTGTGTCATTTTTTTGATGGGTAAAGATTTGGAATTTGTGGAAAATGGTTTGGAAAACTGTAAAGTAGAATTGTGGTAGTAGTGTTTAAAGGTAAAGTGTTTGAGGTTGTAGTTAAAGGTAAATTGTTTGGATAGACTTTAGTGGTGAAAGTGTTTGGAAAGTGTTTGAATTGGGCTGGAGGTCTGATTCTAAAAGAAGTGTCTAAAATTTTGATTCATGCATTTTGGCAAGCCAAATAGCATGATGTAACGATGTGGTTGAGCAATTTGGACCTCTTTTCTAATATGATGTTTTAACCCTGACACAAAACAGCTTAAAAGAAAGGAGTCAGAAATACCGTAACCTGATTGGATAAGGCTCAAATTCTTTCTGATAGTCACTAACGGATTTTCGTTGAATCAGTTTTGACAAAGCACCCTGAAAATCTTCATATTCCGATGGACCAAAACGAGTCTTAATAGACTGCAAAAATTGAGACCACGTACTGAGTTGTTTATTTTGTTCCAGCCATTGAACAAACTGTAAGGCATCTCCTTCCATTGCAAATGTGGCAATGTCTAAACGCTGCTCCTCAGGAACTTTATGGAAATTGAAAAATTTCTGCGTCTGATAGATCCATCCCAATGGATCTGGACCAGAGAATTTCGGAATTTCTAGTTTAATTCCTTTCAGTAAGGAATCAGCCATGGAAGATGATGAATGTGATATACCCGAATTCTCTTGTTGAACACCTGCTACATGCTCATTCTGATTCCGCATACTATCAATCTTTTCACCCACTTGTTGAAAAGAAGAATTGACCGTAACATTCAATTCTTGTATATTTTGATGCATCATAGAAGTAGACTTCATGGATTCTTGCATCTGCACTTGCATTGCTTTCATTGTATCTGCTAACGAAAAAACTAAACTCTGTAGTTTGGCAAATTCCTCCTATGATCGAGTTGCCATTTCAGAAGAACGAGAGCACCAATATTAGCTTCCGGTTTGCGCGACCCAATTAAGATCCAATTGAGTAACACGCGGGTCGGAACACTCAAACGGGTCTGATATAAATTCTGAAAGAACAGCAAACCCTAGCAGCCTCGCCTCTTCCTCTATCTGGTAAGCCTTTTTCTCTCTTGTTCTCTATATTCTTTACTTGCGAAAATGTATTCCTAACTCTTACTGTTCGTGAATGAACTTAGGTTTTACAGAATGGAGAAGGAGATAGGAAGTCGGGAAAGGAATAAGGAACAGATGCTACACTGTGTTCGAGCCACAGTTGCTCCACATCAAATGAATTCGTAAAAGGGGGAATAATCTTCCTTTTCCCTTGCTCAGTATTTATTTCCTTTCGTTTGTCTATTCTGTTACACAGATATGAGTTTGTTACACAAACTGTACTCCACATGCTGTTTATTAGCTGTACATCTATTCCTATCTGTTTGTACTATTACAACTGGACTTAACTGTCTGATTATTTGCTAAGTAATTACAACTGTAATCTATGTACTTTCGAGGACAGCTGGTTATCCTTGTTGCTCTTGTTCTGTTACTTGTAACACTTATCCTAGGATAATGTGCAAATTTGGCCTTAAATATATGCGAAACGACAAGGTGGTTCGAACAACAAGAATAGTACACCCGAAGTCTTTATATATATTTTTTTTAAATTTACTTATCTATCTTTTGAGTTTATCACTTATTTACATATACTTTAGAATATTATTTACACAAATTCCAATTACCAGCAAATGATTACTAAAATACAAATACATTATTGCATGCATCAAATGCAATTTTGCTTTTTCAATGAATGTCACATGTTTTAAATGTGATATTCACTTTTATGAATATTGTATTTTTAACAAGCGACATTTACTTTGTATGTTAATGCCACATGGTAAATGCTATAGTGTATCAATAGAAAAATAAATAGTAAATAGCATGTAATAAACTATTACAAGAAAACTGAGTTTTAGAGAAATAATTTTTCCGATTAAAAACTAGTAAGATAAGTTATTATTTACAAATTGAATCATCAATGATAACTTTTGCGATAAAAATTTACATTCAAAGAGAAATTTTATCTCTAAATCCCAATTTTTTTAGTAGTGAATGTGATTTCTTTGTAAAAATGCAAATCGATAGATGCGATACAGGGTTGGTATTTTAATAATTAAAATTATTTAATTTATATTTAGGAATTTTTATTTATAGAGTTGGTAAACAAGTCTTACGATTACTTTTACTTTATTACTACATATATGTGAAAAGTAATAATCCATTAAGTTTAATTTATTCGTAAGATATAAAATCAAATATGCTTGGATTATAATGATCCAAACGATCTATAAATTAATTCTTATCTTTTCTGCATTAAGCTAAAAGTAGCAGATGGGTGATTAAAGGATCATTTCAACCACTTAATGCAACCGTTTTCAACAACCTTTAGTTTGGTATCTGTTGCCGTTACCTCATAACCAATATTAATTCTCTCCCACATGAATCATGGGGTGAAAAAATCTCTTCCATTCTTTAATCATGTGACGTCTTTTTCATAAAAAAGCATGTCTAATGAAGTCTTGAAATAATTCTCAATGGTAATGACCTACTTTTTTAGAATTTTCACCATTGTAGCTAGTAAGATTCTTATAATATCTAGAAGAACCACAAAAGTTATTTTTATTATTTTAAAATTTGACAGATGTAATATCATGTTTTGTACACAAATTTCATATGGAATAGAATAGATTAGACTCGAAGAAATAGAATAGAATGGAATGAATGAAAGAATGAGAAATCCACTCCTAGATATCCCGTTCCATGTATGGATATCATAGAATGAAATAGAATAAAACATTTATTTAAAAAAATACTTGTACTAATAAATATGGATAATAATCTAGTAGGATAATAAAGTAATACAAATAGTTAGTATTAATGGAGATAGAAAGGAATGGTGATTCCATCGGCATTGAAATAGAATTTAATTTCCTCTCAAAATCGGAATCGTCTTCTTGGGAATCATGATTTTAACTTTTAAAAATATTTCTAAACATAAGAATGGAAATGAAATTCAAAATTGTGATTCCATTTTGGACAATTCTTATATGTCAAACGTGACATAAGTGAACAAAAAGTTAAAATAATATGCATTTTTTCAATATGATAATATGTTTATTTTAGCACATATTTCAACAAGTATAATAACTATTATGATAGATCAGAAAACCTCTCATGTATCACATCTTTTACTAATCCATATCCACCTCTTAATAGGATTTACATGACATATTATTTCTATATAAGATTTTATTATGTAGTGCCTTAAATATTAAGGAAGAGTACGCAAACATGACTTGCATTATGGTACTTTTACAAACTAGTGATTTGAGTTTTGATTTTTAGCAAATACATGACACATCTTTTGGTTCTTTTACAAATAAGTAACCCGAGTTTTGATATTTTTTTATAATTACATAACTTGCGTTTAGGTACTTTTGCCAACAAGTGGCTTAAGTTTTGATTTATAATTAACACATTACTTGTATTTTTTCACTTTATGTTAATAATAAATAGTGACATTTTTTTTCGCTTTAATTAAATTCATTTAACAATATTATTAACCAATAAAAATAAGCCACATGTCATTTATCTATTATTACCACAAACTAAAAAAATTACAAGTAATGTATTTGTTGAAATAAAAAAACTCGGGTCTTTATTTGTAAAAGCACCAAAAACATGTCATTTATTTATTAAAAATAAAACTCAAAAGCTTATTTATAAAAGTAATGAAATACAAGTAATGTATTTATTAAAACAAAAACCTTAGTTATTACTTATAAAATATCAAAACACGAATCATATTTTTGTAATTTAATCTAAAATGTAGGAAACCTTGCATCCTTTAAGGTCTCATTCAAAGGGAAAGTCATGTGTTTCATTTCAATCATTGCATTTACTAGCACATACTCACAACTTTATTTTCTTTATTCGGCTCAATGTAGATGTCGGCACAGGGTAGTTCTGCACCGTGAACCGCCCCGAACTGCCCCCGATAAGTCCTAGCTGTTCATCCGCGTAGAATCGGTGGTTAAACTTGGTCGGTAACCGCTATTCCAGACCAGGAACCGACGGTTCCGACTCGACTATAAAAAAAAAAAAAACAAAACCCGGAAGAATTCTGGGAGGGATGTTGGGCGCATGGGGGGTAGGGGCCTCTGTAGTCCAATAGTAATTGCTATTAAAAAAAAAACAAAAAGTCAAGATTGTCGGAAAATTTGCAAATTGAGGAGGGGGCCCCTCCACCGTGCATGATTCTGTTCGAAAAAAAAGAAGGAAAACAACAAAACCACCAAAATTTGCAGGGTTGAACAATCATGAACGGCTGGAGAATGTCTGTGCACTGTTTTCCAAATTGGAAAAGTAATCGAATCGGACAACTTCATTGCATTGTTTTTGCAAATTGTTGGACTGTAAGGAATCGGACTTGTTTTGCAATTTTTTATGCACGTAACTAGCTTTATAAATATACGAGTTTGATTAAAAAAAATATCAAACTTTCAAAAGCTTGTAACCACCTTCACAGATTGAGTTTTGCTAAAATATCAATCATTGCCGTGTTTGAAAAATATTAGACATTCCCGTGTTTGATATGCTTGTTATTTTTGTAGACCATCTTGTATGAGAGGGTTACCCAGTAACACTAATTATCATATTTGATCTTAAATTTTTAATTCTTTTAATACCACCCCTCACATTAGTACTACTCGTTGTTGAAAAATCGATGGCTTCCTTTTTCGTTGGTGGTTCATCAAAAAAATCTACAAAGAAAGACAAATTAAAGACGAAACTACTTGAGTGCCAGTAAGAGCCTACTATAAATATAGACGAGGATACTGACTGTTATGACTTTAATGAGCCTCGGGTGTCTGAATTTGATTTCACACTTGACCAATTCCTTCTGGTTCCACCAGGTTTCGAGACAGTCAATCCGGTTTACCATCAACAAGGGGATGATGATAATGGCTCCCAAGATCCCGAAATGGAACAACTACCATAACATGAAGCCAAAGGTTATGGCGGTTTGAGTGAAGAAATACACCCGTCCATCGAGGCAAACCAATCACAAAGCCACATCGACCATATAAGTCTAATATGTTCACTAAACATTTTAGGAAGGTCGAAGAGCCAGATGGGAAAACTAGGGCGCATTGCAATTATTGCAACGCAAACTGTGTCTTTTCCAAGGGAGATGGATATGGTAATCTTTCCAAACATCTCAAGTCGAAGCATCCTAGAGAGTATGGTTTGGATTCATTACAACAGCAAATATCACGATCGGGTCGAAGAAAGAAGCAATGCTGTGGCATTTCAATGAAGAACAGTATTGTGATGCTATGGTGCAAATGATAAGCGGGTTGCATTTGGGTTTTAATAAAAGAGAGAATGCAGATCTTATCTATTGCCACCAAGAAACTCTGTAGCCACAAGCACCTAATTGAAGTGCTACGACAATGAAACGACATTGTCTAAAAATGTACCGTAAGGGTAAGGGATAACTCCAAGTAATTTTTGCTGATCTCGATACATATGTGTCCATCTGTTCTTGCATTTGGACTGATAGATACGGTGAAAGTTCGTATATGAGGATTACATCTCATTGGATTGATAGACATTGGGTAATGCAAAAGAGATTGATTGCATTATGAAAAATGGATGGATCCTATACAGCACAAAACATATATGTGACAATATGGACAATTCTTGATGAGTACGGGTTGACACAAAAAAATTTTTCAGTAGGATTTGACAATGCTGTAGCAAATACAACAAGTGTTTCTAACTTTGAGTTGTTATGCAACTAACGCTTAGAGGAACCTTTTTTCACATAAGATGTGCATGTCACATCTTAAATTTATGTGTGAAGGATGGAATGGATTCTTTAAAAATCCATACATCTCCTATAAAAGCTGTGGTTGACTATATTACCGATCATCCATCTATTAATAGAGAATGGTGGAAATGGCATGGTGTGCATGGCCAAAAGCTAAGAAAATTCAAAAAGGATGTGCAACACCGATGGAATTCGACATACGAGCTTCTAGCTAACACGGTACCATATAAGGAATTGCTATGTAGCTTCGCCATTGCACATGTACTAAACATACCATTGCATCCCAATGAATGGAACATCTGTAGCAACTTGTTACAGTTGTTGAAGGTCTTCTATGACTGCACAAATGTTTTCTCCTGTGTGTACAATCCTAGTGTCCATCTCTTTTTACTGGAGGCTTGCAACATAATCGGGACACTCCAACAGGTAAGATCTGATGCAATTTTGTAAATATGTGTTAATGATATGACTCGCAAGTGGTTGAAGTATTATAGGAAAATTCCTATGATATACAACGTGGCATGGTTGTTGGACCCACACAACAAAGTTGAGGTACTTCGCGAAAACCTAGATTACTATTACGAACATGTGGACAAGTTGTTAGACACTCAAGATATTTATGCAATTTCTGCTAATAATATCGTGAAAGAGACAAGTAATGTGCTGTTGAACTTATATTCTCAATTTAATAGCACATATAGTGGACAAATACCCACCAATCTAGCAACCCCAAGTAATGCCCTCATATCAACCTCCGTGGAGAAGCCCGGAGTGGTGCTCCAGCATCGGCGGTTCAAAAAGAACCGTGGCATAGGCGGCAGTGGATCAGACTCAGAGATTGACAAGTACTTGAACACGACATTTGAGCTTGGTGACATGGTGAATGCATACAACTTTGATATCCTAGACTAGTGGAAACATCACTAGGAGACGTTTCCAATACTATCTTGAATCGCTAGACTAGTGTTGGCTGCACCTGCTTCAACTGATGGTTGAGCAAGCATTCAGCATTGCTGAGCAACAGCTGGATGAGCATAGGTCTCAGTATGGTCCCGCGACGGTTGAGGCACTAGCTTACAACCATGATTTGGACTTGTACAGAATGACCGCAACAAGACTTGAAGGACTACTCAAGTGAGGAATATGAGTATTTCAGTGACTTCAACTCATCTGCGGGAAGCACAACTGCGACCTCTCCGGGGACTAGTCCAGACTAATGAGCATTGAGTTTACATTTAATCGATTGATATTATTCTACCATGGGTGTTGGTGTTGTAGTCATGGTCCATAAACTGTGTGATTCTATTTAGTTATTTGTTATTGTAGTAGTTAGTATGTTCATGTTGTTGTGGAGATAATATGTAATGTCTGGTGCAATAAAATTTACTCATCATCGTTTGCCTGTATATTAATCAACTATTATATGTTCCGTAATTGTGTTTATTATTTGCTAACCATTATATTTTATTTGGAAAAATTTTAAAAGTTTATTTAGTATAAATAAATTTTAATTGTTTTTGTTGATTTTAGGGTTTTTTTTTCATTTTTTGATTAATTTAAAAAAAAAGGTTCACGGTACGCGTGGAACTAGAATCAGAACCGCCGAGCGGTTCCGTGGAACCGTGAACTGCCTCGGCTCTGGTAGTTCTAGTTCTGGTTCCACGAAATATGGATCGTGAACTGACGATTCAGGTTCAGAATCGATCCGAACCATGCCGACGTTTAGCTTAATGTACGCATTCTCTTTGAATTTCTTAACATAAATTTAAAAGGCATTTACATGTTACAACATCGACATATTGGATAGTAGCGATTTATTTGAATTTAATCATAGAGGACTGTATTTTGCTTTTCATTGTTTGTTTGTTTGTTTTTTTTTTTTTTCAATGAATGATTTGAAAAATCCATTACAGTGTCTCATTTTCATCTTGTTAATCAACTAAACTAATAGTGAAAATAAGATTAGAAAAATAAATTATTAAAAACATGCAAATAAATGAAATTAATATGTAAGAATATTATTTTTAAAAGTGAAGGGTAAATGTTAAATTGGCTAGCTGATTTTTTATAATTATTTTTACTATTTCTTTAATATCGTTTGCTCTAATGGTTTATTATTGAATTTTATTATTTTTTCTAATATTGTAGCACTTATAGACCGATTCTTTCACATTATAAAATAGAGCAAACGATGATAGTAGGAAAATAAAATAATTATAAAAAGTTTGATTTGATATTAAATTGACTACTTCAAAGTTTAAGCATTAAATTAGATTTTTGTGCAAAGTTTAGGTATTAAATTTGACAATTTAGCAAAAGTAAACATTATTTTGAGTTTTACTGAGGAAAGGTAGCGTTATGGAGGTTTTCTAAACGACTCAATTTTACACAAATTTGAGAACAGAATGAAATGACAGAAATAGAAAGAAAGAATTTGGGCGGAAGAAAATTATAAGGGAAGTAGTAATATTTTCATTGTTTGGGTTACACTGGAGGTAGAAGAAAAGGAAAAGAATTATACCTTCAAAGAATTTTCATTAATGAAATCGCTAAATAAGTCCATTTACTATTTACATTGAGATTTGTTAGCCGATGAAATTATCCTTTTCTTAATTGTTTTCCCCTTATTCCGTCCAATTTACACAGATCAGGAAAACATGCGGGCCCAAGGGATCAGCTTCTCTGAAAAGCCACCACCAACAAGTAGTCAAATATTATTCAATTTCCGAAAAGAAAAAAAAAGGCCTTGAAAACTTTGTTTTCCTTTCCATCCCCTTTCACATGCTTTCTCCATTCTATATATAACAATCTTAGAGATTTTTTTTTTTTTTTGGTAAAGAATAATCTTAGGATTCACTCCCAAATAATATGATTTCAAGAATATAGAATTATGATAAAACACAATGATATTATAATCTAATGGTATTTCTACTATAATTGTAAAAAAAAAAAAAAGAGGGAGAATATAGACTTGTGTATATTATATTTCCAATAGGAACAACTTGAATTCAATGATTTTATGCATAAAATAAATAAATTGATAAATTGTTTTATAAGTAGGCACACAAATCCCAAAAGATGAGGGAAACGAAACGACCATCCTATTAAAGAAAAGATATGGATGGAGATAACGTTTTTGACGTGAAAGAACGCGAAACCATTACGCTTGTTGCTCAAGAACAGCCGGGTGTTTGGTGTGTTTGTATCGCCTTCTTATGTCTTTTTTCGTTTGTATTTTTGTTTGCCCTTTTCCTCTTTGCGTAATCTCCTTGTAGACGCTCGTGAAATGCGTTGGACCTTTCACCTCATTTGGACTCTACACTACACTACCACCATTCCGTGCAAAAAGTCCGGTCGACATTTACTATGAATTTCTCCAGCTATAAAGTTGCTCTATCTAATCAGAAGATATGGATGATCTAGGGAAGATTTAGACCTCTTGATTTTCATTTTCTTGATTTCAGTCTATCATAAGTTAATGACTAGTACCTTCTAAATCTTAAGATACCTTTGCTAATATTGTGTCATCCTGTAACCTAGCAAAAAGTGATAGATCCTTAATTGATCTATTTTAAGTAGACTTTTTATTGAGGATCTGTCAAGTGGAAAATGGTATCACATGTGAAACTTTCAATAGAGGGTATACTTAAGATAGATGGATAAAAAATTTACCTATCTCTTTTTTGTAACCTAATGTTATCTTGCATGATCCTTTAAATGATAAGTACAACTTTAAATCCTTCTTCCTCATTGTAATAGTTAAAAAAAGAAAAATCCTAAGATATCTCGTAGCATTATATATATTAATTTAATTATTATAATCATCTCAACTATTGATTACACATGGCAACTTTTAAAGAGAATAAATTGATGAAAAAAAAAAGATTTTAAAGAGAGTAAATTGATGCAAATCAAAAGGAAATTAATGTGTAAGGAGAGGAGGAATCATTCAATGGGGATTAATTGCATATGCTAGTAGGTTTTTTCATATTATATATAATCCAAAATATTAAGGTATTAGACTAATGAATAAGCACTTGTCTAGGAGGGATGGATAGGGCCTAACCTTTTCAAACTAAAAAAAAAGTTTATCTTTTGAGTTTTCTTTTTTGAATTGAAAAAATGAAAAAAAGATTATATGTATATTTTAAAGAGGAAATAAATATTTAAAAATATGTATTCTCTAATGTTTAACTGCTTAGTTTTATATTTATGAGGTTATATGTTCAAATTAAAAATTTTTTTCTCTCTTTTTATTTTTTAAACTATTTTAGTATTAAATTTTTTTTTACCATAAAATTATATTCAAGTAAATATATTCTTATGAATAACTATTTTTGATTCATAAAACACTATAAATAGTTGTTACATTGTCCATATTGTAAATGTTTTGATATATTACTAATAAGGCTAATTGTATAATATGATTTACTAAAATGCTTTTTTTTTTTTTTAACAATTAGTGTTATACAATGTATATAGATTATTGAATAGCTATCTTATCTAAATATATCTTATGATCTATTTTCGTTAAAAGTAAAACTTATACAATTTCAATATTAACTCTATTTTTAATTAATAATTAATTTTAAAGTAATATATATATCTATAAAGAATGTTCTAAATACTCTCAATTATTTATTGAATGAATTTTCCATATTTATGAAGTTTTAGAAAATATCATAATGATATCATTAATGAATTTCTTGTAGAAATATAATTGCAATAGAGAGTGAATATATATTGATAGTATTAATCTCACATAATTCACATATTTCTTATGTAAAACTATTTTACCATTTGAGAAAAGTTAAATCCAATCCAGCATTTGAGAGACCATCTTAATGCTACCACACTACAACAGCATTGCTCATCCTTTAGAATTCAGTAGGCCTTTGTTCCTGTTATATCAATTTAATGTCTTAACAACAGCTACAACTTTTATTTTTCTTTTCATAAGTTTTGAAAACACAATCTCCATTAATTTCTTTTTAAGTGATTCATAAGACACCTGATCATTCCTAGTTTAAATCAAAAGTAAAGGAATGGCTGATTAGTAAAGTAGAATTTATGTCTTCTCATTCGAAAAATGATATGATATGATTAATAAGGGTTAATGTTATAAATTTACTTGAATTTTTGCAAAATATGCAATTAGGTGTTTTAAACTTTAAATTTGATCAATTGAATACCTAAAGAAAATTATCTATGCACGACCTGTGTCAAATTGACTAATACCGTTATTATGTATGATATTTTTAACCAATATAATAAAGGTGATGTTGATATGTATGAAAAGTTTTTTTAAATACTAAATAGATCGATTCTAAAGTTAAGTTATCTAATTATATATTTTGTTAAAATTCAGATACCATTTGCAATACTAATCCTATTTATAATGTTTAAAACAACACTATATATATATATACATATAACACATATATATGCACATGTGAATGCATGTATGAGTTCGTGAGAAGATGCATAAAAAATAAAAGAAAATTCTTTAACATGTCTAAGGAATATTAGTGTATGTATATTTTATATAAAAAAATCTCTATATTTTTCTATCATTACATTTTTCCGCTATAAATCACGAGTTTATGACCACTAAAGGTTAGTTACAATATTAGATACCTTTTTTGTTAATGTATAATTCTTTATTAACTTGTAAGAAAGCAATGATACATGTAGACTATTTTTTTTAATTTTTTTTTATGTAGAATCTTTTTTTTTTTATGTTTAGTATTTTTAATAAAAAATTTTGCTGGAGATAGATATAGGCATGATTCGGTTCCAAAGCGGGAACCAATAGACGTTCTACAATCGCAATTGGACAGTTACTAATTCCAAAACTAATTATGAAACACTAGTTCATGATTATGGGCAGTTTTTTGGCTAGAACCTAATTTCCCCGTTCTATTAAAAGAAGAAAAAAAATTTTAATAAAAAATTTTGCTGGAGATAAATATAGGCATGATTTGGTTCCATAGGAACCGATATAGATGTTATAAAATCGAAACTGGACTGGTTAGCTAATTCCAAAACTGTTATGAAACCGCTAGTTTCATGGTTCTGGGTAGTTCTTTACCTAGAACCGGTGGAACTGCCGATTAAAAAAATAAAAAATAATATTAAATATATAATTATTAATATTTAAATTATTTCATATAAATAGTAAAATTTATTACTTATCTAAAATATTTAATATGTTATTATTAACAACAAATAAATATAGTTTAAAATCATATATAATTAGTTTAAATAAATTTCTCTTAAAAGAAAATTTATTTCCTTAATAATGTGAGACTATTTTTTACATTGTAATTTTTTTTTTTTACTTTCTAGAATATGCAATCTCACATTACTAACTACAATTGATATTGGATGTGTTTGTATACAAACAAATGTGTATTCTAAAAAATTAAAAAATTGATTAAATAATTTAACACTTTTAGAACCAATAATTATTTTAAGTTTAAAATTTATTTTATTAAAAAATTATTTATTTATTTTTATTTAAAGAAAAAGGATAGTTCTACAATTAAATGGAACCAGACAGAAACGTGGAAGACGGTTTCGATTCGATTCAGCTCCAGAAACCGTGCCCATATCTTTAGGGCCCTCTCACTTGCTACCATCTTTTAAATTCAATATGAAAACATCTGTTAATTATAGATCTCTAGTGATGGCAAATGTGGAAAATTTTTATAAAACATTTCCTGAAAAACAAATACACCCAAAATTTCCCTAGCTTTTTGAAGATTTCTTTTTTGCCGGCGGTCCAAGAATTCTATCCTTTAATATACGAGATAAGATAAAGATAAAGGCCCAAAAATATCAATACATTAGAGAAGTAAACTGTCTTCTCAAGCATTATTTCTATGTATGAAAAGATGCAAGTATCACCTCAGGTTTAATTCCTCCACCAATAATTTGCTCCCGTAAATTGATTATATTCATAAATTGATCGTTATCGAATGTACTAACTATGGACATTAAAAATGGGACCAACAAGTTTTTATTATAGAAGTAACAGTACGAGACAATTTTTAATCATACATTATTGTCCCATATAGATCACATCAAAAAGCACATGATGGCATCCAAGAAGCCTCCTCTTTAACTTCAGTGGCGTCCCTTTTGCTATTAAATGCTCTTTATCTAAGTGGAGAGCCCCATGTATTTATTCACCAGTATTACAATCTATAATTAGATGTGCATAGTTCATTTATATTGGTTTACATATCTAAAAAGGCACCCATTGTTCAAATTTTTATTAATTTTTGGCTTATTAATTAATGGAAAAAGTATCCTTTTAACCTTAACGTTTAATTACTTTTTTTTTTTTATAAGTTCTCAATCTTTTTCTTTATCAAATGTCTTAAATTATTAAGTGCACGTATAACACATATCGGTTTCATATTAGTTTTCAATAATTAATTCAACAAAATAACAATATTGATTCTATTTATTTACTATAATTAAAAAATAATATCATTGTATGTATTTAAGAATATAAAATCAATAAAATTGCATAAATAATTAGAAATATTGTGTCTATCGTACTCACCTTAATCTACTAGTCTAACGCCAAAAGAAAATAATAAATACTAAGATGAATAGAAAATTTGACGTATTTAATAAAAATCATATTTTTGTAAGTTTTTGGGAACGTTAAGAAATTAAATAAAAGAAAAAAAAATCAGTGACTCAAAAAATAAAAGTAAATATCAAAAGTAAAAATATAAAATAGCAAAATTGAATATGAACGGTAGTCGGTAGCCAATACTCTTATTAGACTAGTACAAAATACAAATGAGTGCATACATTTCAAGCATCGGAGAAAAGAACACAAAAACTGTGCATACATCATTCAAAATCATAGGTAAGTTTAGTTTATTAAGCAAAAAAGGAGCTGATGACATAATAAAGTGGAAATCACAACATATAGGAAAATAGAGAGTTGAATAGAGAGTAGACAAGAGAGAGCACAATTTGTACTCGTTTTCTTTGGATGCATGTAAAGAATGCAAACTGGTCTAATATGATTGTTGACCAACGTTCATTCTTAAACTAGCGAATTCAATTTTGCTTTGCAAAGACCGCATAATATAGTCCGGCAATGTCTCATAACAATTTATAACTAAAGTGGTATATATGTTTTGAGTTTTGTATTATTTTGACCGTTTGTTGCAGCCTTCAAAGGTCTTGATGCAACAATATTGTTCTTGTTGTTGTTATTTCTAAATTCTTGGTTAGAGGCATCTAGGCTTAAGTTGTCTAAGGGAACACCTAATGCTAGACTTATAGACCTGTTAGTTCTCTAATGGTTAGGACCACTATAAATTGGGTCATCATAGGAATGAATTGGGGTGAGTCTGAGATGGGTTTTTTAAAACCTAAACATCCTGATAGCTTATAGGTGTCCTAAAATTCATTTCAAATCTTATAGGGTTTTTGTCTATACACCCAAAATATATCTGATAGACCTTATAGGATATTTGAGCCTAGGGGTGTGCAAAAAAAAACCGATAAAACCAAAAAATTGAATCGAAACTGAAAAACCAATTCGAAAAATATGGTTAATCGGTTTCGGTTTGAGGATCACAGTTTTTATTTTTTTCGTTTCGGTTTGGTTTGGTTTCAGTTTGTAACCACAAAAAATGACGGTTAATGGTTAACCGTTTTCAATATTTATAAATATATTATATGTATAATTTACATATATATAATTATTTTTTTAAATATATATATACACATATGATTTACATATACATATAATTTACATATATTAATGTTTTTTGGATTTTGATTAAAGTACTATTTCCTATATTTGATGGGAGTTGATGTGGTAATTGATTAATTTGATTTTGTTGATGATGATACATTAAAAGGCTTGTTTTTCTCATTTTCCTTAATTTGATTTTCTTTTTTTTTTATAGCTATTGTAATATATATCATAATTTAAAGAAAAACTCTGATAAAATATAAAAAAAAATTGTTAAAATTATCAATTTGATTTATTGAAACCATTACATTAAATGGTTAAATCGAAATCGAAAACCGAAAAAACTAACCAAACAAAATGGTTAATCGTTAAGACGGTTAACCGTTTATAATGAACCGGTTAAGAATTGCGATATTAAAAAACCGATCATTACGGTTAGGTTCAAAAAATAAGACCACGGACCGGTTAATCGATCCATGAACACCCCTACTTGAGCCTGAACTCAAACTCAATAGACATAATAATTGTTTAAACTAAAATTATTTTCAATTTAAAATTATCTAAAGAAAATCCATTTCTGATAGCAGACATGTGTAATTGTCTTCCTCCTTACTCATGGAAAAATTTATCCCTTTCCATTATGTGTTTGTGTATAGAATCAATCCTTCCAAATTTATATTCCATTAGCTTAATGTTGAACAAGTCGCCATGATTAATTAAATAAGATATTATTAAAAATGAATCCTCTAAAAATTAAAAATTGCATATTCCATTTATTAAATTGAATTAGTACCTAAAATTTATGAACTTAAAATTAGTTTGAATTTCAATTTATTAAATTAGTTTTATTGATTGAAATAAGTTTTCAAAAATATTTCTCTCTCAATGAGTTTGAGTTCCTGATAGGTTTTGTAGTTGTTTAAGAACTCAACCCAAAATCTTATAAGGTTTTGCAAAAGTTTCAAAAATACATCATAAACCTTATAGGGTATTTATCAAATTGAGTAGGCTAGATACCGTATAAGAACTCAACTTGTTGCATCCTTAAGTCATTGTTTAAGACCTAGATGAGTAGGTTGTAGTTAGGGCATAGGGTTGATGCCATGTGCCCATGTTCACCCATAATCTTTTAATTTTTAATGGGATGGGTTGAGTAAAGGCTATGTGCTTGTGTTTAAATGGATGTGAATCAGACACATTTTTATTATAAGGATAATGAGAAGATTTGTTATGATATAAAGAAGTGTGATTAGGAATGGTAGGTTTGTATATTAATATAGGTAATCATAAGTTAAGCAAAAGATGCTAATTTTCAAAGTAGACATTTTCACCAAATACACCATAAGCTACACAATAATTGTATTGATGGATGTAATTAAGAGAATTTTAGTAGCATAAGTTTTATTAAGAAATAAAGTTGAATGATAAGAATCCTTATAATTCTAAAACAAGGACTTGAGATATGGTATAGTATTTTTATGGCATGTATAGTTTACCAAATGAAATAAGGTTGATAGAAAATTGTAATTTTTTAGAAATATAATAGAGAAATAATAGTAATTATTTTTTGAGCATTTAAAAAGTAGCATATTGCTAGGTTAGGATTTCATGGGTAAATATGGATATACGTTGTGGAAAAAAAAAAACAAAAAGAAAACAAGGAGTAGCTATTCATTTGATCATGTAAAAAAATTGCAATTCTCATATTGTAGTAGTAGAAATTTTATAGAATAGATATTTTGTCAATTAAACATGAGAATAGATTTGTAGGAAAGAATATCATTTTTTTCATTATTATGAAATAGATTTTATGTGTTGCTACGGAATTTAAGCCTGGCATGATGATTGCTAAAGGGATTATAAATGCCAAGTTATCTCAGATATAAATAAGTTTGAAAACTTAAATAATAATTTTCAAGTCTTAAACTACACGTAGGATATAAAGGAGATGATAGTTGAGTTTGTAGGAGGCTTTGGTTTTTTCTATGAGAGGTGGAGAGGGAATTTTTTGAAAAAAAAAAAAATTGTGCTAAAACTATGCACATAAAGGAACAACACTGTAATTATATTTTCAAGCATCCCAATTCCCAATATGAAAAATGGCTTTGTGAAGCATCATGATTCTTGACATATTGATTTCCATTCATTAAATTGTGTTTAGATCAATTTATCATCTTAAAGTAACACATCCCAAATTAAAGCTTACAATAATACATCTATTTGTGGAAGTTGCAACTTTCCAATAAAAAACAATTTAAAGCTTATATATTAAATGTAATAGTGGTGAAAATCCTCTTCCTTTGGTGAGACTTTATTCGAAGTTTATTTTTATGAACTTTGAACAAAGTCTTATTTCCATAACACATGAGATTTAAACTTTGATTAATCATAGATGACAAGCAAATAAACACATCTATTTTATATTTTGTCTAAATCACTTTTATACAAGATTTCCACTACATTTTGTCTAATCACTATTCTTACTCAAGTCTTACAACTTCAACTAAATATTGACCTCCTGATAGTTCTGAGTTATCTTAAACCTTAATTTAAGGTACAAAACTCATAATTAACAATCTATTTAACATGCTCCTATTTGACTTTCAATTACTAATAACACAAGTCGATTGTTTATAACAGTGCTATAACAATAGTATCAATTAGATTTGAGTTAATTGATATGCAAAATTCTCAAACTTGCTACATGTCAACAAACACTACACGCTTATGTCATAAATAGAAAACTCACATATAACCACATTCATATCCTTTTGAGTGGATTTTTCTTTTCCTAAACATGTTTATGGCTATGTATTTATTCTAATTTCATGAATCTACAAAAGAAAATTCATCAAACCAATAAGTTGAGGCCAAATTAATGTTCACATAGGTGGATTCTATTAAAATAATTGATTTAGATATATATCCATCCATCATTCCATTTAACATTTAGTATTATATATACATTGTCAATTATGTTTTATTTTACCTCTCAAACTTTTAACCAGTAATATGATGGAATAAAGTAGTGTTCCCACCATAGTCAACTAAAGAGTTCTATATCTATTTTGCAACAATACATTTTGGGCAAATTACACAAGAATGTATCAATGTTTATGGATAAGTTCTTTTAATATTTTAACCTTTTAAGTGGTTAAAAAGAAAAATTAATACTTTAGGAAATGAATCAAATGGCTATTTACATTTCGTAAAATTCATTTGAGATATCAATGTTTGAATTAGTTTTCAATCAATTTTTTCTCAATTTTCCTCAACAATCTAAAATGAATACTTTGTTTGACTCATTTTGCGAAACATTGATTTCTCTGTTTAACGTTTTGAAACATTGATATCTTGACTAAATTTATCCCTAAACATTAATTTATCCTTTTAATCACTTGAAAAATTGATACCTTAAATAACTCTACCTCAAACTTTGATAAATTTTCATGTAATTTACCTAATATATATATATATATATTATTAAGTTCTCTTGGCATTCCTTTTGTTAAAGGATCTACTAAATTACTATAGATCTTATGGAGCTTCTACGGTCCCGTCGATGGGATCATCCAACCATTAATCTAACCTTATAAATAAATATAATAAATGGAATATTAACTATTTTAGTGATTCAACCACGGTTGGATATGGTGTGAGTCGTTAGATGGTGATGGGACAGGTCCCGTCAAAATTAGTGGCGGGACCATAATTTTCCTAGATCTTAATATAAGACATTACTAGAACTTTATCTCTTATTAATTCTCTACGTTACTGATGTCTTTTACCGATATGTCTAACTTTCCATTAGAGGTTTTATTATAGCTTTACGATGTTGTGAATTCACTATCACAAAAGATTTAAATGATTGACTTTGTTTAGATTATATGTTTCTCATTTGTATTAAAATGATATGTGTAAATGTGTTTAATTTGCATTCTTTTTTTTTTTTTTATATATTTGATCTTTTCATGAGAACTGTCAATAGTTTTTTATTTGTATGTATTTTTTGATAATCAAGTTGTTAGAGAAAAAGTTTGAAAAAGGTGTCTGTATTTGCTAAAAATCTATCCAAACAGACCCATCGTTTGTGATAACAACTTTATTTCCATTGACAAATTCCTCAACCATTCTACTTTTTTTCACTACAACAAGTGTTATAAAGCCAACCTTCATTGTTTAATTCAAAATACGCACGTGTTTTTTGGACACAATTGATGTTCTCCCATCTAAGATATTAGCTTCTAATACAATTAAAAAGTCATCATAAGCTAATCCGAGTTCTATAATTTTCTCTGAAAAAAACCCACCGGATATATCTTACTAATGCTCCATACTAGAATTATTCTTGAATCGTAACAAATTGCTCATATCGCAGGTAATATTAGATATAGTCTATTAGTGAAATATACATTGAGCTCTTAGTAGCATCGGCATATTCTAATTGTGCTATAGTTTAAATCTTGTTTTCTCTTGCTTAAAATAAGGATCATAAGGAGTCATGAACTATTTAATGAGTGTTTAAACTTGTCAAGAATATTTAATGGTTAGATACTTTATGCAATAAGATTGACAGATCTAAACCTTAATCTCTAGAGAAAAAGAGAAGTAGCCAAAATATATAAGGGTCAGCATAATCATTCTTAACATAGAAAATGGTCTACATTGGTTCATCTTTGTTTACATGATTAAACAAGCATGAACTGATACAATATTTTTAAGCAGCTTAATTCAATTTATAGCATCGATTTTCCTTTTTCTTTTGGTTTTAATTCCTCTGCATTGTATTGTATTTTGAGGCATTAACTTTATGCCTTATTTAATAAAATTTAATTGAAATATACATAAAGAGAAGATTTATCAAGATAAAATCATGAAAGAAATGGTAAAAAGGAAATAATAAAAGAGAGAACAAATGTAATTTGATTTGAACAAATTATTTAAGGTGATTTGATTTAAAAAGTAATTATTAATTAATCAAACCATACAACAGTTCAAGTTCAATTAACCTTCAAACCTGTCACGCCTCAAAGTGGGCCATAGTCATGACAACCCGTGACGAATACTTCATTAAATTATTTAAGTATTTGCGAAGCATCTTATCATACAAACATACTTTATATCCAATGTAATATATATATATTTATATATATAGGTACATAATAGGTGAAGGAGTTTCAATACATAAGTATCTCGAGCCTATCTCAAGAAGTACCTACTAATGTTCATAAAGTAACTAAACATACATCTCACTAGTCTAAAATCAAAATATCAACCATCAATGGAAATAACTGTATCTAGATAATCTCTTGCAGTTAGGGGTGCAAATGAATCAAGCTAGTTTATAAACTACTCGGGCTCGACTTGATATTTACTCGAGTTCGATTAAAAAATAATTGAGTCAAGCTTGAGCTCGAGCTTGAGCTTGAACTCCATCTACTCGAGTAGTTGATCAAGTCGAGCTTGAGCTTCGGTTATTTAACTCAATTAGCTCGGGAATCTAATCGAGCTTTACTGGACTCGTTCAAGTATATATATTATTCAAATTCAATCGAGTATAGGTATTATATAATTAAATTAATTAAAATTAAAATTATTTTTAATAAATCGAGCATAAGCAAGTTTAGCTGAGTTGAGCTCAAACTTATATAATGTTATTTCAAGTCGAACTCTAGCTTAAACTTTTACGCTCAGTTGATCTCGAGCTGAGCTCGAGTCTTAAAATTTTGAGTCGAGCTTGAGCTCAACATTGTACCTTGTTGACTTAACTTGTTTACAACCCTACTTGCAGTATCCCCGAAATCCCAAAAGTAACTATTGTTTTTCATATTGTCAATATATCAAAGTTGTAAATATGCTTGAAAGTACCTAGGACAGTAATCAAACTATAGATGAATGAGCAAAAACCACAGCTTAGTGAGATGGAAGTGTAATATTCTCATTACTACACAACAAGCAATAACAAACAAGTTATCAATTATATGTTATGCATAAACAAGCATATATAATGGAAACATCACATGTAATTTTCTAGTAACCAACGTGAAGTCTAGGGTATAAACCCTCCTTTAACGGGAATTAGTAGTTCCATTAGTGTTCGGTCGTCCAATCACTTTCTCTTAATTTGCAAGTTTTAAGGTACCTTAAATGCAACGCTGCTTAGATATCTTAAATGCAATCTTAATATAGAATGTCCAATATAGTTCTCTTAATACCTACGGATATCTTAAATGCAGTTCAAGGTAGGCTTAAGATACCTTAAATGTAGCCCTGAATGCATAAAACTTATAATATTACCCACAACAATGAATAGTTTATGTTTTAGTAATACACCACTTCCCCAAATCTTTTAGTTCTTATTACTGAAACGGAATACTTAAAACAATTATTAGGAGAATCTAAATAAACTTGTATTCAAAAACTATTTTCTTAATACTTGTGAATACATTAAGTACAGTCGAGTAGTTTAAATTTTCTGTCTATCCATTGTGTGAATGATGGTATTAAATGATGCAAGACATCATGCAATGCAAGTCAAGTTTTATTGTGTCCCAATATTCATTAGTAGATTCAAGGATGACTAATGAGGATATAATCTAAGCAATTCACATAAAATGCAAAAATACACTTTTTTAATAAAGTAATCAATATTCATACAACTTATCAATCAGAATAATTCAAAATTTACAATCACAAGTCTTTATTGTAAGTTTTATATGAAGTTCAATAATAATATTTAAACGCATACTTTTTATGATTAATGAACTATAAACAAATCAATGAGTAATTTTTAATTTTTTTTATTAATTCGTAATCATCATATCATATAGTATATCAATAAATTATCTCATATACCATATTATTATATTCAAAAGGTTTTTTTTATATATTTATATATTCGCATACGAAGCGTGGCATTTATATTTTTGCATTGCAATATTAATGCTTGTAAAAATACCACTCTTTCGTGGTTTTAATTTATCTAAAAAATGGAAAGGTCTCGGCGTTGAATATCTGGGAACATCGAAATTACCATAGGCACCATAATATTTGCCAAGCCAGTTAATGATAAAGAGGGGGAAGCTTTAATTTTTATGAGGATTCTTCTCATGTTTGTTCCTGTAGGTGAGAATGAGGATTGGTTCCAATATTACTATTATTATTTTTTTTCTTTTAAATTTCCGAAGGTATTCCCGCCATGCATCTGGTAAACATAGTAAAATCCTCGTCTTATTAGGTTGTTTATTGAATCGAAAATCTAACTAAAATAAACCGAATAGTAAAATGTAGTTTTTTTATATTTTGGTAGGTTTAGAAAAAACCTAAACAATTACGATTTGGTTCGAGAGGTCAGATCGAACTAAACCGTTTGAACCCGAATCGAACCGTTTCACATTAAAAGAAATAAAAATAAATAATAGCCATTTTACTTATTTATAACTTTGAGCATTATATATTAGGACTTGTATTACTCTAAGATTAATTCAACGAAATAAAAAATTCTTATCATGTGACACATTTATAGGAGCAAGTTTTATACTAGGTTGCAACATCTACAACCAATAACACTGAGATAATTTAGAACTTTAAACTAATTAGTATAATAAAAATTTATATACATTATAAAGGATGAATATTATAAGTAAATGTGGAATTTATGCAAAAGAATAATTTTCCCAGTTAGTGTTATAGATTTATTAAAAATATATGTTATTTTAAATTAACATTGAAAAATAATTTTAAAACGAGATAATATTTGTTTTTTGAAAATTTTACACATATGACTTGATATAATGATAAGTGACTTTAATTTTTGTGTGATATTTCTTAATCTAAACATCTTTTTTTTTTCTTGCGAATTCAAGTGACTATTAATATTATTTATTAAACTAAATCTTTTAAAAGCAGTTCAAACCAGATTGATCCAAACTGAATTGCATGTGAAGCGGTTTAGTTCAAAACCCCAAACCATTAAAAGCAGTTTGGTTTATTAAAGGTTTGAACCAAACCATGCGGTTCGGTTCGTTTAATCCCTCAACCGAACCGAACTGAACCATTAACATCCCTATGTGTTATTATTATTTTTTTCTTTAAGTTTTATTACAAGTAAATTCAAACACTTTCCGACTCAAAGTCACATAATACATAATCCTAGTATCATCAAATAATTTAATTTAAATTCTAACAAGTACAAACAATGTGGCAAATAATAAAAACTTTCCACTCACTTTGACCTAATTTAATCAAAGTAATCCTCCGATTGATTGAATATTCAAAGTTGTCATCTAAAACATAAAAAATATTTTCTATAATTAATGTATTTAAATATAATTTTATAATAACTAAAATCGTAAAATTTAATATTTAATATTTTCAAAAATAAAAATAATTGATGTAGGTGAAAGTTATAGGTATTAGAAGTTTATTGAAGGTTTTTGTATATAAATAATCTGATAATTCAAAATTTAAGAAAATGGAAAAAAGAAAAAAAGAAAAACAAGGTGAGTAGACGGAAAGAAATGGATGTGTGTATATACATTTATACACGTGTTTGTATGTGTTAGGAAGCCTTGGTCGAGAGAAATCCAAAAGAGAAAATAGTTTTGACTTCAGAATTACCGGCGTGATTCCTAACTTGGGGAGCAAGCGGACACACAAAGGACGATTTAGATATATATATACTCATTCGATAATACATACGATAGATACATATTTAATAATATTTTTAGATATCTATTATATTGAATATTTTGAACATTATAATATATTTAAAATTTTCAGTTTAAGACTTTTTTTAAGCTATAATATCCATTATAATAAACTATAACTTATTTATTTAGGATTTAAGTTATTAGTTTGACATTTTATAATCTATTAGTAATATATTATTTTTAATTTGACTTTGCCTATATTTTATTATTATAAAATTACGGGTCTACACAAAAACAAAGTGTATTTCATTTACACACCAGAAAATTGACCTCAGAGGTTAATTATGATTTCTTCTACTTTGCTCCTTTACATAAAGTTTAGGATACATAACAAATGTTTGCTCCACACGTGCCTAACGTTCTTACTTTTGAAATTATTCGCTTATTTTCCTAAATCTCAAAAAAAAAAAAAAAATTTTAAGAAGTCATATTATAATATTTTGCTCTTAGAGATAATATAAATTTTAAAAAATTACTAAAAGCTTCTCCGTATTATTTTCTAAAGGGTCGAAATGGTAATATGAAGACTAGTTCTTCTTCTTCTTCTTTTTTTTTTTTTTGGGCCATACTTCATTACATATAGAGCAAATTGTGTTTATTTATAATTTATCCAAAAGTCTATATATATGTATATACATAATAGATTTGATTTTAAATAATTCCCCTAAGCATTGAACTAAGTATAGATATACCTTGTCAATTTTCAAATTATACAGTAAACCCCTGTAAATTTTATGAATTGAAAAGATCAAGGTTATCTGATATGCACACTAAATTCCAAATTTAAGGGAGTTAATATATATTTTAATAAGTCTGAAGGAATATATATGCATGACTAGCAAAGTTTGGAGAGGATAGTTCGAAGTCCTAATTAAGGGTAAAATGCTAATTTATCAAAATTAAAAAAAAAAACATTGGTAATATTTAAAGGTTTAAAATATATAGCCATACAAAAATAAAAATTTATGGATTTATTAATTCGTTTATTTTTAAATTATGTTAGAATTCATCAGTCATCAATGACAACTATAGAAGGAATTTTTCTCAATGGAATATTCTGTTATTAATTACATAAAAACATATTTAATTTATAAGATATAATTTTGATACGTAGATATATGAGTCATAATTACTTTAAAAACTATCAATTACTTTATCTACATATTAAAATATAATTTTTAATTAACCATCGCAGGCACACATATATATACGCCGTATTGTGTAATACCGTCAAATATTTTCCCTTAATTCACAGGTTG
Source organism: Combretum micranthum (assembly GCA_024138025.1). Lineage (NCBI taxonomy): Eukaryota > Viridiplantae > Streptophyta > Magnoliopsida > Myrtales > Combretaceae > Combretum > Combretum micranthum. The sequence continues at coordinate 480,083 of JAMXBD010000438.1, forward strand.
TTTTGTGTTGTCCTTTTTCGTGGTGTGCTAGGTCGAGCCACTCCACACCTGCATGTAGTATCCTCGTTTATCCGCGCGTCTCAAATCTCAACCACCCTGTTGTGCTCGTACAGTACTTATTTACTGTGCATATGTATACAAATTACGACATGGCAACATATTGCAACCTCTTCACTGCTGTTTCACTGTCCAAAATACTCAAAAACATGGTCCCACAATACTTCCTTTGTACACTACTTTAATTAAATCAAAATTATATGACGACATAAATCACTAAAAATATTAAAAATCATAAAATATTAAAAAATAAAAAAAAAAACAACCACCAAACCCATGACCTTTTTCTTTCTATATAAACCTCTTTATACATCAATTCTACCATTCACTCCCCTTCTCATTCACTCGCCTTCTCATTCAAAATCTCATCTCTTTCCCTTGCACATTTCTTAGCTTTTAGAACGGACCTTTTTAAGAAACTCTAAATGGACCACGCGCCGATGAACGACCTCAACTCCACATCAAAAACATCGACAGTTCCGCACTCGCCATGGCATTCACCGGTTCCATATCTTTTTGGTGGTTTAGCAGCCATGTTAGGTCTAATTGCTTTTGCTCTCCTAATCCTAGCATGCTCCTACTGGAAGCTTTCTGGTTACTTAGAAAGTGGTGACAACAACAGTAACAACCAAAACACAGACCTTGAAGCTGGTGAAGGCAAAAACAATGATGAAACAAACAACAAATCCACTGTCTTTGAAGAGAAAATCTTGGTAATCATGGCAGGTCAAGCGAAACCAACTTTCCTAGCCACACCTGTCTCTAGTAGACAATCTTCGTTTGGTGATAATAGTAATTGTGGAACATGTACTTGTGATAAGAATGAAAAAACGGAGCCCCAAGAAGCTGAGATGGTGAAACAGAGCAATGATGTGTCGGAGAGCAATGAGAGTTCTAACCAGAGAAACTAGAGCCATTTTCTGATACCCTTTGAAGGGAAAATAAAAACCCACGTCTCGAGGTTCAAAACTTTTTTCCATGTCTGAATTGTTCTGGAGGTGCCTTGTGACAGGAGCTTGAGCCTGCATCTGTCACTGGATTGGTCTCTTTCTCTTATTTTCCTCCTGTTCTTTTTCTCTTCTCCTTTTCCTGATTCGGAAAATGTATATACTTTAATTGAGATTGAATGAAACAACTAGTAGTACTAAGTCTTCTCAAAGAGTTTCATATTTGTTTAATTTTTCAGTTCATGCTATTTTTTTTTTTTTTTACAATAATCTATCTTATCATCTTAGAAAATCAATTTAATTATGGATGGATATTTATTCTTCCGCCATAAGCACATATATAAGATTAGTGCTAAACACATGTAAAGCAAATAATATATATGTCATTATATATTGATTCTTTATCTAGCCGCTTGAATTAACTTTACTCTCGAGATAACTTAAGTAACAAATTTCTAAACTCCAGCCTCAATCAAACTAAAAATTAAAATTTAACTCTGTAACGAATCCATACAAATGACACCGTTTTGTACATATCGAGTAAAATTCGGAAAAAAAAGTTATCATTGCAATCTAAATAACGGTTGAATTTACAAGAAGCTTATCATGATCTGTATTGAAACATTACAAAGGTTAATGTAACTTTTCATTTTTATGAGTTGGTTTAAATCCAGGGACTAAGACAATTCCGGAAATGAAGCAAGGGGTCCTGTTTTGAGAAAGATTAGTGGCTTGTTACACAAGTTTGATGTTGAGAGCTTATTGGGATTGAATTAGGACCCTCTCTCTCTATATATATATGTATATGTATAAAGTAATCTATCATAATTGGACGAAAAATTTTATAATCGATGAAATTACTATCATAATTAGGGACGGAAACTAAATTTAAATAACCAATAATAGCAATAGTTGTGTAGGCTGTGTGATTTTCAGTTTGGGAAATGGGTATACACGTGTACGGTGGTGGGATGAAGATAAGAGGTGTACGTGTCTGATGCGGCGTGGTGAAATTGCACAAAGAAAGGCTATAAGCAATGTGGAGTTTTAAGGAGTTTCACTTTGATGAAGTGATAGACACAGTGTTATTTAAGCTTTCATAGCCTTTTCCCTAGGTTATATTCTTTGTCTTGCAATGTGGCATCTGCAACAAACCATTTTGAGTTTTGTGTCCTTGGCATCTTCTATTATCATTAAATGCTCTTGGCCTAGATTCTTACTCAATACTCAAATTAGAATGCGTACTGTTAAATATAAAAAACTATTGGCCCAAAAGAATATTGATATAATTTATACATTTTCTAATTAACTATCTAAAGTTTTTTTTTTTTTCGGACAAAACAAAAAATTTTAGGATATTTGGCCTTCAGCTCTAATCAGCCACCTGAGAACCGGCTATCCTCCCACTTTTTATGAGAAGATCACCAAGACATCTTGTCCGAATTGATAATTTGGTATCTAAATTTTATCATTATTTCTATCAACTATCTAAACATTGTCGAAATTTCGTCATTAGCTATTTTTATATATTTTTTGTAATTAATTATCTTATCTAGTTATTATAAATGAATCTGAAAAAATTGTACATGAAAAATTGACAATTTTGATCTTCAGATAGTAAGCTGTATAGATTAGTTTAGGCAGTAAATGTTATGAATTCAGCAAAGTTAGTCAACCATCATTTGCTTCTATACAAGCTTGGGTTTTATTTTTTTCCGATGACAATTTTATTTTTAACCTATCATACGACTGTTTAATAAATATACACAAGCAATATATGGTAGATTTATTGAAATGTTGGGCGGTTTTAACAACTGGAATAATCGAGGAAAATATATTATATAACTTATTTATATCTTAGTGCACTAGGGTAAAAATAAATATCTACATCAAATATAGTGGGTTCATGATTGATGCTTGCCTTTTGGTTTTCCTTCATGCTTGCTTACGATCCATCGACTTATTATCATTATTATTAAATCCCTCCACTGAAAATGCCATATCATATTTGGTTTTTAGCACTAGTGAAACTATGCTCATCTAACCATCATTCAATATTGGACTAATGCATTTTTATTATTTAAAACGATGCGATGACCCATTTTTTACCGGCACTTTATTATCAAAGTCCTTTTGGTATTTACACAAGGTTACTTAATAAAAATTATATAATCTAAAAGTGTTGATTATGTATGTATATCATGGAAAATATATAATTATATAATAGTGATAGAACTAGATGGCATAAAGTTTTGCTTAAAAAAACAAAGATATAATTATAAGGCTCGTTTACTTCGCTGTATGGAATAGAAGATGAATGGAATTCAAACTCAACGGGAATGTGATAAGGCTATAATGATTAATAATATTTGTTTAATATAAAATGTTAAATAAGTAATTATTAGAGTAAAATATAAAATATTAATAATTCCCCTTATATCTATTATAGAGAGAGGATAATTGTATATGTAATATTTTCAAAATAGGGCTATTTATGAAAAATTTGAAACATAAACCATTGAATGGTAATCCATAAGTGTGGGGACATGGATCCTTATTTATCATTTTATGTAATAGTACTTCATAATGAATTGTTATAATAGGAGCTTTACATGGAACGAAAAGGAAATAAATAGCTACTCATGCCAAGTGAAGAGGTTGATAGATTTGAAGATACTAAATTCACTTCAGGAGAATTTAGGTTACAACTACTACACTAAGTTTGTTAGGAGAGTTTTTAATGTGGAATTCCCTATGATACAATTAGGTTTTAATACTTGAATAGCAAAAATTCAAGTAGTAAACTATATTTTTGGATTTACATGAGATATTTTTTATAGTAGTTGCTTAGAGAACTGAGAGTGCAGGAGGGAAAAAAAACACAAAGAAATTTGTGCAAAAATTTGTAGTATATTAATGAAGTGGCCCCTTTTATATTTGAGAATAAATCATAGCTTTTACCAAGAGTCATAATGTTCAAGTTTAGAATTATTTCCATTAGATTTGAGTTAGATCAATTATAACATGATTTAGATCTTTAATCATGAATGGATAAGATCTAAACATATAAAATATTACAAAAATTTAATCAAAAGTTACAACTTTTCATATTTTAACATTATAAAAATTCTACAAATTTAATAAGTCTAGATTAATTTGCATTGTCACATCAACTATTGATTTTGTTCTCTCTCTCTCTCTCAAGAGATAATCAGGTAGGATCTTTCATATGAACTCTACAATCACCATTTTTTACTCATGTTCAATACCCATATCATTGAACTTTCCAAAAATAATAAAGTTTACATAAAAAATACGTAGTTAGCGGATTATTTTAATATATATCATCTTAATAATGCCTTCACAATACCATTTTTTTTTTCCCAGCGAAAACAGATACGTTATTTCAGACATATAACAACATGCGATCACTACACACCAACTGGTGGTCCAATTTCACAGTCAAGACATAACACGTAAGCTAAAGGGCCTGGGGATTTAAATCTCAAAAATACATGTACAAAACCCTTTTTAATTAATGCTATAGCCTAATGGATACAAGTGTTAATTCTTCTAGAAACAAGAGTGCATAGAAACTAAAGTATGATTTAGGCTTGGTTATATCTTAGAATTAGATTTGGGATCCTTCTTTTTCCTTGAGTCCAAATAAACATAATTGATGAATCAACTTTGACACGGACGACTCTTGGCCATTGTTTTATGGTGCAATCTGCTAAACTTTGCCGTCCGACACGATTTCAGTGGTTCCAAAAGACACGTTAATCAATTGACTGGAGTTCTGGTCACTTTGTCTGACGTGCAATCTTCAGGCCGCTTCCACTTAAGCAGCTTGGAGACACTTGTTGTTGGAGTTGTACTAGATTCGAAGCAGTACGAAGTATATGTTATTGGAGTTGTTTTGCTATGTAAATTGAATGGTGCATAATATGGTTTGTGATTGGCCGGACACTACCCGTTGATGGTAATTGCTACCATGCTGGCTATTTGTTCCAATATTTAGTGGCTTGAAATGAAAATTCATGCAAACAACAATCATCATCAGACAATTAAATAAAAATGATGTATGGGAAGCCACCAAGAAATGATCACCTGTCCAACAATAATTTATTACTTTCTATGTGGGAAGCTGGCTCCATCTTGCATTTGGAATAGTGACTTCCACATACTAGCTTGTACATTAATCATTCATTGGAGTTGGTACAGATAAGGATATAAAGTGATTGTGGTAATAATTCATGGTTATTGATGTTTGTCAACATTATACAATTAATATAAACTAACATCATTACTTGCCACATCCTGATTGGATCATCGCATACATATTCTTGTTTAGGGCAAAAACAATATTAGTTTACAACAAGAACCAAAGTTACATAGCATGCAATCTTTTATCATAGGCAATATGATGATTGATGGTCATAGGATTCCTCTTATCTCTTTCCCCACTTATATTTTTTTTTTTTTTAAATAAAGAATATTATTAGAGGGTTTACATGATAAAATTGCTTAATGTATACCATATGGAAAAATACTTAAGTAGACCCAGTTTATTGGTTAGGTAATGCCAATAAATGAATGAATAAATAAATAAAGAAGATAAAGAAATAGATTGGATCTCTTTATTTTATCATTTTGTTGTTTTGGACATTATTATCATTAGGTATAATTAGAGCATACAACATAATATTTTAATTATAAGATTTTTATTTTATTTTTGTATCCAATATATGATAGTGTGTATATATATATATATATATATGATATGGTATTAATAAGGAGGTTTAGTAGAATGACGGAAGTTTATTTCTGAACGAAGAATAAAAGGGAGAAAAAGCAAAAGAGAAGGAATTATAAAAGGCTTAGTTGCTTTCTTCTACTATCTAGCAAGCATATAAATGTAAGGATATAGGAAGAGAGATGCGGCAGCAAGAAAATGTGTATTGTTAATTGTTTCTTTCTAAATAAAGATGGATTGAATATTAAAGTATAAAAATGAAGCATATCGTACGGGCAATAGAGCATTATCCCTAGAAAAGAATAGTGAACATATTGTACTACATCTTAGCAGTGATATGCTATAATGTTCTTCTCCACTTTAACGATAATACAATTGCATGCCAAGTGGACGACGTTCACAATTTTAATTTTTTTAATAAATTTTATATTCCCATATTTATCCACTAATTTGATCTTTTTTTTTTTTTCATTAATAAATCTGAAACTTCCTTTTGGATGGTTCATTATTTTTCATGTTAATGTTTATATTCGTTGCCTCGTGCGTGGTATACTCCTGCAGAGATTCCTCATCCCGAAACTACTAATATAAGTAAAGAGCTGGAATAAAAAAAAAAATAGAATGCGAAAGCATAATATGTCAATTCGATACTTCTTCTTTTGATGATTTGCTAGAATGCATTGAGGTTCAGTTTCCTGTAATGATGCCATATTACGGTATTAAAAAATAGTCTCTTGGTATATATTATATAAAGAGGAAGATTAGAGGAACATGAATTCTTCCCCTAGGTGATCGAATTCTTTGGGGGTGTAAGCATGAACACTATGTTTGGACAGAAGGACAATATGAGATGAGGAATTGAATAGTAAAAACTAAATTTATATATATATTTATATATGTATATTGGCCAGTATAACCTCTTTTTTTTTTTTTTTCATTTAAAGAAAAGAAGAAAAAAATGGATGGGATGAATTTTTGAGATATAAAAATTTCTTCCATTCCCACAAAAAATCTATTTTTATCAAGTATGGAAAAGGTGTGGAAGAAAAGTGGGCTATGAGTGGTACAATTCAAATATATTTTTTACGAAAAGATACTTGAAATTTTAAGATTCTTTGACAATTTAACACGTTTAAAAGGATTTCTAATAAAGTTTTATTCATAATCATTTCTTTTTGTTTTTTTTTTGTTCCAAAATATATTTTTCATTTTCTTTTCCTGTTTCTTCTAATTTCTTTTCTTTATCCCAAGCATAGCACAAAGTACATTAATGTTGCTATTTCAAAAGTGAAAATAATTCGAAAATAGTTGACCAAATAGAATAGGGAGTTTTTATGATCTAATGATGAAACATATTCGTCTAAGGTATGTCCAGTAATTTGGCATTGGATCTTTAGCTCGGGTATGTTCATTATCCAGGCTGGCATTGGCAATTGCTAACACAACACAATACGATTAAAAATATGACTACAAAAAGAAAATCCAAGACATAACATAGGGACATAGTTATTGAAGGAATATATCGTGTTTGAGAGAATTTCAATATGAATAATTCGAATACAAGAGTTTAGTATAAAAAGGAAAATAGAATTCTACAAGCTATTTATAGTCCTGTAGCTAAGTGCTGTAACTAACAAAACAGAATAATAAAACCTAGATAGCAACTGAACAATAACTATACAAAATAGGAATAAGACTAAACTAGGCTATTCTAAGAAAAATAAGTTAAGCATTATAGTCTAAGACTTAAGTCTCACTTAATTTTACATCCCCCCACTTAAGGTGGAGTCGAAAGAAGGCCTAACTTGAAACAAGAATAGGACAATTGTGGTGCCGGAACTAATTTCATGAGAAAATCCGCAAGTTGATTCTGAGAAGAAAAGGAACATACAAGAAACCAGAGCACACATGATCATGAATAAACTGGGAATCAAGATCAATGTGCTTGGTACCACTATGGAAGCATGGATGATATGCGAGTTGTTAAGCAACTTTATTATCTCTGAATAGACAAATTGGCAAATCAAAAGGAACTTTGAGATCTTGCAGAACATAAGAAATGTAGAGGACCTCTTTAATAGCAAATGCAAGACTTCTATATTCTGATTCAAATGAAGAGGTGGAAACTATGTACTGTTTTTCACTTTTCCAAGAAATAAGAGCATTACCTAATAAGATGCAATAACCAGAAACTAGTTTTCTATCTACTGGTGATGCAGCCCAATCATAATTAGAAAAACCTTGTAATTGGAGATTATTATGAAATAATAGAACAAACCAAGGTCTACTATCCTCTTGAGATATTTAAGAAGATGGAAATTTGCCTGTAGATGAGCATGGCAAGGTTTCAATAGAAATTGACTTAGCCAATGTACTACAAAAGAAATATCTGGTCTTGTAAATGTGAGATATAATAACCAACCAACCAACCAACCAACCAAACATCTATAGAAACTAGGATCATCAAGAGGATCAGTGGAAGTAGTAGTAAGCTTATAATTTGAAGCTAAAAGTGTCCTAACAAGCTTACAAGTAGACAACCCAAAATCAAAGAGGACATCAATGATAAACTCGCGTTGATTTAACATTAAACTAGAAATTGACTTGCACAATTCAAGCCCAAGAAGAAATGTGCTTCACTCAAATCTTTAATGGTAAAAGCATGATATAAATTAGATTTTAAAACTTCAATAGATGAAACATTACTTCCAGTTATAAGCATATCATCTATGTAAAGTAAAACCACGAGAAATCCTTCATCATTAGAGCGTATAAGTAAGGAATAATCATGCTGTGATTGAGAAAACCCATCTTCAAAACAAAAGGGGAAATTTCTAAATTCTACTGTCATGAGGCTTGTTTAAGGTCATATAAGGACCTTAACTACCTACATACTTGACTAGGTTAAGCTTTATCATACCCTTGAGGTAAAAACATGTAAATTTATTCATCCAAATAACCATAGAGAGATGCGTTATTGATAATAACCTAAAAAAGAGGCAAATCACGCGCAATAGCAATAGATAACAACACTTTAACAGTGCTAAGTCAAGCAACATGAGAAGAAGCCATATGATGGTCCTCACCCTCTACTTAAGTAAACCCTTTATCAACTAAATGTGCTTATATCTCTCAACACTACCATCAGCTTGATATTTAATTTTGTAGACCCATTTACATCCTATGGAACGTTTTCCTTTAGGCAATGTTGCTAGTTCCCAAGTATTATTAGCCTCTAGTCTGTCAAGTTCCTTTTGCATAGTCTCAACCCACAAGATATCTTGTGATGCATGCAAATAGGAATAAGGTTCTCTAGTAGTTAAGACATGCGCCAAAGAACCAACATATGTACTTGGAGGTATAATGGGTAAAAGAAGAAGAAGAAGTAAACAAAGGATAAGTGACAGTAGGAGATAAGAAACACATGTTATGTACAAAATGTACATAATCATGAAGCCACTGTGGAGGCTGGTGGATCTACTAGACCGACGAAGAATAGGAACACGAGGAGAAGGAATATGTGTATGAGGATTAAATATAGGGATATTAGAAGGTAAGACATCAGAGGAAGAACAACTAGTTGCGTCTTCAACTGACACAAAGGGATGCATAGAAGAGGAAGGATTAGAAGGATCATCAACTTGAGATATATCAAGTTGCTTATAAGGAAAAACATTCTCAAAGAAAATAACATCACGGCTAATATAGAACTTCTTAGTAGCAACATCAAACACCTTGTATCCCTTTTGACCTTTATTAGAGCCAACAAATACACACTTAGCTCCTTTAGCATCAAAATTTTCCATTCTTGGTGATGTGTTTGTTGCATAACAAAGACATCCAAATCTCTCAAATGATCATAAGTGGATGGACAACCAAATAGCATTTCAAAAGGAGTCTTCCAATTTAAATTCAACATAGGCATATGGTTGATCAAATGTGTTGCAGCAAGAATACATTTATCCCAAAATTCTTTAGGTAAATTAGAATGAAGACGTAAGGCTCTTGAACTGTCAAGTAAATGACACTGCTTACATTCTACTATACCATTTTGTTGTGAATTGTATGATACAGTTCTTTAATGTTTAATTCATAGTGTAGGAAACATAACCTAACATTGTGAAGAAAGAAATTCTAGCCCATCATCACTTTGTATGAGCTTTGCTGTAACATGAAAATGATTGTCCACGTAAGCAAAATAATGCATCAAAATTGTTAACACTTCTGATTTAGACTTCATCAAATATGTCCAAGTTCCTCTATCATAATCATCAACTATAATAACAAAGTATTTGGCACCATCAATTGAATCCACATGATATGGATCCCAAATGTCCCCATCAACTATTTCAAAAGCAAAACTTGATGCATGGTCACTTTGAGGAAAGGAAAGACAATAAGCTTTAGCAATCAAACAAGTATCATAGCGAAAAACATCCAAGTTCAAGTGTTTACAACTAGAAACATGACAAAGTTTTGAAACAAAGGTATGCCTTAATGGGGCATGAAACAAGTTTACATTCAAAGAAGCTAAAGGAGTTTGGTTTGAAGTATACAAGGAGTTACATGAATTAAACCTACTGATTTCATGTACAAAGGAAGAAGGAGGAGAGTTCATGATGTATAAGTCATCTTGAAGTTTAGCTAAAGCAAGAGTATTTTTACTCGTCTAGTCCTGAAAAACACACTTATTTTGAGTGAAATTGACATTCAAAGACATGTCTGAAAGAAGTCTATTAAGAGACAATAAGTTTTGCATGAATTCTAGAACGACCAACACATTGTGTAAGAAAAAATCAGTGTTTATAGCAACTAATCTAATGACAGTAACCAACTTGAAAGATCCATCTAGTAAGGAGAGTTTAATGGGTATGTGTAGATTGCGTGTATAGGATGGGAGAAACTTAAAGGGAGTAATATGGTCAGTGGACCTTAATCTACTATCCAAGAACACAATTACTATTATTAGCACCCAAATTAACCATAAAGAGATGCATACCTACATTAGCAAAATGCACCATGTGATTATGTCTCGAATAATCTAATTGCACTTACTACACAGAGGTATTTCCTTACTGATTTCTCATCATGCGCATCACTTCCTTATAGATATTTTGTGGCAACTGAGAGTCTACGTGTTTTGAATCTTAACTAACACCTTCAACAACATTATGGCAAATGGTGTAGCTAATGAAGAAGTAATCATGCCTCTGTTTGATCCATCATCCGCATGCTTTATTGCCAGATTTGCTCTAAAATCCTTCTTATTTCCTACTCCTCTATGCTAGTGTAGATAGCTAATTAATTTGAAGCACTGATAAATCACATGTCCATCTTGATGACAATGTTGACATTTCACTTTATTTCTATGATAATCTTTCTTTTTAGAGGCTCCTTATCGATTTGTGGTATAAGTTACATTAAGAGCATTCATGTTTGAGTCATTGCCTATGCTAGAAACCATTTGTTGCTGCTTTTCAACTTGAACAACCAAATAGAATGCTCTATTAACAGTGGGTAAAGGATCCGATGATAAAATTTAATATCTCACCAATGCAAACACTTCTGCCAACCCCATTAAGAATTGCATTAACTTATTTTGTGATCCAAACTCAACAAATTTCTCATTTAGTCCAATACAGTACTCCACTCTACCACATCTACAAGTAGGATAAAAATTCATCGATTAAGTTCATCCCAATATCTCTTCGGTCAATTATAGTAAGTAGCAATAGATTGTGTACCCTGTCTAATATCGGATATTTCATGTTGTGATTGAAAATCAAAGATCCAATCGTTAGACCATATTGCTCATAAATCTCATTCCTCATATCCCCAGCAAATTGTGCATATATAAAGCTCTATGACAAATCACTAGTCATGGAATTTAACAGTCAACACCTAACCATGGTATCACAACGTATCTGTTTAACTTAGCTTCTAGTGCCATGCGGTATAGGTCTAGTCTAAGCTAAAAAAGTTTGAGCCATTAAAGATGATGTTCTTGATAATCATACTTGGATTATCTCAACCTGATAGAAAATATAGATCAACATTCGTATCTTGTATTGAACTTTGATCTCCCCATAAATTCATGATGATTCTTAAAGAAAATCATCCACATGAACAAGAAATTCTAGAAAAGAAACTCAACTTTGCTTTGATACCATGTAGAAATATATTGTGTTTGAGAGAATTTCAATATGAAGAATTTGGATACAAGAGTTCAATATAAAAAGAAAAACCGAATTCTACAAGCTATTTATAGTCCTATAACTAAAAGTATAACTAACAAAATAGAATAACAAAACCTAGAATAGCAACTGAATAATATCTATACATAGGAATAAGACTAAAGGCTATTATAAGAAAAATAAGTTAAGCAGTTATAGTCTAAGACTTAAGTCTCACATTTATCTTGTACTTTAATTATTTGTGACCTACAACGAAATCATATACTTTAAATTTGGCACTAACATGACTTTTGGACACGATATAATAAAGACTATTATTATCCGAATAAAACAGACGATGGCGAAAACAAAAAAGAAAAATAAAGAACATACAAGATTTTACGTGGAAACCCTTGCGTGAAAAACCATAGGTAGAGGAGAGAGCGAAATCTACTAGTGTTGAAGAAGGAGTACAAGAGGATATGTATACAAGTGATCTCATAGACCAAAAACACTCATAAAACCTAAAAACAACAAAAAAAACTCATATATTTGTCGTATAATTCAACACAATGGTCGAAAGCTGAAAAGTCACCTATTTTAAATCTACATCAGCCAGAGGTCAGTGGCTTATGTCTCAAATGTCATCGGTGTACCCGATAAAGGCCAGCAGCTTTAAGTTAGCCTTGACAGTTCACAGAACTAAAATCTTAAACAATGTCTTCAAGACTGGTTGGGCATAGACTATAGGCCGGCAGTGTTGCCATGTAAGCTGGTGGCTTTAAGCCGGCCTATCCAAAACCTTGCTCTTGGAAACTAATTCAAAATTGAAGAAGAATTCAAAGGTCGACCCTAAGGCAGGTGGCATAAATCCTAGAGCTGGCGGCATAGGCTTTAGAAGTGGTAGTTTTCAAAGAATTTGGGTCACATATCCAACAATCTCGACCTTGACACAATTTTAGAAGTAAAATCAACAAAAGCTTCAATCTTTAACACAAACAACAAATCATTCTTCTCCTCTTCCACAAACCCCTAAATAGGATTAATCAGCAAGCAACACCAACTAAGTCCAGACAATGCTTAAACTTGGTTATAGAAACTATCTTGGTTATCATATCAGTAGAATTATCTAGAGTACTAACCTTGCTCATAGCAACATTACCATAAGCAATAACATCACGGACGAAATGATACCTAACATCAATGTGTTTCGTCTTCTCATGATATATGATCCTTAGTGAGTTAAATTGCATTCTAACTATCACAAAAGACTATTGCAGTTTTCAAGTCATTGCTGATTTCGCCAAAATAGCCCTTTAAACCAAATAGCTTCCTTAAAAGCTTTTGTAATGGTTATGTATTCAGCTTCTGTTGTAAATAGAGTAATTATGGCTTTCCAACTGATAGCGTAGCCACCAAGAGTAAATATATACCATGTGAGAGATCTTTTGTTATCCAAATCTCTAGCAAAATAAGAATCCACAAAATCAATAATTTCATCTCTAGTTCTACCAAAATGTAGGCAGACATTAATAGTACCTCTTAAGTACTTGAAAATCCACTAAATTGCTTTCCAGTGTTCTTTACCAGGATTTTCCATATATCTGCTAACAACACTTATAGCATATGAAAAATTTGGATGAGTACGGACCATGACACATATAAGAATTCCTACAGCACTAAAATATAGGACCTTTGATATATAATCAACTTCCTCATCTAATTATGGAGACAAAGTAGATGAAAGTTTGACATGTGCTACTAAAGGTGTACTGACAGGCTTAGCAGTCATCATATTAAACCTACAAAGAATCTTCTCGAAGTACGCCTTCTAACTAAGATGCAACGTACTTGCTTTTCTATCTCTCAGAATTTTCATTCCAAGTATCTTCTTTGCTATTCCTAAGTCTTTCATCTTAAACTCTCTGCTCAATTGAATTTTAACTTTTTCAATCTCTTCTCTATCCTTGGTTGCAATCAATATGTTAGTAACGTATAAAAGTACATACACAAAAGATCCATTATCAGATTTCTTGAAATACACACAGCTATCAAAATTGCTTCTTCTGAAATCATGAGAAGTCATGAATGAATTAAACCTCTTGTACCATTGCCTGGTAACTACTTCGACCTATAAAGTGTGTAAACTCCATAATTTTTCACAATTCTTAGAAAATAATCCCAAAAGTCTAACACCAAAACCGAGACTTTGAAAATCGACTTAAGTTAAAACCAACTTCTAGATAAGGTCAAATACGAAAATTCTTAACCTTGAGAAAAGATAACCCTAAAAACAAAATAGAAAATCCAACAATCGATTGATTTAATATCCGTATACCAATCAAATCATTTATCCAATTCCTAACACGCAAATCAAGATTTTATATCTAAATAACGCTTGACAACAAAATACTAAAACCTTAAATCCTTTGGTGAATTTTATAATCAAAATTTTCAATTACCACCAAAAGTTAAACTGAGTCAACTTATAACCCTAGACTCGGTTAAACGACCCCGAGAATTGAAAAATATTAAATAATCACAAATAAAAATATAAAATAAACCATAGATGTTAAACCAACCATGGTCAAAACCTCAAAATTTATGATCTTACAAATAAAATCAACAAGTCAGAAGTCTAACCGGAACCCTAAAAGTCAACAAAGCCTACAACAAACCCTAGTGATTAGATCCGGCAATCCCGTGCGCTCAAACCCTAACAGGACTAAAGTAATTGTTGATAATAGTTCGTAATAATATAAGTAAGCTTAAGAATATCAGATTCGCAAATTTCTAGTGTCATTCGTATCCGAACGAGATCAGTTTTCGAAAACCATGTCCTGGTACGCCAGACGGGAAAAAATATTCTGTTAATACTAATAAACTCGTAAAAATATAAGGTTTCCAAAAATATCAGTTTTAGAATTTTTCGGTAACTAAAAATTACAGATATCGCATTTATATGCGTATTTTTATTGCAACATTTTATTTATCTAGTCTATTATTCATTGTCCTATCTTACTATTTATTACTATTCACTTATTTCTACTTTTCCTTACTACCTATTTTTACTACCTATACACCTATTTTTTCACTTTTTACTTTTCCCATATAACTTTAATTCACATCACACTTTACATATTATTACTTTTCTTTACAAAAATTAAATTTTTATCACATTTTCTCTCTCCCTCTTCTCCATGCTGTCCACCCCCCTCTGTCTTTCCCTCCATTTCATTTTTTTTATTTAATTAACTCTAAATTTCCCTCTACATTTTATCTATAAATACCACATTTTTCCTCTACTTCTTTCACACACTCAATTACCATAACAAAACTCTTCCAAAATCACTTCTCAAATCCTCTCTCCACAGGTCCTCTCTACAATCAAATTCTTCCAAAGTCTTTTTCTACAAAATCCTTCTCTACACATAGACCATTTACCGCATATCAGTATCCACATAATCTACATCTATCATCTTCATCCTTTAACCAAAACACTCTTAGGTAAAAGATTTCAACCATATACTTTACCCATGTCATGTAACTTAGCCTGACTATGGTGTTGTTTTTTAAAACTCACATGAGTTGTAGAAGCAACAACATGTTCATGTTTTATTCTTGCACATGAATTCCAATTTTAACTTACTGTTATTATGATATTATTATTATTGATATTATTGTTATTATTATTGTTACTATGTTTCTAATCTAACTCTCTATATATATTACTAAGTATATGTATATGTTACTTTCTCAATTTTGGATTGTGTGCGGGTCGGATCAACTTAAGTGTAACCCGAGTATTTAACTTCCTAACCCGATTGTCTCAAACCCTAACAACACTTCCTTGTCTCAGCTAAGTTTCTCTCTCTTTTCTCTCCACTGTTCTCTCTCGTTCTTACTCTCCAAACCCTAACTGGTATTTTTATTTTGTGAAATGATGCAGGTTACTCTCAAGAGAAGTGAGACTGATTTGAGCCAGTCTCCAGCTCTTGTGTTCACTAGTATTTTTGAAAAGCATGGGTAACCACCCTTTTCTGCCTAATTTGTATTTATATTCCTTTTCATCCTTAGTAGTTTAGCCAGATCTATAGATCTGTTATACATGCATGTTTCTGATTGGAAACAATCTAACTAATGTAATTGATTGTGTTGTATACAATCTGTATCTAGCTATCCTATACATGTATTTACTATTTTTGTTGCTAAACTACTATGCATTATTAAGGGATATAATCCCTCATCCAGCTTGGCTGTTTCTTGAGCCAAATATTTGTAACAGATTTCTCCCCATCTTGAAATAAAACCTTGTCCTCAAGGTTATGATCAGGGTAAATCTGTGAAAAACTTGTCCAATCTTCCCATGAAGTGTCCTATGGTGGTAGCGATCCATTGGACCAAAACCTGTTTAAGAGGCTGCTGATTCCTTAAAATTGTCCTAGCATTCAGAAATAACCAACGGTTGAATTAACGGTTGGTTATTTATAGCCTATGGAGGTAACTCGACAGAAGAATCTGTAGCTCTTCGTGCTTTTTTAAGCAAAGATACATGAAATACAATCGTGTATCTTAAATACTGAGGTAGCTGGAGCTTATATGCACAAGAACCAATCTTCTTAAGAACGTCAAACGGTCCATAAAATCTTTTAGACAACTTATGGTTCATCTCTAATGAAACAGAAAGCTGTCGGTGAGGCTGTAGTTTCACATAAACCAAGTCTCCTAGTTGAAATTCCAAATCTGTCCGTTGTTGATCAGCATAATACTTCATCCGCTCTTGAGCTTTAACTAAATTAGCTTTAAGAGTAGTCAAAAGCTTATCTCGTGTGCGTAATTCCAAATCTACTGCATCCAATTTAGAAGCACCTCACATATAAGATGCAATAGTAGGAGGGGATTTGCCATAGACTGCCTGAAATGGTGTAGTACCCGCACCTTCGTGATGGGATGTATTATATGCATATTCTGCCCAAGGCAAATAAACACCCATTTAGTGAGACAACCCAGGTAACACCTCAAATATTGCTGTAAAGTTCTGCTCATGACTTGTTTGACATCACTCTGAGGGTGATATGCACTGTTAGTCAATAATTTGGTTCCACTCAAAGAAAAAAGATCCTTCCAAAAGTGACTCATAAAAATAGCATCTCGGTATGTTACAATTGATCGAGGAAAACCATGCAATTTAATGACTATGTGTAAAAACAAAGAGGCCACCTTGGTTGCTGTGTAATGTGTATCCAATGCTCCTAATGACAATATTTAGAGAGCCTATCCACAACAACCAATATCACTATGAAACCTTGGGATTTGGGAAGTGAAATAACAAAATCCATACTTACATCTTCCCCAATACGATCTGGAATAGGTAGTGGACTTAATAATCCTGCAGGATGTCTAGTGGAATATTTGACTTGTTGACATATTGCGTAAGTCCTAAAAAATTTTCTACCATGGCATGCATTCCCTCCTAAAAAAATTCTGAAGACAATCTTCTAAATGTCTTCAAACAACCAAAATGCCCCGAAGAAGGTGAAACATGAAACTTTGACAGTAAATGAGGAATGAGAGTTGACTAAGGCACAAAAAAAAATGCGAGTATCGCAATATAACAAGTCATTCCTCCATGTCAAGTTGTATTTGAGTGTTTTGTCTTCTTTCATGGTAGAAATGATGTCACAATACCCTTCCAAAGTACAATATTCTGTCTTCAATGTATGAATGATAGAAAATGTAGGTCCTGACCAAGCAAAATAAGTACCCTCATCAGAGTACTGTCTGGATAAAGCATTAACCACTCTATTCTCCACACCAGCTTTATACAAAATGGAATAATCATATCCCATAAGCTTGGACAAGTACTTTTGCTGTTCAGGAGTTTGAATAACTTGAGTAAGGATTTCTTTAAGACTATGATGATCAGTCTTAATAATAAAATGAGATCCCAAAACATATTGCCTCTACTTCCGCACAGCTTCAACAATGGCATATAACTCCCTGGCATAAGCTGAGGCTTTCCTTAAATGAACTGACATCTTCTTGCTGAAAAAGGCAATAGGATGATCCTTTTGTAACAATACAACACCCACAACAAACCCCGAAGCATCAGTCTCAATGGTAAAAGTCTCCTTAAAATTTGGTAAAGCCAAAATAAGAGCTGAAATCAAAGCTTTCTTAAGTGTTTCAAAAGCTATCAAAGCAGCCGAATCCCAATGAAAAAGCATCTTTTTGTAGTAACTCTGCCAAAGGACTTGCTATGGTAGCATATCCTTTGATAAAGCGTTGATAATATCCAGATAATCCTAAGAAAGCTCGAAGCTGCTTGACAAAAGTTGGTATTGGCCATTGAGTAACTGCTTCGACCTTCTTGGCTTCAGGTTGTACTCCTTTATGTGAAACAATATGTCCTAAGTACTCAATAGAAGACTTGCCAAAATGACATTTGAAATGTTTAAGATAGAAATCATGCTTTAATAAGACTTGAAGCACCTGTCCCAAATGATCAATGTGATCAGACATAGTCCTATTATATACCAAAATATCATTAAAAAAAACAATAACAAATTTGCGAAGAAAAGACCTGAAAATTTTGTTCATGATGCTCTAAAAAAGTGGCAGGGCAGCATTGCTAGTCCAAATTGCATGACAAGGAGCTCATAATGTCCTTCATGCGTACATAATGCTGTCTTCACAATGTCACGAGGATGCATGCGAACTGATGGTATCTACCCCTTAAGTCCAATTTAGAAAAATAAAGCACCATATAATTCATCCATAACATCAATGGTGGAATTGGGAACTGATCCTTGATAGTAACATGATTTAAAGCTCGATAATCGATGCAAATCCCATGTGCCATTCCTTTCTTCACCAATAATACTAAGAAGAATATGGGACAGTGCTATAATGAATAATACCTTGCAGAAGCATCTCAGTGACCTGTTTCTCAATTTCATCTTTTTGAAAATGAGGGTATCTATAAGCCTTAACATTTACTGACCCTCCCCCACTTGCAATATAAGGATTTGATGTTGAATTCTCGAAGAGGTGGCAATGATGAAGGTGCTTCAAACACTGAGAGTATCTGCCTAACATTTTGTAAATCTTGATTGACGGTGGTAGTCTCACATGTGTCCAGTAATAACCTCCTGAGCCAAAAATTGAAAATAAGAAACTACTACGCATCTCATTTAAGTAATCTATGAAATTGATGATGAGAAATCTAAGATAAAGTATCCATCTGCCTCTATAATGTTACCAATACTCCTTGATCATAAAATTGTATGGTCAAGTGACTATAGTCAATCGTTACTGGTCCTAAATTGCAACCACTGGACTCCTAAAACTATTTCAGCCCCTTGTATTGGTAACACAAAAAATCATCAGTAAAACATAACCCTTGAATATGAAAATCAACATTTTGGAATTTCCCTTAACTAAGAATTTTAGTACCATCCCCAATTAAAACATTAAATTGAGGATAAGATGCTACAGTCAATCCAAGATGTTTAACCACTCTACTTTGCACAAAATTGTGTGTGCTTCCTGAGTCCACCAATATTGCTACAGCTTTATTATTAATAATCCCCTGAAAACGAATAGTTCTAGGAAGTGAAGTGCCTAAAAGGGCATGATAACTGATAGTACAATCATCAAAGCTAGTGTGTGATTGTTCCATGGATAACACCTTAGTAGGTATAGACTCCAACTGTTCGAATACTTCCCCTTCTTCATCCGTAACCAAAAGAAGAAATTTGGCCTTACATTTATGATTACGATGATATTTCTCATCACAATTATAGCATAGACCATGTTCCCTCCTAGAATTCATTTTAGCCTAAGTCAACTTTTTAAAATGGATTGTGGGTTTAGATGATGATGGAACAGGAGTCTGACTAGAACTCTGAGTCGAAACACCAGATTTAGCAAATTGCAAAGAATTTGGCCCTGAAGAAACATATTTCTGAGAAGAAAAGTGTTTCTAACTAACAGTACTATCTGCAAATTTAGACTCATACATTTTAGCTAGCTATATGGCATGAGAAATCGATGATGGTCTAGTAATCTGAACTTCTCTTTTAATATTCGATTTTAATCCCGAAACAAAACAACTTAAAAGAAAAGCATCTGATAAACCCACAATTCGATTTGAAAGATTTTCAAACTCTGATTGGTAATCATGAATAGATTCCTTTTGAATTAATTTGGCCAAAGTCCCTTGAACATCATCATATTCAGAAGGACCAAATCGAGTTTCCAAAGATTTAAGAAACTGAGTCCAATTAGAAATTTGATGATTCTGTTCCATCCATTGATACCATTTCAAAGCTTTCCCTTCAAGAGCAAAAGAAGCTATAACGAGTCATTGTTCCTCAGGAACATGATGAAAATTGAAAAATTTTTCTGTCTTAAAGATCTAACCTAAAGGATCATCACCATCAAATTTAGGAATTCCAATTTTAATCCTTTCAACAAATTATCAACTAATGAAGTATCCGAAGATGATCCATTTTATGAACATGAGAATCCATAGTGATGTGATGAATAATCTGATTCTTATCAACGGAATCCATTTTAGTATGTAAAGACTGTAAAGATGTAGACAATGATTGCATATTCTCATGCATTTGAGCATTAGACTAACTGTTCTTGAAATTTATCTTGCATTACCTTCACTGATTCTGCAATGGAATATACCAATGATTGCAATTTGGCAATCTCTTCCTGAGATTGAGTTGCTATGACGAGAGCACCAAATTGTTACTTTCTCAATTTCGGATCGTGCGCGGGTTGGATCAACTTAAGTGTAACCTGAATATTTAACTTCCTAACCCAATTGTCTCAAACCCTAACAACACTTCCTCGTCTCAGCTAAGTTTCTCTCTCTTTCTCTCCATGTTCTCTCTCATTCTTACTCTCCAAACCCTAACTCGTATTTTTATTTTGTGAAATGATGCAGGTTACTCTCAAGAGAAGTGAGACTGATTCGAGCCAGTCTCCAGCTCCTGTGTTCACTAGTATTTTGAAAAGCAGGGGTGACCACCCTTTTCTGCCTGATTTGTATTTATATTCCTTTTCATCCTTAGTAGTTTAGCCAGATCTATAGATCTGTTATACATGCATGTTTCTGATTGGATACAATCTAACTAATGTAACTGATTGTGATGTATACAATCTGTATCTAGCTATCCTATACATGTATTTATTATTTTTGTTGCTAAACTACTATGCATTATTAAGGGATATAATCCCTCATCCAGCCTGGCTATTTCTTGAGCTGAATATTTGTAACAGTATATCTATATATTTTTAGAGCTTAATGCTCACTAACTTTTACTAACTTGCTTTTTACTATTAATGCTTCTATTATTGCTTTTATTATTATTGCTTTTTCTTTTTCTTTTTGGGACTAGCCTATTCTTAGTTGTTGGATACCTTAATGAAGCTAAGGCTCCCAATACTTGACCGGGTTGCCTTGATGATGCTAAGGCTCCCCATGCTTGACTAGGTTGCCTTGATGAAGCTAAGGCTTCTAATGTTGGATGGAGATACCTTGATGAAGCTAAGGTTCTCAATACTTAATATTGTTACATTGCTTATTATTATTATTATCTTGCTTCTTACATTTCTTTTATATTTTCATCATTTTCATATTACATGCTCTTATACATGCATCCTCGTAATGATATTGTCTCAACAATGTTCAAAGTGGAATTTTTCTTTAATAGAGGAACTTGAAACTAAAACTCTTTTATTCTGTCACTAGTCACTAAATAAAGAAACTTGTTAACAACATCTTAGAAAATATATTTTTACAACTTCTTCTCAAAGTTTTCCAAAGGTTTCCTAAATGTCAACAAGGACATCTTTACTGAGAAAACAGAAGAACAAATGAAACCGAACTCTCTTTATATACATCAAGATTTTGTTATTAACTACCTAGGAAAAATTATTTTTACAACCTCTTTTCAAACCCACCAAGACTTTTCTTAATTAATAATAAAAATGATTTTTCTCATAGAAGTTAACTAACAAAATAAACATTTTCTTTTATTATGATAAGTCACATAAAATTTATTAAAACTCAATAATAATAATTATTTGATAAATAACTTTTCTCAGAAAGCTTGCTTATAGGAATTTTTACCAAAAGTAATAACTAAACTAAGTTTTTTAAATTAAGATAAAATCAACTCAATAAATTATAAACTCACTTAGAAAAATAAAAGTTTGCCAAGGTTTATAAATGATAAAATCATTTTCAAAGAAATAAAAGAATATGAACAGTAGAGGTTTCAAAAACAATAGATATTATAAAAAATTTAAAAAAAATATTAAAACATGATTTTCTTCCAAGTAAAATTGGTCAAAGAGCTAAGAGACTAAGTTTTAGAAATAAAGTTTATTTTTAAAGAAGTTGAAAAATGAAAATATAAAAGACTTGTTTATCAAAGTCATTTCTTTAAAAGAAAATATACACAACTGAAGTTATTATAAGTTTTCAACAACTTAATAAAATTCTAGAAAACTTCTTTTTATCACTAAAAGTAAAATTTGTAAAAGACCAAAGCTAAGAGAAAATTTATTTTAGAAAAGAAATTAGAAAACAAAATAAGAATTTACTTATAATAACTCAAGAAATTATGAAATACTTTCAAAACACTTAGGAAAGCATTGTTAAGATACAAGTCTTCAACACCATAAGACATTGTTTTACGAATATAATCGTTGGACAACACCATTAGAATCTTGCATACAATATGAGTCTATATATATATATATATATATATATATATTCAAAGGATTTTTTCAATTATACAAATATCTACATTTTGATACAAGTCTTTTTGGATAAAGCAATGTTTTGTAAAACTTGTGTTTTTGAAAACTATAATTTTCGTAATAAATCTGTGCCAATGGTTTCGGAACCTAAACAATCTTATATGACAAAATTAACTTAGAAATGGATAGATCTTTTCGAATAGGTAGAAATTGGTATATTATATGCAAAATTTCGCGTTAAAATGAGTAAGTTATGGCCATTTTAAGTTGGAATTTCATTCTATGCGTTTTTTACGAACATAGTAAAATAGAATTAGAAAGTTTAAATAGAATTTCTATGAAATACTCATCCCAGATATTTCTTTTGTCTAGGTGATAAGAAATACGAGATTTCTCTTCCTGAGGATTACTACGACTAAGAAGATTGCAAAATGGATGAGTGAGTTATTCCTCTTAATTATGTTACTTACTTGTGCTTGTAGAATATACTAAGAAAATATAAAAATAGACATGTTTGGGGAATCCAAAGATATGTATGTATGTGATTCTATACTCATGTGTGAAATGAAAATTAAAAATATCACAGCTTTAAATTGTTTGTTAAGTATTTTGTCTATCTGTATTTATGCTTGCTTATTGTTTGCAAAATTGTTTGATCGCCCCAAGAAACCTTAATAAGGTTTGATTTAAGAAAAATAAAATGTTCACGCATAGCATCCATCGAGTCACATCTCTCTCGGAAGGTTGCTACTCCTATGTGTAGAGTTGGATTGGCTATTATTATGTTGGGGCACGGGCCATGTTCCTTTCTAGAGAATCCAAATCGCTCGAGGAATGCAATTCTAGGTTCGGAGCAGAGCCAACTGAACGCTTTGGGAAGGGACTTGGGGACTAGCAATAGAAGGTTCGAGGATCTTTATCAATAATTCCCTAAACCTTCGACACGGAGGGTAAATCCATTCTATATATAATGTCTGGATAACAATTATATATATATATATATATATATATTTGTGTCATCACGTAATTGTTGCATAGCATATGTGTGAAAATTTAATTGGACTTGTTTGAAACCATGATGCGAATGAAAAGAATACCTCACTAAGCTATTTGTAGCTTATACCCCATAGATTTTTTATTGAAACAGGTATACTCGTGGTTCTATTCAAGGATCATGACGTTAAGGAAGTCATAGATAGATTTTAAACTCTTGTGGAGGAGATGGGAACATATGATGAAGTTATTTTGTAAATTCTTTATATGTAATGAATGCTATGTTAGTATTTTGGAGATTCCTGAAGAAATATATTTATATAGATTTAGGGACAATAGCGAGGATATGCCCCTAAGATATGTAATCAATCATATTTATGTTTTATGATAAGCATTCCTTTTGTCTTATTACTTGATCGTTATCAATGTAAATTGTGCTACTCCAATATATGCCATTAGTTGTGATGTACGCCTTGTACATGATATGAAAGTCTTTGCATGACTAAGATAGTCATTCTTAGGCTTTAGTATTGTATACAGCGGATTGTCATGTTTAAGATACCCCTCGGAGCGTGACAAAGTGACTTATTTAACATGCAAACACGGTCCTCCTTTCCCGAGACCACAAAACCCTTTGGATGTTACATGTGGATATCTTCCTTAAGCTCTCCATGCAAGAAATCTTTCTTCATATCTAACTGTTCCAACTCAAGATCTTGCAAAGCTACAATACCAAATGATGCTCTGATAGAGATGTGTTTTACAATAGGAGAAAACACATCATTGAAATCAGTACCTTGTATCTAACTGTAGCCTTTTGCAACAAGTCTTGTCTTGTATTTAGATTCATCAACACTTGATGTTCTCTCTTTCTTTTTGAAAACCTATTTACACCGAACAGTCTTCTTCTCTTTAGGATGCTTCACTAAATCCCAAGTTCCATTTTTATGAAGGGATTTCATCTCCTCCCGCATTTAATTCACAACTTCTGAGTAAGTAGATGGCTCCTAATTTGAATCAATATCCTCTATAACATTGAGTGCATAAGCAACAAGATCTGCCTTTGCATATCTCTGAGGAGGCCTAACATCTCTCCTAGGTCTGTCTCTAGCAATGGAATACTACTCCTATGGTGGTGTGGAGACAGAACTGCCATGTGCCTGTAATTTAAGCTAAGAAGTAGTCTCTTATGTAGAACTTGAATCAACTTGAAACTCCACTTGCATGCTTGATTTATGCTATACTTTATCAAATGAAGTGTTAGAAGACAAGTTAGAGAGCATCACTATCTCATCAAAAATCACATCTCTACTAACAATGACTTTCTTCAATTCAGGACACCACAATTTATATTCCTTGACGCTAGGGTTAAAACCAAGGAATATGTATTTCAAAGATCTTGGCTCAAGCTTCCTATCATCAACATGAGCATATGCAAGACAACAAAAAATTTTCAACTCAGAATAATTAGTAGGAGTACCATACCATACCTCTAGTGATGTCTTCTTCTTAATAGCTGTAGATGGAGACTTGCTAATCAAATAACATGTTGTATAAGCCGCTTTAGCTGAGAATGATTTTGGTAACCGAGCATTAGAAAGCATACACTTGACTTTCTCCATAATGGTTTTGTTCATCCATTCTACTACCCAGTCTTTTTGAGTTGTACCTAGAACTGTTTGATGCCTCACAAGTCCCTCTGATTTGCATAGAACATTGAAATCATTAGAACAGAATTCAAGACCATTATTAGTGTGAAGATGATTTACCTGCTTCCTAGTTTGTTTCTCAATCATTATCTTCTACTCCTTAAATGTAGGTAAAAATCACTCTTTTGCTATAAAAAAAATATCCAAACTCTTCTAAAGAAAGAATCTATAATTGTTAGCATGTAGATGGCATCTCCACTTGAAGGTACTTTAGACGACCCCAAAGATTAGAGTGAATGTAATCCAAAGTACCCTTTGTATTATGAGTACCTATGCTGAATCTGACTCTTTTCTACTTCCCAAAGATGTATTGTTCACGAAACTTCAACTTACTGATGCCTTACCAATTAAGGAGTCCTCTTTTGCTCAATTAAGCCATAGGCTTCACTCATATGCCCTAAATGCATACACCATAGTCTGGTAGCATCTTTATCTAATAGAGAAGAAGAAGTGATGCATGCATTACTTGCAATAACAGAATCCTGTAAAACATATAAGTTAGCAGTCTTTTTCTACCTCTTCATCACCATAAGAGATTCTTTACTGATCTTCAGAACTCCATCTTCACTAGTGTGTTTGTACCCTTTAGTATCAAGAGTATTCAGAGAAATTAAATTTCTCTTCAAGTCAGGATTATGTCTCACATCTCCAAGTGTTTTGATAACACCATCCAACATTTTGATTTTTATGGTGCCATTACTTGTAACATCGCAAAAGAACATTATTTCCTAATAAGACAACACCTTCGGAAACCTTTTCATATGTTGAAAACTAGTCTCGATTGGGACGCATATGAAAAGTACAACCAAAATCAATAATCCACTCCTTACTGGTTTGAGGATTATCATTGGAAGCAACAAGAAGTTTTCTAGTACTGTGGTTTTCAGCTACATTAGCTTTAGCATATTTTTCTGGTTGTTTCACCTTTTAATTTTCAGTAGCTCACTTATTCTTATTCTGCAACTTATAACATTCAGATTTGATGTGTCCTTTCTTCTTACTATTTCTGCAAATTTTATCTCTATTAGAAGACTTTGACATTCTACTTGAATTACCAGAACTACGTTCTTGACTCCTACCACGAGAAATAAGCCCTTCTGCCTAAGGCTCAGATTTAGTCGCCAGATGCTACATCTTCTCAAAAGAACCTAAAGCTTTATAGGCTTCATCAGTAGTACAAGAATCATGACTATATAAAATGGTATCTCTAAAAGTGGAATGAGAAGAAGGTAGTGAACACAACAAAGTTAAAGCTAGGTCCTCTTCATTATACTTAACCTCTAAAGTTGCTAAATCAACAACAATTTTCTTGAAAGTGGTTAAGTGATCTTTTAGAGACCTACCTTTTGACAATCAATGTGAATATAGTCACTGCTTCAAAAGCATTTTACTGGTCAAACTCTTCGTCATACACAACCGCTCCAATTTCAACTATAACGTAACAGCTGTCTTCTCCTTCAACACATCATGTAAAATTTGATTTGATAAATGAAGATGAATTTGAGAAAGGGCTTTTCGATCCTTACGTTTCTTTTATTCTGGTGACCAAGACGCAAGCATTTTATCAAACCCTGATAATGCATCATCCAAATGCATATGTGCTAACACCGCTTGCATCTTGACCTACTATAGTGAAAATCTTGTGTTGCGATCCAACAAAGGAATGTCATACTTCACTATGGCCATTGTGGAGAAACACAAAAAAAAAAAGCAAAAAGCTTGGCTCTGATACGACTTGTTATTATCCGAATAAAATAGAGAATGGCAAAAACAAAATAGAAAAAAAAAACATAAGATTTTACATGAAAACTCTTGTGAGAAAAACCACGGGCAGAAGAGAGAGCGAAATTCATTAGTATTGAAGAAAGAGTACAAGAGGATATGTGTACAAGTGATTTCACAGACCAAAAACACTGATAAAACCTAAAAACAACAAATAAACTCATATATTTGTTGTGTAGGTCGACACAATGGTCAGAAGCTAAAAAAGTCACCAATTTTAAACCTACACTAGTGGTGTACCCAATAAAGGCCAGTGGCTTTAAGCCTGCCTTGAAATTTCACAGAAATGAAATCTTAAATGCTGTCTTCAAGGCTAGTTGGGCACAGACTATGGGTCAGCAGTGTTGCCATGTAGGCCAACAGCTTTGAATCGGCCATCCAAAACCTTACTCTCAAAAATTAATTCAAAATTGAAGAAGAATTCAAGGCTAGCCCCAAGGCCGGTGGCGTAAATCCCAAAGCTGGCGATATAATCTTTAGAACTAGTAGTTTTTAAAGAATTTGGGTTACATATCCAACAAAGGCATTAACCCAACCCATTAACATAGTTGCCAGTGCTAATTAAGGTTGAGAGATTTTTTAATATATACATTTATATATGGAAGAACAATTTGCTTAGGGTTTTTTTTTTTTTTTTTTTTTTTTTTTTTTTTCTTTTTTTTTAATAGAGAATGTTACTAAGGAGAATATGAATTTACAAATTTTTCACTCTAAACACATTCAAAACCAATTTTATTTAAATCAAGTCCAACTCTCATTTTTAGAAAGTCTAGAATTGGAATTGGTTTTCCAATTATTAATCCATAAAGTAGAGCAAAACCTCATAGATCAAGTGATTGAAATTTCCTTAAAATCTATTATTATATTTTATGATAAGGTTATAAATTTTTGGTGGATCCTTATTAATTATATTTATAATTTCAAAAAAGGAGCTTTATATGCTTTGTATATCTCTTAGGTAGTGTTTGGCTGCACAATTTTTAATGCAACCGAGCTAGACAAGGATTGTCATACCGTGTTTGGTTTGCAAAATTTATCTAAGACTAAACAAAACTCTTTCCATGATACTGGACAAAATTTAAAATTTTTGTCTTTTATATTTCATGATATAAAAATATTTGAATTGGACAAAAATAAAATTATTGATAAGAATTTTGTTCAATATTGTCTAGTATCATACATGCCAAACATGGTATATGAGAATTGTACTATTCAATAATTCTTGTATTATGCTGTCTAATCATCTTTATTATATTCAGTTATTACAACCAAACGCTATCTAATGAGTTTAAGTCAATATTAATATAGGTAATACTATCATATATAGCTTTCACAAGAGCACAAGCTTCCTTGAAACTTCTAATTATGGTACTAAACCCTTTTTAAAGTCCTGCATGGATACAAGCCCCCGCAGACACATTTCCTGTGAAATCTAGATCTGGTCTTTTTACAGTGTGTGAATCAAGCATTATAATTTAGAACTGATTTAGCTTAGAAACACTCACCGTAACTTGCAATTTATAAATCCATCGATCAATGGATGGACCTGATTATCTTAAAAGATGCAGAATTTGAGTGGTTTTTGTACGATGTTCTTTATATAGGAAATGGTAAGGTAGTTTTTAAGAATCTTCAAATCATAATATCAAGGCAACATCTAGCTTACTTATAAATAATAGGGAGATTTGCAACATTTTACATAATTGTTATACATTAGCCAAGCACAAATGTATTAAAGTCTTAACCCATATATATATATATATTAATTAAACGTGCTAAATAACTAATTAAATAATTATACCTGGAAGCTCTTCTTTAGAATATCATTTTCAAGATTAAACAATATAACATATCCTCATATTTCTAATAAAAAAAAGATTTATTAGTACTGTTGTAGAGACTTCAATGGGGAGAAGTCGTACAAATGAACCTCATAAAGGAACAAACTAATGGGTTAATCTTAACATCATATATAATAAAAAAATTTAAAATATTAGGTTAATAGATCTTCTTTTATATTAAATCCTTCACATAATCTTATAAATCTTTGGTACTTTTCCCCTATAGCACTTTTCTTACCTCATACTTACATGCCAACAAGTACTAAGATACCACATATACTCAAATGATAAACAGTAAGTAAAGTACCAGTTTTACTTGGCTAAGTGGTGGTGGTAATCACTAGTTCTTACAAAAATTATATCCATTTTTTAATACTTAATAGTTAATATTACTGCTCAATCACCAGGTAGGATATAATAACTTTAAAGCTAAAAAAGTTGATATTACCGGCTTCTCGCCAAGTATCATCACAAGTGTGGCGGGGCCATAATAATGTCTATAGGGTAGAAAAAAATGTCTATAGGGTCACCTAATTTTCCAATGTGGGAAAATTCAAGAAGAACATTACATACATGATAGGACAAATAGGCGACAATAATGGATTCAGTAACCATGTTTGATGTCTAGAGATTCTTCTTTCTGTCTCCTAACAAATCTTCCCGGCGAAGCTCGATATATCCTCTTTTATCATACCACTGCAATCGAACAACGAATTAAGCCATTATTAGGTGGCTTAGTCATTAAAAGAAAAAGAAAATATATTTAAATTATAGAAAATAGAAAATATATATATCTAAACTGATATACACACACACATATATAAACGATTTCCAAAGCTTCTCAATTGTTAAAATAAAAGATTGTATACTTATTAGATTAAAATGAGAGACCTCCCTCCATAGGACATAGAAAAAGGATTATTGATAATACCCTTAAGGAACCATAATAAGAAATTAAACCACTAATAAAAATGACAAATGTAATATTTGTTCTACAATTAAAAGCACAATTCAAGGATAACAACACAATATACACGTTGTAGGGCAAGGTTACTGCAGCTGGCCAAGCACGTGCAATAAGCATCGCATCGACTTGAGAGAAGTTCTAAACTGATAAGACATATACAAATATTACAAAGAGAGGCAAGGAAGGAGGAGCAGGCATACCTGGTTTCTCGATTGCGTGAATGTGATAAAAGATCAAATCAAATAGATTCAATTGTTCTTGACTCATTCTTCACAAAGTGGTTGCTTTGATCATTTTGGTATAATTTTGACAAAGTTTCTACGTTGCTCTTGATCTTAACAATGCATAGAATTCTAACTTGAATGAGAAGAGTAGCCTCCTATTTATAAATGTTGGAAGTCGATGCTAGCCTTTGCATTGTTTTTAAGAATCCGACGATTGAGATTGGATCCTTATTTTCTTTAGTAGTGGGTTGAACTGGAAATGGCCTTAATGGTTTTTTTATTACATAAAAGAAGCCTATTTTTAATATAAAAGGACAAAGACTTATTTTAGTCCATATAAGCCTATGATAATTAAATAAAGCCTAAATTTACCTAGAAAGATATATTCGAAGTTTACTTTTTGTACACAAGAAAACTGAATAAGGCCAAGAGTGAAATAAATTGATCCGACGATTCCTATTTTAAGTCTACCAAGCTTAATCTCCTTACGACATCTCTTATTAGACTTGATCTTCTAAGCCCTGTTATTAGCCCAGAAGATTAGTCTGTGACATTAAATTGGATCAAAAGCTCAATTACTAAAATGACCCTCTACACACGTCTCCTATACTATTAGTACTATGCTTCCTATTTGAATATACTAGTTTGATATCATTCTGGTATCATTTTCAAATCAAACAGATACTGATATAATATTGATGTAAAACTGATGGTTTTATTAATAAACTGACCAAACCAAACCAATATTGAATTGACACAAAAATGATACCAATAAATTATAGATATTGATTCGATATAGATTCAATACCAACAAAATTCTAACAATCCAAATAGGTTTGCTCAATGCATAGCATAACGTTATATTAGATGTCTTTATGTTTATTGTATACGAGTATTACACCAAACGAATGGTTTTTACAATTATATTATTCTTTATGCTATTCGGCATTTATTTAACTATATATCTTTGTCATACGATCGACACTACAGTCGTTGCAACTGTTATAGCTTCTACATCACCAATACCAGTAAATTTTACCACCGATAATGATTTCTCACCACTGCAACAGCATCATTTAGCGTAGCAATAGTGCGTTGAATAACAATGGTAAATATCAAGTGATAATTATATGTAAGCATAGCAATGGTGATGCTAACGATAGTACGAGATGGTGGTGCTTGTATTAATGCAACAACACCAGCAGAGTGGTGATTGCAAGGAAGTGATGGAAATAATAGTAGTTGATAAGGTTTTTGATGTGATAATAAGGATGAGATAGGTAGTATGGTCATGGTAGATGAGCGGTGGTGCTGTCATTATGATAGTTATATAATGATATTGATACCCATTTCGTACTAGTGTGTTGGATGACGAAGGTGGTTGTGAGGGATGGAATCCGAACTTCTTGTGGTATTATAACTGTAAAGACCCGACCCTCTAAATCCCAAGATTTTGAGTACTGAGTCCCCAACTACATATAACATTTTCACATTATATGTAAGGTCGTCTTAAAACTAACAGTTTATGAAAATTGTTTGATCAAAACTACTAAAACTTTATAAAAAACTTTTATAAAACATTGCTAACAAAAGCAATCTATACATACATTTACATCATATATATACTGTTTAGTGTCAATACAAGACACTACAAAATTACAGTTTTCTTAAAGCAAAAGAATCCTAGGAGATCTTAAGGTCTTTACAACTTTGGCTTATCTATCAAGCTTCTATACAAAACTTTTCCTTTAGCAAAAATTCCTCCAAAAGTCCTGGGTGTTCGAGTCCTACTCGTCCCACTCATTCATGAATCTCTCAAAGTCTGACCCGTAACCCAAATCATCATAAAACTCGTCTCCAGTACCTGCAACGCAGCAAAAGTGAGCCAAAGGCCCAGTACACAATAACAAATGCAAGAACAATTATCAAACCAACGTAAATCAATGAAATGCATCAATAGACAAGTGATTATCTTATTAAATTTTCTTTCGCAAAACAACAGAGGGTATTCAAACCCCGGAATCACGCCTTAGGAATTTAGGGATCCTGAGTAACAGCAGCTATTCAAGGGGTTGATATAAGCATTCCGAATACTTATATCTCCTATATCTATTTCATAAAGAAAATAGCTTCATTTATGGTTCAAAAGTCGTTGCCCAACTACTTAAATCAGTCATAACATGAGCCTAGTTCACAAGTTCCTATAAACTTTGAACTAAACCATGGTATTTCCCCTAAGTTTAAGTAAACGTTACTTAGATACTATTCCCCCTATCGACTACCCACTTAACCAAAAAGAATCGCTATTACATCATAGCGTACCATTACATCATGGTAAAGTCATTGCATCATGACTTGGTTACGCCTAACTAACATGTCATTGCATCATGATAGGTTTGCTGCTCCTCGGACCAGATTAAACAGCGTAATAGACATCCAATTCATCAAAATATCAATAAGTCAAATTAGGAATGCCTAGTCCTAGCAA
Source organism: Combretum micranthum (assembly GCA_024138025.1). Lineage (NCBI taxonomy): Eukaryota > Viridiplantae > Streptophyta > Magnoliopsida > Myrtales > Combretaceae > Combretum > Combretum micranthum. Next base: position 512,805 of record JAMXBD010000438.1, read on the forward strand.
ACATCAAACAAGTTATTGCGTACCTGAACCCGATAGTATATCACTATAGTCACTCGGTGATGAACTAACCGAAGAACTCTTTGAAATAGGAATATCAAAATAATCAATAATAATATAGATTGCACATCCGCATATACATATATATATATATATATACATATCACAATCCTAGATCAATTATACAAGGAAATTCATTAAACTTTCATAGAGTTTTAATATTAAATTCATGCATAAAACATGTTTATCTAGCTTATATATTCAATAGGGAATCATATATGAAGTAAAGATTGAAGATTGAAGAAGTTGAATTTGAAATGGTACTGTCTTCCAACGCTTGCAAACTTTGAATGAACATATTTAGTTTTGTTCCACTTCAACACCACCTCATACGCCGGCGGCTTTAACTCTCTAATTGCCGGCGTACGTTTTAAAAAAAACAAACGCTGGTAAAATTTCTTGTAAAAGCCGGTGGTGTTCAAAGTGGCATTAAAAAATATATTCTGTTTGCTTCCAACGCTGCCTCTACACCGGTGGCGTTGAAATTCCAGATGCCAGCGTACGTTCAAAACAGACCTATTCGATAGAACTCATTTTCCCTGTTTTTCACTTTGCAACTTTCTAACCTATAACACTTTTAAATCTTCTTCAATTTCATTTTTAGCTTCATATACTTACTCCTATCTACACTAATCAATCCTAGCAACTTATAACATTAAATCAACCCATTTAATCACTTCAAATCCCGCTTCCACTCATCCTCAACTTGAACTACTCAAACTATCTTTATTTCTTCCCAACACTCCATATTACTACCACAACACATAAACAAACTCAACACTAACAAAACACAATCCAACCCAATTTCAATGCATGAACAAGCAATTTAGATAACATTAAACTCATTCTATCCAAGATATCACATAGCTACTATAAGAAATGAAAATAAAACAAAAGTTATACTTATATCAACTCACTTGAATATGCCTTGTCTTGGAGAGAATTTTGATTCACAAGCTTGATGTTGTCTTGGTTTGGGCTTGGAATTTGGAGTGAAAGAAGAAGAGAAAAGAAAGAAAGAAAAAGGAAAATTCGGATAAAAGAAAGGGCTGCCCAAAAGGAGTCTAATTAAGCTAATTTAGTCTTAAACTTATCTCAAAATTGACTTTTAAGGCTTATATAACTTTAGTTGCATTTGAGTTAATTTGAGTCTCATTTGGGTTTATTTAGGCATAAATAGCTTAACTAAGGAAATTTCTATCAACTAATCTTAAGCAAATCCAAAGTTGATTTTATAGATTTAAACTTAACTTAACATATTAATGTATAAAAGACACAATTATTAACTATACATACTACACATTAATATATATAAAACAAGGATATTAATTTCATTACATATGCAAAATAACACATGAAATGTTCAATTTACACTAACTTAAACACATTTAGACTATTACCAAACACAACTCTCATAAATCATCATGCTCATTTAGTTCAATAATTAAGATAAATAAACATATACATGGAAATTAAATGGAATTTAAATTTAGATCATTTCATTCTTCCCTCCTTCAAGAAGTTTCGTCCCCAAAACTTAACTCACCTTCTTAATCAAAAAGTTCAGGATACTTCTGTCTCATAACGCTTTCCACTTCCCAAATCGCTTCTCTCTCAGATTGGTTACTCCATTGGACTTTTACCATCGGTATTACTTTATTCCTCAATTCTTTGTCCATTTTTCCCAAAATTCTAATCGGTTTCTCCTCAGTAGTCAAATCTGGTAGTATCTCTGGTTGATTTGTGTCCAATATTGCGTCGGAATCAGATATGCATTTTCTAAGCTGAGACACATGAAAAACATTATGAACACCTGACAAACTTGGTGGTAGCACCAATCTATAAGCTAATGGCCCGATTCGTTCCAAAATTTCATATGGTCCAATATATCTTGGATTCAATTTGCTCCTTACTCCAAATCTAAAAACTCCTTTCGTCGGGGATATCTTGAGAAACACATGATCTCCAAGTTCAAACTCCAAAGGTCTTCTTCTCAAATCGGCATAACTTTTATATCGGTCTTGAGCAGCTTTTAATCTCTGTTTGATCATTTGAATCTTATCAATTGCTTGTTGTACCAAATCAGGACCAATCAACACTCTCTCGCCCACTTCATCCCAATGTAAAGGAGATCTACATTTTCTCCCATATAATGCTTCATATGGAGCCATCTGAATCGCTGCCTGATAGCTATTGTTGTAAGCAAATTCAACCAGAGGTAAGTGTTCATCCCAATTCCTTCCAAAATCTAATGCACAAGCTCTAAGCATATCTTCAAGAATTTGAATCGTCCTTTCTGATTGACCGTCAGTTTGTGGATGAAAAGCTGTGCTAAACTGTAACTTTGTCCCAAGAGCTTCATGAAGACTTTTCCAGAATCGACTGACAAATCTGGTATCTCTATCTGAAGTGATGGTCACTGGTATACCATGTAATCTCACTATCTCTCGAATATAAATCTGAGCCAATTTTTCGAGTGAATACCCGACTCTCAGTGGAATGAAATGTGATGATTTTTAGCCGATCTACAATGATCCAAATCATTTCATTCTTGGCTACTGTCTTTGGTAAAGCCGTCACAAAATCCATAGTTATCTCATCCCACTTCCATTCCGGATTCTTAATGGTTGCAATTCTCCTCCAGGTCGTTGATGCTCAATCTTCACTTGTTGACATACCAAACACTTAGAAACAAATCTTGCAATATCCTTCTTCATTCCTTCCCACCAAAAATGTCGTTTCAAGTCTCGATACATCTTTGTGTTTCCAAGATGAATTGAATATGAGGAGAAATGCGCTTCTTTCATAATTTGATGTCTCAAGTCACAGATCTCGGGTGCATAAATTCTATCTTTAAACCTGATAATACCTTTATCATCAATCCTCATATCTTTTCTCCTCTTTTTACTTATCTCACTTCTCAATTTCTGGCTTCCAAGTTCTTCCAGTTGTCCTTGTTTAATTTGATCCAGAATAGTTGGTTGCATAGATAAACTCGCTAGCATAATGTCAACATTTTCCATGGCTATCTCAATATCCATCTTTTGAAGATCTTTTTGTAATTTTCGTTGAGTAGTAATCAAAGATTCCACATTCATTGGTTTCTTTCTACTGAGCGCATTTGCTACAACATTGGCTTTTCCCGGGTGATACAAAAATTTCAACATTGTAATCTTTGATTAACTCTAACCATCTTCGTTGTCGCATATTCAATTCTTTTTGAGTGAAAATGTATTTCAAACTCTTGTGATCAGTGAATATTTTACACTTTTCACCAAATAAATAATGTCTCCAAAGCTTCAATGCTAATACCACCGCGGCTAGCTCGAGATCATGAATTGGGTAATTCCTCTCGTGGGGTTTCAATTGTCTTGAGGCATAAGCTATAACTCGATTATCTTGCATCAAAACACATCCGAGTCCTTGAAGTGAAGCATCACTGTAATCACGAACTCTTCTCCGCTAACTGGTAGTGCCAAAATCGGTGCAGAAACCAATCGTTCTTTCAGCTCAAGAAAACTTTGATTACAATCTTCATCCCAATCAAATTTCACATATTTTCTTGTCAACTTAGTTAATGGTGAAGCAATTTTGGAAAAACCTTGTACAAATCTTCTATAATAGCTTGCCAAACCTAGAAAACTTCGTACTTCAGTGACACTTGTAGGTGGTGGCCAGTCCAATACCGCTCTAATCTTTTCCGGATCAACAGATATTCCTTCTTTTGTAATGATATGTCCCAAGAATGCAACTTCTCTCAACCAAAACTTGCACTTGCTAAATTTAGCATAAAGCTTCCTCTCTCTTAATCTTTGTAAAACAAGTTTCAAATGTTTCTCATGTTCTTCCATATCTTTGAATACACCAATATATCATCAATGAAGACTATTACAAATTGATCCAGATAATCTTTAAATACCCTATTCATCAAATCCATAAAAGCTACTGGGGCATTTGTTAAACCGAAAGGCATAACCATAAACTCAAAATGTCCATATCTTGTTCTAAAGCCGTCTTGGATATACTTATTGCTTAATCTTGAGTTGATGTATCCGGATCTCAAATCTATCTTGGAAAATATGCAACATCTCTCACTGATCAAATAAATCATCAATTCGAGGAAGTGGATACTTGTTCTTGATTGTCACTTGATTTAATTCTCTATAGTCTATACACATTCTTAAACTTCCATCTTTCTTCTTAACAAATAAAACCGGAGCACCCCAAGGAGAATGCTTGGACGAATAAACCCTAAGTTTTGTAATTCCTCAAACTGGCTTTTCAATTCTTTCAACTCGGCCGAGCCATACGATAGGACTTTAGAAATAGGTGTAGTCCCTGGTAATCAAATCGATCCCAAAATCAATCTCTCTATCCGGTGGTAAACACGGTAATTCATCAGGAAAAACATCAATAAATTCCCTTACTACTGGCACCATATCAACTCGGAGTTCTTCACTACCCATTGTAGTTCCCATATCCTTCTCCCATAACTCCATAGAATACATATTCTTTGGTCTCCTTCTTTCCAACACATGAAGCAGTTTTTCTACCCTCCAACTCAAAACTTACTTCCGCTTTATTACAATCTAACGTAGCTTTGTAAAGATTTTAACCAATTCATTTCCAAGAATAACATCAAAATCGATAAAAGGCAGAACTAACATATCTATTGGCATCCTTTCATTAGAAATCACTACATCAACATTTCTACATACACATGGCTCTTTGGATTACACACCAAAAGGAGTATTTACACTCATCATTCTATCATACAACACTTCAGAAGATAAACCACACTCATTCACAAACTTTCAACAACACATGCATGAGTAGCACCAGTGTCAATTAAAGTATATGCAGGATGATTTGCAATATGTATTGTACCTGCCAGTGTATCAATCGAAGGAGCTTTTCACACTGTTGTAAAGCAAATACTCTAGCAGCTACCATCCCTTTCTAAAGTTCGGTCCTCATTTCTAGCTTTTCTTTACAATTCGCCACATGATGACCTCTTTGCTGACAATGAGCACAGCAGATGGGCTTCAATTTAGGATCAGGACACTCAGAAGCTTTATGACCTACTTTCCCACATGCAAAGCAACTCCAAGTCCACTTACTTGAAAAGATTCATGAGGCCCAAAACATAAAGACAAAATCCGCTTATTCAAATGGAAATGGAAGGCATAAAGTCCTTCACTACTTGTCCCGAAACTGGTTTCTTACACCAAAATGGTCGCTTGCCTTTGTTAACATACCAAACCTTGAATAAGGATGTATGATGTCACCAATCTCTTGTCCACAAATGTAGCATGTCTATCCCTCTGAGCTTTATTTTCATTGTTAATTTGTTCCACTAACTTCGCTTTGATTACTGTTTCAGACAGTGTTGATAATTGAAACTTCTTGACCTCACTCTTAATCTCCATATTTAAGCCATCTTGAAACTTTTGAACCTTCATACTCTCATCATTGTAATTTGTACCAGCAAACCTAAGCAATCTGCAATATTCTGCATGATATTCTTCAACAGTTTTATTTCCTTGCGTTAGACTTAGCCAACTCGATATCATTTGCTCTCGTACTGTGGATGGAATGTATTGCAAGAAAAAGGCTTTCTTAAATCTGTTCCATGGTATCGGTCTTATATATCCTTCACTATTTAATCTCCATTAAGTATATGCATCTCCCTTCAACATATATATAGCTAAATCAACTTTCCTATGCTCAGGTACTTCATAAGCTGCAAATGCTTTCTCAAGCTCCACTATCCAACCTTCCGTTCTAGTCGGATCCAAAGCAGTTCCATCAAAATCAGGTACCAGTCTGACAAAATCATGCAACTTGACTTGATCATTCCGGTCTCCCATTGGTACTTGTTCTTTCTCACAGTTGGTGGATTATATTGCTGCATAAATTGTTGTTGTTGTTGATACATCATTTGTTGATACTGTTGAACTATTGCAAACATATCTCGAAACATAGTGAACACATTATTCAGATTTCCTGTAGGCATCCGAGGCATAGCTGGATATGCTGGCATTTGAGTACCGAGTCCCCAACCACATATAATGTTTTCAATCCTAGATTTCATATCCACTATATATATAATACATATCAATAAAAAAATATAGATTTCACATCCACATATATATATATATACATATCACAATCCTAGATCAATTATATAAGGAAATTCATTAAACTTTGCATAGACTTTTAATATTAAATTCATGCATAAAACATGTTTATCTAGCTTATATATTCAATAGGGAATCATATATGAAGTAAAGATTGAAGATTGAAGAAGTTTGAATTTGAAAAACTCAGGAGATACGCTGCCTTTCAACGCTTGCAAAATTTGAATGAACGTCGGCAGCGTAGGAAGTTTACGTCGGCGGCGTTTCACTTCGGCGTTTAAATATTTGGTTCTATTCCACTTCAACACCGCCTCATACGCTGGCGGCTGTGACTCTCTAATTGCCGGCGTACGTTTTAAAAAAACGAACGCTGGTAAAATTTCTTGTAAAAGTCGGCGGTGTTTAAAGCTGAGTTAAAAAATTTACTTCTGTTTGCTTCCAACGCTACTTCTATGCCGGTGGCGTTGAAATTCCAGATGTCGGCATACGTTCAAAACAGACCTATTCGATAGAACTCATTTCCCCTGTTTTTCACTTTGCAACTTTCTAACCTATAACACTTTTAAATCTTCTTCAATTTTATTTTTAGCTTCATATAATTACTCTTATCTACACTAATCAATCCTAGCAACTTAGAACATTAAATCAACACATTTAATCACTTCAAATCCCACTTCCACTCATCCTCAACTTGAACTACTCAAACTATCTTTATTTCTTCCCAACACTCCATATTACTACCACAACACATAAACAAACTCACACACTAACAAAACACAATCCAACCCAATTTCAATGCATGAACAAGCAATTTAGATAACATTAAACTCATTCTATCCAAGATCTCACATAGCTACTATAAGGAATAAAAATAAAACAAAAGTTATACTTATATCAACTCACATGAATATGCCTTGTCTTGGAGAGAATTTTGATTCACAAAGCTTGATGTTGTCTTTGGTTTAAGCTTGAAATTTGGAGTGAAAGAAGAAGAGAAAAGGAAAGAAAGAAAAAGGAAAATTCGGATAAAAGAAAGGGCTGCCCAAATGGGAGTCTAATTAAGCTAATTTTAGTCTTAAACTTATCTCAAATTTGACTTTTAAGGCTTATATAACTTTAGTTTGCATTTGAGTTAATTTGAGTCGCATTTGGGTTTATTTAGGCGTAAATACTAGCTTAACTAATAGAAATTTCTATCAACTAATCTTAAGCAAATCCAAAGTTGATTTTACAGATTTAAACTTAACTTAACATATTAATATATAAAAGACAATTATTAACTATACTATACACACTTATATATATTAAAACAATGATATTAATTTCATTACATATGCAAAATAACACATGAAATGTTTAATTTACACTAACTTAAACACATTGACTATTACCAAATACAACTCTCATAAATCATCATGCACATTTAGTTCAATAATTAAGATAAATAAACATATACATGGAAATTAAATGGAATTTAAATTTAGATCATTTCAATAACATTTACAAACAATGTTAGATAGCATTATATAGTTCTTGAATCTTGCTAGATAAGCTAAATGCAATTCATTTAAAAACTTTGAAATTCATATATTCTATTGAAAAAAAATGATTTATGTATTGAAATAAAGCAACTAACTTGAATGTTACAATTCATCAAGGAGGCATGGCCAATGGGTCGCGGCACATAGGGCAGAGTTTGAAAACACGCGGGCTTGGCATGGCACATGAAGAAAAAAGACAAAAGTATGAGCACATGTAGGCCGACATGCTCCACATAAAATAAGTGGACTGGCATGGAATGACACGCAAAGCAGGCGAACTAGCACGAATGCCTTTTTTTTTTAAATAATAAGATAAAAAAATAGAGATTTGTGTTTTTTATTTTACTATAAATTGTATTTAGTTAATATAATTTGTTTTATTTTGTTAATTTAATTAAATGTATTTATTTTTTAATAATATAATATTTTTGCATCTTTTTGAAATGATTTCAATTGCATTAACAAATTAACTTGAAAATTTTTTAGCAAATAAATGAATGAAATTCTTAAATAATTGTAATTATAATATTAAATTCTAGATTTTCTTAATTTATTTATTTAGAATAATTGTAAATTATTAAATAAATAAAATTAATAAATGCATTGGGATAGGTAGAAAATTAATTTTATTAATAATTTGTAAGACTTTTTAGTTTTTATAAGGAGAATGTAAAAAAAAAAAAAAAAAAAAAAGGGTCATGAAGCATATACCTCCCACCTCATCCTTGACCATGTCATCTTAGGATCCTTCAACCTCACCCCAGTGCTCCACCTTGTGCCTGCAACTGTGACTTGGTGATGACAATGACTCTTCCGATCCCAAGTCACTATCCTTGAACCACTAAAATTGTGGGTCCGTTTGCTTCTTGTCATTAGCATCGACAGCAACCCAACCATTGAAGCACACCATGCTTCCATAGCTACCGCTTTTAGCATATGACAGTGCGAATTGAGGATCCACTTGCCAAAACTAAAAGCTAACTCTAATGAACCTATTAAAGCTAGGGGAGTCAAAACATTTCGTACCATTACTATCCTCCTCCCTCTCCCCACCCTCTTTAGGCTCTTCCTCCTCGAGTAACTGCACCTCATGCACCAACATGTCATTGAAGACTTCTTACGAGTTCTTGTGGCTGCTCCTAATATATTAGGCAATTTGTTTGCGTCTCTTGAAGAAACCCCAAGATGAGTGGCAGCTGGTGTGCTACAGCTAGTGTTTTGATCATTTCTTGTTATGGCAATGGGAAGAATCTCTATGTGGTCGGTGACGCAGCATAAAGCGTTCAAAGATCAAAATTTGCAATAACAATGCAAACTTTATGAGAGAATTTCTCAATAAGGAACTTCAAATATCAAAAGTTAATAATAATTTGTACAAAGGGTTACAATGCCATTTATAAGGCTTGAATACGACTTTTAAGTTCCCTAAAATAAATGAAACGAGAATGGTAAAATAAATAAAATAGAAACGTCAAAATAAATGAAACAGAAACGGTAAAATAAATACGACCTTTAAGTCCCCTAAAATAAATGAAATGGAAATAGTAAAATAAATAAAATAGAAACATCAAAATAAATAAAACAGAAACAGTAAAATAAATTAAATTGGCAAGCCAGTCCATCTCCTACAGCTTGATCTTCCTCCGTTGTTTCTTCGACAACTCACTTGTTCGCGATCCTGTCTACATCAGTCTCCTCCACTTGAACAAGACTCGTCCTCGAGTCATTGGATAGGTTCGGATAGAGAGCATCTCCAGAATCATGAAACTTTGATAAATCTGCCACATTGAATGTTTTGGAAATACCCCAGCTGTCGGGCAAATTCACTATGTATGCATTATCATTTATGTATTGCAACACTATATAAGGACCATACTTCTTTGGTTTAAGCTTGCTGTAGGTTCCTATAGGAAATCTCTCCTTGCGTAAGAAAACCATAACCTGATCACCCTCTTGAAATATTTCATGCCTTCGATGTTTATCAGCAGCTTGCTTATAGCGTTGATTGGCTTCTTCCAACCTTTGCTTTACCTCAATCTGAGCATCTACCACTTGCTCTGCCATATGCTTTTCTGGAATATTTATACTCTCTCCTTTAGACAATTTAAGTAAATCAAGAGTGTGTTGTGGTACCTTAGTGTAGACAATTGAAAAAGGAGATATTCTTGTAGCACTATGAACAGCACTATTATAGGCAAACTCAGCCTGAGGAAGGATGATGTCCCATTGCTTCGGTTTATCACCACAAAGACTGCGAACCATATTTCCCAAAGTTCGATTGACCGCTTCCGTCTGACCATCAGTTTGTGGATGAGCTGTGCTGCTAAATTGTAAAGATGAATCAAATAGCTTCCATAATGTTCTCCAAAAATGACTCAGAAATTTGCTATCCCGATCTGAAGTCATGGTCTTGGGAACTCCATGTAAACGAATGATTTCCTTAAAGAACAATCTAGCTACACCAACCGCATCAGTAGTTTTTCTATAAGGAATGAAGTGTGACATTTTGGAAAACCGGTCAACAATTACAAAAATAGAATCGAATCCTCTCTGTGTACGTGGCAATCTCAGCACAAAATCCATGGACAAATCTTCCCAAATGTGTTCAGGCACTGGTAAAGGCATGTATAAACCAGTATTTTTAGAATACCCCTTTGATCTCTGACAAACATAACACTTCTCTACAAATCTTCTCACATCTTGTTTGAGTTGTGGCTAATAAAATCTCTCCCTCACTGCCGCTAGAGTTTTATCACGCCCTAAATGACCAGACAATCCACCCCAATGAAGATCACTAATCACCTTCTCTCTCAATGAAGTTCTTGGCAGACATAATTGATTCTCATGCATCAAATAACCATCAGATAAATAAAAACCAGAAACAAAATGATTATTTAATACCTGGTGCCATATGTCAGAAAAATCCTCATCTTGGGCATATGCATTTTTAAGCTGCTCAAACCCTAAAACATCCTGACTCAAAATCATCAACAAAGAAGCTCGCCTACTTAAAGCATTTGCAACTTTATTCTGAGCTCCATATTTGTGTCTTAATCTGAATGGAAACTTTTGTAGAAATTGACACCATCTCGCATGCATGTCAGTTCTTATTCTCTTTTGACTATTCAGATATTTTAGAGCCTCATGATCAGAAAATAACACAAATTCCTTTCCAATCAAGTAATGCTCCCAGATTTTAAGAGCACGCACTACAGAATAAAAATCTTTGTCATAAGTGCTCCATTTTTATCTGGCATCACTAAGTTTCTTACTAAAAAATGCAATTGGCCTCTTTGCTTGAGACCGCTCCTATGCTCACTCCACTGGCATCATAATCCACTTCAAACAACTTCTCAAAGTCTGGGAGAGCAAGTACTGGTACTATACTCAATTTTCTTTTAAGATTGCAAAACTAAAAGCTGCTTCTTCAGTCCACAAGAACTTCCCTTTCTTCAGACACTCTGTCATAGGTGCAGCAATAGTGCTAAAATTCCTAATAAACCTGCGATAGAAAGCTTCTAAGCCATGAAAGCTTCGCAACTCGGAGACATTTTTAGGAGTAGGCCACTCTCTAATTGCCTGCACCTTTGTTTCATCAACCCGGACACCATCAGCCGAAATAACATAACCCAGAAAAAGCAACTTGTTTGTCATGAAACTATACTTCTTAAGATTAATATATAATTTATTCTCGTGTAGGGTTGTCAGTACACTCTTCAAATGCAACAAATGTTCATCCTCACATTTGCTATAGATCAAAATATCATCAAAATACACCACTACAAATTTACCCATAAAAGGTTTTAATACCTGGTGCATTAGCTACATGAATGTGCTAGGAGCATTGGATAACCCGAATGGCATGACTAACCACTCATATAAACCCTCCTTCGTCTTAAAGGCGGTCTTCCATTCGTCACCAAGCTGGATTCTAATTTGATGGTATCCATTCTTCAGATCTATTTTGGAAAACCATTTAGCCCCATGTAGCCTATCAAGCATGTCATCCAATCGTGGTATTGGAAATTTGTATCCCATAGTGATCCTATTTATAGCCCTGCTATCTACACACATTCTCCAACTCCCATCTTTCTTAGGTGTTAATAAAGCAGGCACTGCACATGGGCTCAAACTCTCTTGGATCAAACCCTTTTTCAATAACTCCTCAACCTTCTCTTTGAGAATCTCACTCTCTTTCGGGTTCATCCTGTAATGTGGAAGATTAGGAAGGTTGGCTCCAGGAATAAGGTCTATTTGGTGCTGAATGTCCCTCAATGGTGGCAACCCAGCTGGTATGTCATCTGCATCAATTCCTTAAATTCATGTAGCAAAGGGCGAACTAATTCAGGCTACTCCTCCACGTGCAACTCATATCATTCATCAGAACCTGTTTCACAATTAATGCATGCACTTGCCTAGTTTCTTTTATCTCAGCCCCAAATCCTTCACTACGGAAAAAAAACATACCCTTATCTGGTAAAGGAGTCTTGTCTTTCAGTGGTAGCAAAGTATATTTCACCCCTTCCCTTTCTAATTTATACACATTACTCTTTCCTGAATGTTGTGCATCAACATCATATTGACAAGGCCTACCAAACAGGAGGTGGCACACATCCATGTCAACTATATCACAATACACAACATCATTATACTTACCTATGGAGAATGGAACCTTGCAGCGTTCCGTCACTTCAATTTTTCTAGCGGCTGACTTAATCCACCCCGAAGTATAAGGATTTGGATGTTTCTCTACAGGCAATCTCAATTTTTGAACCATTTTCTTTCCTATTATATTTTCACAACTATCGCTATCAACAATCACACCAAACACCTTACCATTGATAGTACATCTAGTTCTGAGCAATTGGTGGCACTAGGTATGATCTTCAGACTTTGGTGTCAGCATCAACCTTCGAACAACATACACTTCCTCTTCTTCTTCATCATATTCCTCCTCCTCATCTCCATTGGCTTCACAACAGATGCCTTCATCACCTTCTTCTTTTTCTACAATATTAACAGTCTTCCTCTTAGGACATTCATTCGATCTATGCCCCAGTTGACCACAATGAAAGCACTTCCCCACCATGGGTCTCGCATAAGGATTATCCATCTTCTTACCCTCTTTATCTTGTCCCTCATTCATAGGACGTTTTCCTACAACTTTATCCTCTGGGAATTTTTTCTTTACATTGAATCCACGATTTGTTTGGTCCTCTACCTCTTTGCTCTTCTCCTTTGACCAGGTAGTAGATCTATATCCCCCATAATTTCTATTTCCACGCTCTTGCTACATCAATTCAGCCCTCAATGCCAGATTCTTCGTTTCACTCAAGGTACGAATTACCTGGACCCCAATTCTATCCCGCAAGGTTGGTTTCAATCCTTCCAAATACCAAGCCACCTGCTGACCTTCAGATTCTATAAGATTATTTCTTTATGCTAACCTCATAAATTCTGCAGTAAACTCATGAACAGATTTATTTCCTTGTTGACACCTTTGATACTGTTGAAACAAAATCTACTCGTAATCAGGCAGTAGGATTTCTGATTTCATTAAATACTTCATCCGGTACCAAGTGCGAACCGGACCCTTTCCTTCTCGTTCTCACCTATATTGAATCCGCTTCCACCATGCCGAAGCCATTCCCTTTAATCGACATACCACTAACTTGACTTTTCTTTCGGGAGGAATCTCCACATAATCAAAGAACCGATCCACATCAGCAACCTAATCTAAAAACTCTTCAATTCCAAGATTTCTATTAAAATATGGGATGTCAACTTTCAATCGAAAGTCTCTACCATCTCGATCATCATAACCATCTCTTCTATACCCGCCATATCGCTGATTTCGAAAATTTCCAGTATCTCTATCATCATAATCATTCCGTCTTCGACCACTGTATGGTTCATTGCAAGCAAACCGAGGTGGTTCTACATCGCTCTCTTCAGAATTTTCATCATAGATAAGTTGTATATGGGCAGGATTTGGTCTGTCAATAGGTTCTCCACGAGCTACATCATCCCCTAGTCTTCTATTGTCATCCCATCTCCTATTTGCATCAATTTCCAAAACAACCAGACGATCTACAATCTCATCAAGACGTTCCTCGAAACACTGGAATCTATGGTCCATCCGTTGCTTTAGACGTCACTCTAATCATTGCAACGTCTCGTCCTCCTGAATACCGTCACGGAGAGCACCGCTATCACTGTAGGTAGCCATCCTCGCTCTGATACCACCTGACACAGCGTAAAGCGTTTAAAGATCAAAATTTGCAATAACAATGCAAACTTTATGAGAGAATTTCTCAATAAGGAACTTCAAATATCAAAAGTTAATAATAATCTGTACAAAAGGTTACAATGCCATTTATAAGGCTTGAATATGATCTTTAAGTTTCCTAAAATAAATGAAATGGAAACTGTAAAATAAATAAAATAGAAACGTCAAAATAAATGAAACAGAAACAGTAAAATAAATTAAATTGGCAAGCCAGTCCATCTCCTACAGCTTGATCTTCCTCCGTTGCTTCTTTAACAACTCACTTGTTCGCGATCCCGTCTACATCAGTCGGCTTGTCACCATCATGTTAAAGTCGTAGGGATTTAACCTTTTCATTTATGCTAAAATAGAAGAAAAGGTCAAATTCCTGAAAGATGATATTACAAAGAGGTTGGGCTTCAGGTTTGATCCTGAAACCATCTAATACTATAGACCTTGTAGTCAACCACAATAGCCGTAGGGAGATGGGGATGAGCCCGACGGCTTGGGCTTGGACTTAAACTTTGATTTTAACTTATCATCAAACAATGATGGGATGGAGGACGCAAGACACAATCAAGCCTAAGCATAACATCAACAACAATAACATCCAGGTGGGTTTGACATAGGACACATATTGTAATGGCTGGATCAAATAACTAAGATCCAAGAAGAGCATAAGCAAATGCTCAGAGAAATGAATTCCTAGCTTGATTAATTTTTCTAGTGCATGGGCGACCATCGCAGGGTTTATCCACCACTACTACCATCATCCCCTGGTGCGATAGCCGAGGTAGTAAACAAGATGACTAACCGTATCATTCTCCCTATTTTTCTTATATGAATAATTTTTTTCAAATAAAACGTTAATTAATAACGTATTTTGTATATTATTAGTAGTATAACAAATTATGTTTTATTCATAATTTAGTTTCACTTTATATTAAATTTAAATTTATTTATTATATTTACATTTTAAATTTTTAAAACTAATTTGAGTAAATTCCATAATTTAAATTCCCAAAACCATTGGAAAAAAATGCCAGTAAGAAATAACAAAAAAATATACAAATCCTATGAAACCCGACTTGATAAAGACATGTGACATGGCATGCAAATAAATGGGCCGACATGGTACGTGAAAAAAAAAATGCAAGGCATGAAAACACGAATGAGTGAGGCACACAAAAGCACACAACATGCAAAGAATGTAAAATTTGACACGGGAATGGCACGATACGGCATGACACAATGACCATGCCTACTATCAAGTGATCAATTACATATTTTTAATACTAGCTTAAATAAGATTCAACAAAATACAACAAATAAATATAAGGAATTAAATTTCTTATTTAACTCGATTTTTTGTACCAATTATTAGGATTTTTTTTTAAATCCAATCCAAATGCTTTAAGATTTTAACATTTTTAACAAAACCAGTCCTAAAATCTATAATCTATCCTAATAGTTATTTTTTAGTTATTTGGGATAATGTATCCTATGATACTTGACCTAGTAATAGTGTGGTGTTGGCAACAATGACGACAGGAAGGTTGTGATGGTGGTGTTAAGATGTGTTAGGATATAATATTTACATTTGTCTTATCTAGTCATGCGTTTGTCACGTATTTTAGCATAGTTTGTTGTTTTAGTATTTTGGTTTGTTTTTCTCTGTTATATAAATAAAAGTGTCATGTACTATGTACAAGTGACTTGACATGACGTTACTTTACTAATACAAGTCTCTTTCCAAATCTCTTTCTTACAAACGCTAACTGATAATCTCACATGGTATCAGAGTGATTCAAAGTGATTAGATCCATGTTTTTTCATTTATGCTCAGTCTGCTAGGGAACTTAGGTTTTGCTTTCTTCTACTAATGAATTGACTGGAAGAACTAACAAGTTGTGTTCTTAGATTGTTGATTTAAGTGCCATTACTCCTTTTGAGACCTTACTCACCGATAAACACATTATATCTTGTCCTATTAAATTTGTCAGATTGGTTGGATCGGTTAAGTTGAATGACACAATAACCTTTACTAATGTTTTCCTTGTTCCTGAGTTCAAACACAATCTTTTGCCCATCAATAAACTCTTGATTCATTCATCTCTTACTGTTTACTTTACTAAACTTGTTGTCACTTTCAGAACCAGAGGAGTAGAGCACAAGTTGTTATTGCTCATGTAACAGCCTAAATTTAATTAAGGTATTACTGCCACGTATAATACTTAAATAGTATATGCTTAGACTTCCTAGAATAATATGTTTATTTCGAACATTTGCTAAATGGTTTTAGATTATGAAATCATTTAATTAGGTTCTAGGAATTACTGGATTTATAACTCACAAAATAAACTTTACAAAATATTTAAAAGATCTCTACTCCTTACCAAAATAGACCAATTTTGTAAGAAACAAAATCTTACCAAAACATTTCATAATCTACTATCATGAGTACAATGACATTTACAAATATATGGGCATCATTAGGGCCTTTGAAAGAATATTATAACTTGAAAATATAAATCTAGCTCTTAAAACAAAATGAAAACAAATAGAAATACAAATAAATCCATCGACCCTACTGCACTCAAACCTCTACTCAAACTTCCCGAATTGCCTATACCTGAGTCAAACATAACCATCATCATCAACCATAGCATCATCACCACCAACATCATTCAATAACAACAACATCATCATCAACAATATCAATATCATCATCATTCATCAATCCTCATCATCATCATCCAATTAACAATACCTGGAAAAGACAATAGTAATGAGCCGAAGCTCAGTACACAGAAACACAAGCACATACAGAATGTCACACAAGCTTAACTAAATGAAATGCAACAAAAAACAAGTTATTATCTTTAATTTAAAGTAAGCAAATCAATATTGAAGTACTCACACTTCAGAACAATCTAGAAAAACGATTTACCATCTCTGGCCAACTAGCGCAGCAATAATGGAGGGGCGTGCTGGTAGCCCCCACAGGTGACTACCTCAGGACAGGAATATAGGGTTTCTGAGTAAGCGCAGCTACTCAGGGGGTTGATATAAGTAACTTGGATACTTATATCTCCAATATCCAACCAAGAAAGAGAAATTAGTCTCATCTAAGACTCATAGCCGTTACACTCTCTCACTCATCCTAGTCGATAACATCATTCAGTTCAGTCATCCCCATAAAAGTAAACTAGATCATATTACTTCTTTCCGAGCCTAAGTAGACATTACACTGATACCGTTCCACCCCATCGACTACCTGCTGAGCCACTTATTGGAAGTCCTTGCATCATAATGAGTGGCCTAAGCGCCTAAACTACCATATCCACTCGGACAAGGTTACCGCTATATGGACCAGATTCAATGGCACACGCACAACCATCACTCATCAATTATTAAGTCAAGTTTAAGTTTTAATTCATTTTTAGGATGCCTATCCTAACAATCACAGCATAAGTTACTACGTACTTATATATTTGAAATCCAAACAAGCTTAGAAGGGAAATTAGAAGCTAACTCAGATGATTGAACGGGTATTCATATTTGTAAATTCAAGAATTAAACACATATAAGAAGCTAGACTAATTATCTATTTATATCAAACTCATTTTGTTAAGACCATATTTGATCAGACACTAAATAAGAACCCCGCTATAGTTACAAAGATTGCCTCCCTAAAATACGGATAGTTCTCTTTTGTCTATCAAAATATTTATTTCACTTTGTTTATAATCTCTTATTAAAAAAGCATCAACAAATCATTCATATACTAAAAACATTCATTTCCTAAGCAAACAAACATTTGAAAAAATATATTCCCCATATAATTTATGGTATATCCTAACTTATTATTCTAAGCCAGTTATAAGCTATTAAACTCATTTTAACCTAACTTAGCCAAGATTGATTATACTTAATCATTTAACCCACTTACTAAGATAAAATAATTAAGATTAAACAATCTAATCCATTTTAGCTTGCTAAAATCTATTTAGTCAAGTTAGACTAAGAGTGATTAACTAAGTTTATTTTATATTAGAGGTTCATATTAACTTAAGTTTATATTAACTTGATCTTAGAAAAGTTGATTAAACTTAATCAATCTAATTCATTTTAATTCATTCAAGTTCATTTAGTCAAGTTGAACCTAGATTTACTAGCGAAGTTCATTTTATAATTAAATACACACATTTAACAAGCAAACATAAGTTTTTAACTTTGTTTGGAAAATATAATAGTTGGAAAGAAATAAAATTCTGGCCTTGATGCCTTTTGAATTTACCAAAACCTAAAACCTTAAAGTTGTAGATCTCTTTTTAAGTTTTCCTTAACCTTTTGAATCACCTTAATCCGAGTTTGTATGAAAAAGTTATGATCAAAATACAATGATTAGAGGCTAGCAATGGCAGAGTTATGGCTATGATTTTTGAAAACACCAGGATCAGAGGCTACTAAGAGTCGTGTCACACCCATGATTTTTAAAAATATCAAGGTTAGAGGCCAATAAGGGCATAATCATGCTTGTGACTTCCAAGAATCATATAACCCGAGTCTTGTAAGGGTATAGTCACGCTCGTGAATAACAGATTACATGCAGTTGCGAACTCCCCTATTTTTCAAACTTCATTTATCCATTTGTACATATCCTTCATTAACTAAAACACCATAAAAGAAACATACAACTCAACATACTCACTTAACAACACCAAATACATAAAAACTCCACATCCATAACATCTAACAACTTCCATAACTTCACATTTAATATTTCAGCATTCCATTACTTCATCAACTCATTCTTCTACCATTTTATCATAAAATCTACTTATAACTAACATCAATTCATCATATATAAATAAAAACAAGAATCAAAACAACTCAAAACAAATATACTTAGGTTTAGGCAAGAGCATGCAACTTGGTCTCCTTCTCTACACTTCATCCTCTTCTTCTTCTTCTTCTTCTTATTCTAATTTGATTTCCTTCTCCTATTTTATCTTCTAACTTTGATTTCTCTTCTTGGAATTGAGATTTAGAGAGATAAATTTAAGAGATGGAAGAGAGAAAATAAGAGGAAGAAGAAAAGAGAAAGAAAGAAAAGAAAGAAATTGCAAGAGAAGGAAGAGAAACAGAGGGCAGGAGAGTGAAAAGAAAAAGAAAAGGACAAGGATAAAAATTAGGATATTTTAGAATATGGGTATTATGTTTAAACCTTTCTGATAATTATCTTTAGTATCAAAACTAATTTGAAAATAATTTGAGAATATATATTATAAAAATTACTAACTTTATTTAGAAACATACTTTAGAAGAACTAATATTTGGATTGGGTTTTCATCTAAAACTGATATTTTTAAGCAAGTAATTGATTTCAAAAATTAATAATATTTTACGAAATGAAATATGACTAAAGTTTAAGGGTTTAGGAGTTTTCAAAACGTTTGAAATATTTGTTTTGGGATTTAGCATATTTGAATTTGGAATAAAAGGAGTTTAAAATAAAGAATTGCGTTAAAATTAGATAGTTTGATTTCTTAATAATAGTTATTAAGAAAAAAAAGATGATCTTATAAAATATTTCAAATCTCAATTTCAATACAAATATATTTACTAACTTATTTACATCAAATTATCTATTTATCTTTTATTATTTACTTATTTAATCCATTTAAACTATATATTTTATATTTCTAACTTAGATTAAGACTTAGGGTTTCTCAGCCAACTACAAAATGGTCTTTACATTCTTCTTACAAATATTGACAAGTCAACTCAAATCATAGACGTTTCCACTTTTGATCGTAATTCCATACACTTACATAAGTCCTTGAATATTTTACATTTGTTACATACTAGACTTGATCACACTTTGATTTCTACGCTAGCTCCTCTTCCTTGTTGTAAACATCTAAATATGTCAAACTTTCATGGTGAAACTTGCTTTTTAGCTAGGTCTCACTGTCTTCCTTTCTCTAGAAGTGATAATGAATCAAGCTTTACTTTTGAGTTACTTCATGTTGATGTATGGGGGCCTTATAATGTTGTTTCTATGGATGGAGCTAGATACTTCATTACAATAGTTGATGATCTTACAAAAGGAAATTGGACTTATTTGTTGAAGATGAAATTAGATGTTGTTTATGTGTTGAAGTACTTCTTCGTTTATGTGCAAAATCATTTCATATTACTCCTAAGCATATTTGCATGGATAATGGTGGAGAGTTTTATCACTATAATAAATTTTGCTTTGGAGACAAAAAATTCTCTCTGAAAGTGAAAATTCTGTCTCTAAAAGAATTAGCGACGATGATTTTTGGGACAAAAATTTCGCGACGAAAAATTTGTCTCGGAAAACTTATTTTCCATTGCAAATTTGCTACGAAATTTCTATCACAAATTTGTCTTTGTTTATGATTAGTTATTTTTAAATATTCAATTAATAAATAATAAATAAAATTATTCTGTCCCAAATCTGTCTCTGATTCTAAGATAAATTATTAAAAAACAATTCTCATTTGCCTCTTATTTATCCTTCCTCAGAGGTCACCCATTATTGAATGCTATATGCTCAACACACTTAACATTAAAGTTTTCACAAGTACTAAACCGATAAACCAATTCATATCTTTATGAATAAAGTTCCACTACTCTTTCTTTAAGAGATATCGCAATATACAATATTATAAGTATAAAACATTTTACATATCTTTTATAATTTATTTTTATTTTATAATTTCACTTTGCCTATTTATTAAGGATTTTTTTTTTAATATTTTATTAAAATAATTATAATATTTATATATACTACGTTTACATTTTATAATAATTATTTTAAATTATATATTTATTATAAATATATAATATTTTTAGTAGTATATTATAATTTTTCTGCCAAATATGATATTATTATTAAAAATATTATATATATGTATATATAAAATTTTATACAGATAAATTTATATATACATTTAATGATATATATAATAATTATACTTTTTACATTATTTATTTAATATTTTATATTAACTTAATAAATTAAATTTTTTAAGTAATATATTTATTTTTTATATCATTTTTATACACTTAATAATTATAATATATTATAAACAATATAAAAATCTATTTTTCATTAATATTGATAAAATAATATATAATATCAATTTAAATATATTTAACTAATTATTTATTTTACATATTTTATTATTAAATGCACTATACTTTATATAGTATGTAAATATGAATTACGTAAGATAATATATGATAAATTTTTTTTATATTCAATAACATATGAATAATTATAATAAATATAAATAAAAATATCAAAATATGAAATATATTTTTTTATAATATATAATTAAAATATAATTTATTATTTATATTATTATATATGTTTATATATACTAAGTTTGCATTTTATAGTAGTTATTTTATTTTATATATTTTATTATTGAAATGTGCTTTTTTAAGTAGTATTTTATGATGTTACTTATATATAACATATTATATTATTTTCATACACCATTTTATCTAGTTGTATAATTTAATTTTTTCTATTTAAGTTATTTTGTAAGAGAATATATAATAATATGTAAATATAATATTTATACTTTAAGTATTATTTTTAAGTACTATTTTTATTTATACTCTATAATATATATGTAATATAATAAATAAATTATAAATAAAATATATATAATTGGTTGTAAATAACATATGATTATACATATAATAGTTGTTATATAATAAAATTAATTTACAAATATAATAAAGTCCTTATGATATTACAACATTTATATCTATATTATATTAGATATGTATAGTTAAAACTAAATTTTAAACATAATTATTTATATATACATATATATAATAATTTAGTTTAGAGATAGATTTGCAACATAATTAAAAAAAATAGAAATTGCGCTAAAGTAATTTATTTCCCTCTAAATTAGAGACAAATTTGCAACAAAAAATTTCCATCGCAAATCGACATGTAATCTATCGCAAATTCTATCTAAAATCGTATAAAAATTAAAAGGTTATTTATCATTTATGTTATTACAAATATGTCGCTAATTCATTTTTTTAGAGATAGAAATTTTCCGTTGCAAATTTTTTATCTCTAAAGGCTAATTTTCTAGCAGTATATCCAAGCATTATTACGAGATATTTTATATTTTGGAATAGTACATCATCGAACTATTCCTTTCACTCCATAGCAGGATGGAAAAGTGGAACGAAAACATTGACATCTTCTTGATACATCTAGAGCTTTAAGACTTCATGCTAGTTTACCAAAAGAATTATTGGGAGAATGTATATTAGCAGCAACTTATTTGATAAATAGAATGATGGTTGCTAATTTGAATTGGAAAACACCATTTGAAATGTTTGGTTTTGCTCTTTCATATGATAATCTAAGAATTTTTGGATGCTTGTGCTATGTGGCTATTTCTACCTTTCAATGTGATAAATTTCATCCAAAGCGCATGAAATGTGTTTTTGTTGGATATAATAACACTTAAAGGGGATATAAGTATATGATCTTGTTACAAAGAAGATATCTATGAGTAGAGATGTTGTATTTTTTGAAGATGAGTTTCCATTTCGGCAAACTGATGCCTTCACCTTTTGATCATCATTCTTTTGTTTCTACTCCACATGTTTCTTTTGATTCTGATGCACCTATTCCTCTTTCTTTCTGATTCTGTTGTTTCTCAATCTGATGTTACTGTTCCTACTCATTCTACTCCATGTGATAAATCTCTTCCTGATTAGTCTCCTACTCTTGCTTCTACTGAAACTGGTCAGTCCCTTGCAATTGATCCTCCCGAAACTAGTCAGTCTCTTATGCTTGTTTCTACCGAAACAACAAATACCTCGTCTTCCTTACCTACTCTTCGTTGGTCTATTAGAATCACACGTGTCCCATAATGGCTTGATGATCATGTTCATTCTATTAATAATTTGAGCGTCCATTCTTCCACTAGCAAATATCCTTTTTTTTTTTCCTAAAACACTTTATCCTCTTTTCCTCCTGAGTATGTGAGCTCATCGGCAAATGTTTTAATAACTAAAGAACCTTCTTTTTATGCTCAAGCAGTCTAAGATAGTAACTGGATAGAAGCAATGCAAAATGAGCTAAATGCTCTTGAAGCTAATCACACTTGGGAAGTAACTAATTTGCCACCTGGGAAAAGAGCTAATGATTGTAAATGGACATATAAAATCAAGTATAGAGCCGATGGTAGTGTTGAAAGATACAAGGCTCATTTTATTGCTAAAGGATTTACTCAGATTGAAGGAGAGGACTATCATGTCACTTTTTCTCCGGTTGCAAGCCTTGGGACAATAAGGATTTTATTTGCTATGGCTATTGGTCGTAATTGGCCTCTTCTAGATGTTGACATTAATAACGCCTTCTTACATATGTAATTAGAGGAGGAAATCTTTATGCACCCATGTATGGGATATAAGAAAGCGAAACTAAGTCAAGTTTGTTGCTTGTTAAGATCACTTTATGGTCTTAAACAAGCTTCCTATCGATGAAACATTGAAATTTCTAAGTTTTTGTTACACAGGGGATTTAAACAATCACAAAATGATTTTTCTCTCTTTACTCAGGCTTCTTCGGATGGATTTCTTGTTGTTTTACTCTGTGTCGATGACATGGTACTTACTGGTACCAATTTTTTTGCTCTCTAGGATCTTAAATCTGATCTTCATCAAGTGTTCACCATTGACGAGCTTAGTGAAGCTTGTTTCTTTGTAGGACTCAAATTCTGTCGTACTAATTCTGGTTTACTCTTGAATCAAAGGAGGTTTATCATAGATATTCCTTTGATTGTGGCTTATTTTCTTGTAAGCCTTCACGCACACCTTTACCTTTTGGTGTGAAACTTGGACACATCTCCTCTTGACAATCCTGGCATGTATTGGCAGTTGATTGGGCGACTATTGTATCTTACACTTACTTGCTCGTATATTTCCTTTGCTATACCTCATCTTAGTCAATTCATGTCTCATCCTTGTTATACTCATTTGAAGGCTGCCTTTCATGTGCTTCGTTATCTTAAAGGCACCATTGACTTGGGTTTATTTTATCTATCTTCTAATGACTTGCATTTGTTGGGATTTTCTTATTATGATTGGGGAGCTTGTCCATTGATCATAAATCCAAGTCTAGTTACAACATTTTAATTGGTGGTGCGTTAGTTTCATGGAAAACGAAGAAGCAACTAACTGTGGCGACTTCTTTCGTCAAATCTGAGTATCGGTGCATTGCTTCTGCTACGAAAGAACTATTATGGGTCTCCCACATACTATGTGAGGTTTAGATTTCTATTTCCCTCCCTGTTACACTTCATACGGACAATTGAGCAGCCAAGTTACTTGCTAATAATCCCTATTATCATTCTTGTACAAAACATATTGACATAGATGCTCACTTTACTCGTGATCACATCTTATTTGGTTTTCTTTGTCTTTCCCATGTCTCCTCTAAGGATCAACTTACTGATTTCCTGACCAAAGCAGTGACAGAGGCTCAAGTTTTTCATTGTTGTTCCAAGTTGGGCCTTGTTATCACTCATTTTGAGGGGGGATGTGAGGATATAATATTTATATTTGTTTTATCTTGTCATGTGTTTGTCACGTGTTTTAGCATAGTTTACATTTTAATTATTTTAGTTTGTTTTCCTCTATGATATAAATAGAAGTGTTCTGTACATAGTACAAGTGACTTGACTTGACTTGACTTTACTAATACAAGTTCTCTTTTCCAAACCTCATTCTTACGAACCTTAATTGATAACCTCACAAGGTGATGAGAGAAAAACAAGGATTAGTTTAGTATTTTGTTGGGAAATTATATTTTGTCATCTTTTCCAATTTTCGTACCATTAAATTTGATGGACAGAAAATTTAAAATTCATCCTCTAAGATAAGGTGGAATCGTCTAATAAGTAGCAAACTTAATTCATAAACTAAATAAGTTATACCAAGTTTTGTCATATATCCAATATTCAAAAATATGCAAATTGAACACTCCTTAAAGGAAAAAGTCAAGTCACATGAAAACATAGAGTTAATTCGGTCGTAATACTACGTCGCGTCCACAGAAAGTATTTACGAAATGTTCTCAAATTGTGAATGGCTTGCAGCGTGAGAATTAGACTTGTACCCTCAGTTATTCAAACCCATTTTAACCGAGCTTAAATCAGTAAAACTTAAATTTAAAATAAAACTCATTTATATAAACAAGTTGAACTCAAACTCCAATTTAGATTTGCAAGCTAACTTATGATTAATCTCAATTAGGCTCACAAGCATACTCATGAGTAAACTCAATAGACAAGCTTGTTTAACCAAAAAAAAAAAAAAAATATCTAAATAATAAATATATGTATAACTTAATATTTATTCATTATTTAACTCGTTTATTTATATATTTACTTTGTATATTTAAATATATATTTTTTATATTTTACATTATCTTTAAAGTTCGTAAATTAATATGCGTTCAAACTCAAAAAACAAGCTCTTTTATCTAAATAAGCTGAATTCGAACCTAAGGTTTAGACTTAATAAAAAAATTTAACTAAAGTTTAAGTTTGATAATTTTAAAACACTACAAGAATTTTGAGGATTAGCCACGTTAAATTACCATTGCAAATTGAAAAAAAAACGTGGCAAAATACATTTTGCAACGTTTAATTAAATGTGGCTAATAAACGTTGCCCAACCTGTGTTGCAAATTGATTTGGCCATTTAAAAAATTAAACATGGCGAAGATAATTTAGCGCGAAAATTTCATAATAAAGCAACATAAAAACGTGGCCATAAGTTATATCATAGGCGACTTTTGTTGTGTGGCCAATATGCAAATTTTGTTCCCCCTTTTTTAGTTGGGATTGTTATGAAATGGATTTGGTGACATTAAGTAAAAACGTCGCCAAGGTAATTTATGTTTTCGTGCTAAATTATCTTCCATGTTTAATTTTTTAACGTGGCCATAAGTTAATGATAGGCGACTTTTGTTGTGTGGCCAATATGCAAATTTTGTTCCCGCTTTTTTTATTTGGGATTGTTATGAAATGGATTTGGTGACATTAAGTAAGAAAATGTCGCCAAGGTAATTTAACGTATAAATTGCATTATAAAACGTGGCATTGAAACGTGGCCATATGTGATATGATAGGCCACATTTTTTGTGTGGCTAATATACAAACTTTGTTCTCGCCTTTTTATGCATGGAATTGTTGTGATGTGGATTTTGCGACGTTAAATAAGAAAACGTGGCCAATGTAATTTAGCGCAGAAATTGCATTATAAAACGTGGCATTGAAACATAGTCATATGTTATATGATAGGCCATATTATTTGTGTGGCTAATATACAAATGAACATTATACATACCTATTATTTTAAACTTCGCTAATATTGTTCTTGCTTTTTTCATGGATGATTGTAGATTGCACTTGAGATGAGTATAATAACTTTATGTAGAAGCTCATTGAACCTATTTAGCAAAATACATAAGTGGTGTTTAAAGACACCTTTTCCTGTAAATATACCTGTGTAATGTGTATAACACTATTACGATAAACAAACATAAACTTTTTCAACATACATCAATCAATTTGCACACTTGTGCAAAGTGGAACCAAAATACTCATATAATAAGTTCAAACATCAAGTTGTGATGAGTATAATAACTATTTATGTAGAAGCTCATTGAACCTATTTAGCAAAATACATAAGTGGTGTTTAAAGACACCTTTTCCTGTAAATATATGTGTAATGTGTATAACCCTATTACGATAAACAAACATAAACTTTTTCAACATACATCAATCAATTTGCACACTTGTGCAAAGTGGAACCAAAATACTCATATAATAAGTTCAAACATCAAGTTGTGATGAGTATAATAACTATTTATGTAGAAGCTCATTGAACCTATTTAGCAAAATACATAAGTGGTGTTTAAAGACACCTTTTCCTGTAAATATACCTGTGTAATGTGTATAACCCTATTACGATAAACAAACATAAACTTTTCCAACATACATCAATCACTTTGCACACTTGTGCAAAGTGGAACCAAAATACTCATATAATAAGTTCAAACATCAAGCAAGACAAAAGATTCTTGAGAGTTAGTTTAGACATGTACAAAAACATAATCCTATTCAATTGGAGGTATATTTCAAAAAAATGGTTAGAAAACCCCTACCCACCTCCTCAAAACAAACCTACACATAAGTTGTTAAAAGCATCAATTCAAACATGCTAAAAGAGATAATCATATTCCATCATAGGAATTTCCAAAAAATTCCTATCTATCTCAATTATCATCCTCACTTTCTCCACTTTCATCCTCACTTCCATCACTATCTTCATTATCAGATGGCCTTAGAGATCGATCCCGTCCACTTGGATTTTAAACAAAATGTTAAGTAATAAAGCACACATAAATATACTTACTGTTGAACTATTAATGAAAGAAAAAGAGAGTGAGTAATGTCAAAGCTTAATGAAATAACTTACTTGAAGTACTAGGATAGCTGGAGCAAAGTTGTTGTACCAGTTCAGTAATTTTGGCTAGCTGCAAAACATACATACCAATATGCAAAGGACAATTAAACTTATATTTAGTTTTGAATAAGAACATCTATCAAATTTATCATTTAAGAAGTTTACATAGATATGAAAGTTACATTCAGCTTTAAATGCAATTCATAACATTTTTTTTGTACAAATATCATGATCTAATCTTCTTAAGAAATTCTTTTGCAAATCTTGTAAGGTATCCCAGATATTAAAAGCCAACATTTTCCCAATCCCGTAAAAGAGACTAAATAAAGTGAAATAAGGAAGATTTCTATACTTTATTCATGTAGGAAAAGAGAGCAAAGGTAAAACATGCTGAGAATATATGCAATGCCTCCATGATGCATCCGTTGTTTCTTAAAATCTACTAGCTCGAACAGATTGAATATCACTTAGAATTTAGATAGACAGAAACCAAAGAGAACAAAACTGAGACATTTAGCATAATATCTTCCAATTGAATAAGCTCAAATTGCAAATCCAATATATCTTCCAAAGTAAATACTCATTTTAGATTTTTGTGAAAAACTAAAAAAGTGCAAAAAGAAGCTTGTCACATGGAAAGGAAGAATGAACTTTTCAATATTGCGTGACAAAGTGAGTTTTTCTTTGCAAAAAATCTTAAATAATTGCTGTTGAAACCTTATGAAACCAATTCCTTAATGTTATTTGAATATGTTAGTGACCATATTGTCAAATCCAACAACTAGAACACATAGACACATCTTGTAAGGACATTGAGAAATTTTTTAAGCAGCTTTTACATAATTTTTTTTTCACTTAAGTGAAAACACTATTATTTCTTTTTCTACCTTACTACATGCATGCTATCCACATACCACACTATCAACCTATAAATGATCCCATCCTTAAATTATTTATGCATTTGAAAGAGTACAACTAGATGAAGTTAAGGAACAGCCAACAATTTCCAAAAACACAGCTAACCAAATCATAGTTAAAAAACAGCCAACAAGAATAATATCCTCAACAACCAGATCAATAACAACAATCAACACTCCAACCAGTTATAGCAGGTGTATATTTTATCTAATATCTAGTGAACCATCAATAACATAGAAGTGACAATAATTACCTGTTCAGATTGTTCCTCGCGTAGGGTTCTTTCCTCCTGAAGCTTTGCTTTTGTTTCTTCTAAGGCAGCTCTCAACTCTTCCATAGAAGTTCGTCCTCGTGCTGATTTCCCAATTGGTGGTGGTCCATACCCTCTTCCAGGATGATAGTCTGACCTTGAAACCGCATTCATAAACCTATCAACAACCTCCTGCGAAGTCAATGGACTATCTGAAGATTGAGATTCTTCATACATCTTCACCATGTTATCCTGAATTACAAACAATAAAGACATACATTATGTATAACACATTACTTTAAAATAAGTCCAAAATTTTACACATCCAATAAACTTACATAATCCTCTGCAGCTTGTTGAGATACCCAACCTCCTGTACCATCAGGCCTTGGAACACTATATCGAGTTTGCTTAAAGAACTCAATGGCATTAAATGGTTGGCTATTTTGATTAATCTACACATTTAGATATGTATGGAAAATGTTAAAGCATTAATCAATAATATAAGCATAGAAAAAACATTAATAAATACCCACTTGCTCATTTCTCCTACTCTCAAATGATCTAGAGCCAGCCCTATGTAGATATTTGACATTGTTGCGTGCATTTCTCCCAATCATTGACCTTGTCTTCTATAAATGAAAAAATCAGCAAACATATGATAGTATAAACTAATTTATAAGTGCAAAATGATTTATAATTCACCTTTGCAGACGGTTCATTCGATTGTGATATTGATCGCTCTTGTTCAATCTCCCTAGTCCATCTTTCAGTAACCTTTTTCCAATCATCATCACTTGAACCTTTGGGTCTAGCAACATCACCAACCTTGTTCCACTTATTTTTAGTTTTACATCGATGGTTTCTATGGAGATTGCCCATCCATTTATCAGCAGCTCGGAACTTTTCAGGATCTTTTGTGATGTCATCAATATTCAACCGATTCTACATCAAACATATCACTATAGATGAAGAGAATTTTTTTTTTTCACATAAAAAGGATCAAATCCATCAATTAAAAAAGTAGCAACAATAGCAACAGGTATAGAATAGCTCTAGAAATTTAAGAAAACAAGTATAGCAGTCTCTTCTAGTAGCTTTTACAAAGGAACAATGTCAGAAATTAAAGAGATCAACTACTCGAATTATAACTTCAACATGTGGGAAGAAAGAAACTCACACTCTCTCCTTAGCTTTTCCATTTCTTACCTTCCAAGGATAAGCAATACATTCTCCTAATGTGATAGTTAATTGCAACAATTTTTTCTCCCCTAAATGTTTTGCTGGACAGTTATACATCTTGCTGGACCTTCTAAACATGAATCCAGATGGGTTATCACACTACAATTTGTCATTAGATACCAAGAATAAGATATTTTTCTCGTCTTCAGTGATTTTCTAGTTACAAAACTTTCTACTTAGCCATCACATTCCTATGACTAGACTATAATATAATTCATTAGGTTTAAAGCAAGATACAAGAGCTGACTAACGTAATTGCTTACATGGATGGCAAACAACTAATCATACAGTAATTCCAACGTATGTTAGATATCAACATATCCAAGGCCATAAACTTAGCAGCTGCCCCACTTTATTTGCTGAAGGAAAAAAGGATAGAAATGTTGAAGTAGAAGTCAGACATTTCATTTTTTACCCCTAAGGATATAATCCAGCTTTTATTAAAAATAATTTAACCATATTAGAAAAGAGCATGTCAAAAAATTGACACGATGGATTTAAATTAGAATCTGTTTGTCACAAAGGCAAATCAGTTATGGAAAAACATTAAGAACCATAAATTCTAATACAGTATCTCAATTTATTTAATATCATGTTCTTGAAACACAATACCACCACAGATATTGCCATATGAGAAATAATTGGATCAAAATGGGAATTAGGGAAAATCTAGAACCTTAAGATGAATGTATGCACTTTAATTGCATCATCTTAAAACAGATGATGGTTGTTGTTAAGGTGTACATACAAATTAAAACGAATGGTGCACACCTTGTTGCAAACAAAGAGGAATAGTATAGACTAGAGTACAAGCAGCAATTAAGAGAGGTCATTAGTCATGAATCAAGTTGAGACCACACTTATTAGAGTTAAGTCATGATTTTATAATGTGCATTCAATCAACTATATGCCTTCTGCATTGTGTCTTGAATATTTGCTTTACTTTGATAGTGCTAGTGTCCTTAATAGAGTTATCACATGCAAACTATGTTACATGCTATTGTCTTGTGTCTAAATTCTATTGCTCCTAAGATCATATAGCATTCATTTTATGGACTTGAATGCTAGCAGCAAATAAATCATAAAGAGAGGAATAAGGATTTGTAATTTTTTTTTTTTTTTTGTAGAGATCTCTATCATTTTGGGGAGAGATTAAAAAACCTACTTCAAAGTATATGTGGAGTGGGAATAGAGTGGTTTTTGTTGTTTTTGGAGTAAAAAAGTGGCACTAGCACTATAATTCTCAATTTTTCTTTATTATGGAATTGATCTTTTTTATTTATCATATATATTGACTGAAGCTTATTTGGCTATAAAAAAACAAAAACAGAAACCAGCTTGAATAATTTGAAACAAAACAAGAAAAAAAAAATGCAAATTCACTTCAAATATACCTTTACTCTCTCCCAAGCCCGTTGTTTTTCTGCATGGGGAATTTTCTCCAGTCATCGATACAAAGAGGAAGTAAGTCCCTACAAGCCTTCCCCATTTCAGAGGCTAACTTTGATGATTGGTCTGCTGTTAGTGGATGTCCACCAGAATAGGTAAACTCAATAACCATCTTGCCCTTTCGTCTATTGTTTTCCTTTTCAAGTGCTTTTCCTCGGTATGCACTTCTCTTACGTGTTGTGAGAATCGGGCTGTCAGTTCCTACATATATATGAGACTCTCATGAAGCTAGCAGGTCATGAAACTTAAACCATAGACCTAACTATTACACCTTCAAATTAACTAGAAGTTAAAACTTACAAAAATTACCTGAGCTAGGTGAAGGATTAGATGAATGGTTTCCATTCAAGGATGCATCTACTTGGTTATTGATGACATGATTCTGTCCTTGTCCATTTCCTGTAGTACCAACCAAAAACATGTTTCACCAGAACACTTACAATTTACAATGACAGTTAATTTTACTAGTTTCATGCAAGGCATACAATGCTAAAGTTACAAAATTAAAATAGCACAATCACTTTAATTGATAAAGAATAAGCTAATGTGGTAGAACAACGAAAACAAAAATATCAAAGAGTAAGCGAAGGAGAATATAAACCCACCTACTATACTAATAAATTAACCGAAAATTATTTTACATTAAAGTTACCTAAGCGAGAGGGAGGACTAGATGAATGGCTGCCTTGTAAGGATGCATCTACTAGGGAGTTGTTGATGATAGGATTTTGTCCTTGTTCATTTGCTAGAAGATGAACCAAAAAATGTGATTTCATTATTTGCACAACAACTATATATATTTACAATGCTTCTAAGTAAAAAAAAAAAAAAAAATTATGGAAACTTAACTTGTTCGATGAGAAGGATTAGATGAATTGTTGCCTTGTGGTGATTGTTGTTCCTCCTCCAAATTTGAGAATCGATTCATCATTAATTGGTAATCGGGTGTCTCGATTAGCCCTTCCTCCCTGCCTCTGTAGACTCCTTCGTCCCCTAGCCATTATAATCCTACAATTGGATAGGACAAAGGTTCAATAAATAGATGTCAACATGCATAAATAGATTGAAATAAAGTGCATATAAATAGAAAGAATAAAAAAGATTCTACCTTTCAATCATCATGCATGGACATAAACAAAAATATCACAGACATTATAGTTAAATAAAAAAAGGATAAAATGAATAAAATTGGACAATCATACTATTGTCATCACTAATATCATAGTCCATGAGTGCATCATCCAACCCATCCTCTTCATCCTCATCTGTATCCTCATCTTCATTACATTCAATACTACCATCATGCTCTTCACATGGAGATGCTTCAATCATTGTTTCTACAGCCTCTCCATCAACGGTCTCACCACATACATCAGTTCTCAATGACACTTCGATATCACAATCAGCTACTGGATTATGCTCATTTCCTCTGTCCTCATTTGTTGTTAATTGTTCCTCTAAGCTCTCATCCACTAATAAAGCTTCAACATCTGTGAACAAATTTGCATCACCTACAAGTGAGTCAATGTTATAGATGTGGCGATGCTCGAATTGTTGCACCACTCGCCAATCAAGTCCAAATTTCATGTCATCTAGGTAAAATATTTGCTTAGCTTGTGATGCCAACACATATGGATCATTTTCATACCATGTACGAGTAACCTTAATAGATTTAAAGCTGTCATCCACCCGCACATTGCGATGCCTCTCATTAGTGTCCCACCACTTACATTTAAATAGGAATACTCTTTTGTTCCTAACATAGCTAAACTCATATATATATATTGTTAACATCCCATAAAATTCTACTTTCTCATCTCCTTGGTCTACTTCTACCAGCACTCCACTATTTTGAGTCTTCTTCCTGCTATCAAACTCTGATGTGTGAAACGCACACCATTATATATCAATTTGTTGTACCTTTTGAAACATGAATCAGGTCCTATTGATAATGCATATAATGCACTAATGATCGGGTCACGACTATCATGCAATACACTCATCTGCAAAAATGTTAAACAAAATACCATGTCAATGCAAGCTAGTTAAAAACCCTTGAATTTACCAAAAAAAAAAAAAATGTAATTCTATACAAAGCTCTTTCTTATATTTACCTTATTCATAAACCATTCACCAAAGTCTTTTTTGTGATGCCCATCTATGTTATCCCCATATTGTGCACGTAAAACATCTTTATGCTCACTGTAACACATGTTTGTCTTTACTTAGTAACTTTATATGTCATTGTACCATTAGCTTACATATTATTTTGTGTAACTTTCAACTTACTCTAGGTAAGGTTGAATCTCTTGGCAATTGTTAATAATGTACCATTTTGCAATATCAACCTCCTCGCTTGACAATACCACATATGTGGGTGGTGAAATTAAACCAACTTTATTCGTGAAGACATCCAAGCCACTATCCTCTAAGGAATCAAAATTCCTGTCTGGACGGTTAAATGTTGTCTCAATGCCTTCTAAGTGAAGTGAACACCAGTCAAGCACTCATGAACAACATAAGCTTCTGCAATGGAGCCTTCTGGAGAAGCTCTATTTCTAACGAATTGTTTTAAGGAGCCTAAGTACCTACAAATAATGATTAATAGTACATGAGAAAAACATGGATAACAACTTAAAAAGTGGTAACTTTTGAGTATACATTATACCTTTCAATAGGATACATCCAACGATATGCAACAGGTCCAGCCATTAATGCCTCTTGAGGTAAGTGGATAGCTAGATGTACCATTACATCAAAGAATGCAGGGGGAAAGATCAACTCCAACTTGCACAAAATAGTGACAATGTCACTTTGCATCTTTCGTATATCTTCAACATTCAAAATGCGTCGACACAACCTCTCAAAAAAGTTCCCAAGCTCAGCTATGGCGAGGGTGACCTCCCTTGGCAATAAGCCACGAATGCCCACAGGTAATAGCCTCTGAAGTAAAACATGGCAATCATGACTCTTCATACCTGAAAGCTTTGAGTTTGAGTTGTCCACACACCTACCTATGTGTGACGCATAGCCATCAGGTAATCTAACATTCCTTAGGAATTGACAAAACAATCTTCTCTCACTCGTACTTAATGTATAGCTTGCACATGGCATCAAGTATTTGCCATCAGCCCGTTTTACTAAATGTAGCTCCTTTCGTATACCAAGTTCCTCTAGATCAAGTCTAGCTTTATAAGTATCTTTTGTTTTTCCCTCAGTCCTAAGCACTGTGTTAACAACATTCTCACAGATATTCTTCTCAATATGCATCACATCCAAATTATGTCTAATTATTAACTTTGACCAATATGGCAACTGGAAGAATATCGACTTTTTAGTCCAATTGAATGCCAACATTATGGACTCTTCTAGCTTTCCCGGATGCTTTCCCATTCCTATGTCTACTACTGATTGTAACTGGTGGAGAATATCTTCACCAGAATATAGATCAGGAGCCTCACGAGTATCATGCATTCCATCAAACTTGTAGCTACGTCTCCACCTATGATCATTGGTAACCACATTCTATGCCCAACATACCCAATCTTGTTATTAAGCCTTATCGATGGTGTTTGATCTTCACATACAGGGCAAGCACTGTATCCCTTTGTGCTCCATCCAGACAAATTCCCATATGCTGGAAAGTCATTAATGGTCCACAATAATGCGGCATGCATCTTGAATGAAGACTTTGAGTATGCATCATAAGTCCACAACCCATTATTCCATAGATCCTTCAACTCATCAATTAAAGGTTGCATATAGATGTCGATCTCTTTCCCAGGTGCTTTAGGCCCTGGGATTAATAGTGTCATCATCATATATTCTCTCTTCATGCACATCCAAGGAGGTAAATTATATGTGAGAAGCAACACGGGCCACATGCTATATGATTGGCTCATAGTACCAAAAGGATTGAATCCATCACTAGCAAGCCCTAATCTCACATTACGACAATCCTTTGCAAATTCTGGATATTCATTATCAAACTTTACCCATGACAACCCATCTGCTGGATGACCCATAAGGTTTTCTTGTCTCTTGTGTTCTTCTTTATGCCAACGCATTTTTTGAGCATTTCTAGGATTCATGAAAAGGCGTTGTAACCTTGGTTTCACAGGAAAGTATCGCAAAACCTTATGAGGAATAGGCATTTTAGAACCAGTGGACACTTTATATCTGGATGTACCACAAGTGGGACAATGTGTAAGATTCTTGTTATCACCCCAAAATAGACAACAGTCATATTTACATGCATGAATATTATGGCAACCCATGCCCAACCCTCTCAAGTATTTGTTTGCGTAATAGTAAGACTTAGGAAGAGACTCTCCATTAGGTATAACATCACGTAAAAGTTGTAGCAACATGTCGAAAGACTTGTTGCTCCACTTATTGTATACCTTTAAGTGAAGAGCTTCACTATAAATGAGAATTTAGAAATCTTACACCCTGGATAAAGCTCTTGGTGTGAGTCAGCTCTTAACCCATCTAAATAGTCAACTGGAATGTCGAAGCCATCATCAGGGGTTGAGCTTTCATCCTGATTGTCAACAAATGCCCCTAAGTCTTCAAGCATCTCGTGGAGCCCATCGGTATCATTACCACCTGTCCCATTGTTCTCCTCCATAGTGGGTCTCATGTCACATTCTCTGTGACGAATTCGACCTCGATGTCTAGTAGGCAACTCAATAGTTGGCTCCTCACCATGATATATCCAACACTGGTAGTTTACATCTATCCCATCTACAAGCAAGTGTGCTCTAATCACATTCACTGTTTGTGAAATGTCATTTAACATTTCCTACATGGACAACTTAAACTTGCGTGCACACCATACTTCAAGCGTAAGTATGCAACAAAAAAGTCAACACCTCTTTCGTACTCTTCACTTTCAATGTCATAATTCATCCAACTCTTGTTTTTTTCTGACATAATTGGAAGAAAATAAAAGTGTAAGATCCAATTGAACTAGTTAATACATCTCATATGACATAATCACAAAATTAGTAACACATCATATCATCATCATATTGATCACCATTAATAGCAGCATGTTCACCACATTGGTCTAATGTTATTTCCTCTACCCTCAATCTTAGAAAACATTTTAGGAATCTTAGTAAACATTACTTTACACTATTCAAAGTATGGAATTTTGTAATCACATAGCAAAATATAATTTTTTTAATCCTTATGTTTATTTTTATTCTAATAATCCTTTATACGCATTGTTTAATGATATTACTTTATTGCAATATGCTTGTTATTATCAATATACTTGAAATTTATAGTTGCATAAATGATGATATCTCTTTCTTTCCCTTTTCTTTGTAATTTAGTTAACTTATTATATTTGTTTATAATTCATCTATCTTACATTAGCATCGCCTATAAGTTAAGCACTGATTATTTCTTCATTCAATTATCAAATTAACATCTCATACTATTATAAACATTGATTTAATGTCAAGCAACACTTCATACATTAAAATACTTGATTATGTACACCTACCCTTTCATAATCGAATTGGCATACTCATTATGGAGTCATTGTGTCAATTTTATGCCAATATTAAAAATAATTCATGCCATGAACAAATGGATTCCTTGAAATTCTTAATCAACACATTTTATTTCCAAAATAAGTGCAAGTGATACAGTGGTTGTCTAAATTAAAAACATAATTTGGGAAATAGAATTTATTAGTAATCCTAATGAACTTTAAATATTTAATTATTCATATTACATTGCATTTAAGAGGGAAAATATATTCACTTATATATACACGTCAAAATCCTCTCAAAATAAAGCCAATTAGTAATTAGATTAATTCTCAAATTTCATTTCCATTGCCAAAATCCAACCAAAATCTTACATACCGCAGTCTACTCATCCTTCTATAATCTTTTTGCAATAATAAATACTAGTAGATCCTGCATCCGCATTGCATGTGCTAATTCAATAATATCATAAAAAATTGATTGTAAAAAATCTTAAATTTTTTACTATAAAATATTAGATGATTAATCATAAAAGTGTTTTTATAAAATTTTAATTCAATAAAAGAATCTTTTTATATATATACATATATTTTTATTTTTCTTACTTTATATTATAATGTGAACGTTTGAGAAATATATAAAAAGAATAATACGGGTTTTGGGGAGAATGCAATGATTATTCTAAAAACAGAGCTATATAAAATGTGGGGTGGGGGAGAAGGCTATAGAACGATATATCTCCTTACATGGTTACTTTAAAAAATTAGTAGTTGGATAATAGATAGAGACATAATATAGAATAGATTTAATCATTTGACCCATTATCTAATACGTTAATTGAAGGCAAAATCCAACACTTTTCATCATTCTCATTAAGTAAGAAACTTTTAAATTATTATAAAATGGTATTATGTGGTATTTAAATCTTCAAGCCTTAATGCATAAATGTAAATATAAGCTCTTTAATCTAAAATGCTACTAAAAAATTAATTTAATGACATCATGAAATAAATATAACATATTGCTGGATTTTTTTAGTAATTTTTAAAATCATTCTTATTCTTGAACAAAATGGCATAGCTTGAAATAACCAACATTCGATTATCATAAGTATAGAAAATATATAACATACTTGTTATTCGATTCAAATTTTGATTTATAATGATAGAGGTCTTAAATTCAAAACTTCTAGAGAAAAATAAAAAAAAAAATAATAAAATTTTGTATAACAATATCAAAATCATTTAATTGCTTTTTGTTTCTAAAAATAAAAAGAGTAACATCAAATTTTGAAAAGATACTTTAAGGGGGGAAAAAAGAAAAGAAAAATAAACACACATACAATCAGCCAATATTAAATGGAAAGAGCAAAAATCTTAGAAAATGTGAAAGCCAATTTCATTCTTTACAATTTTGGTAAAATTGAATGGAGATAAAATGCATTTGATAGTTGGAATGCATAAATATTATTGTGAACTCAGAGTAACCGGAAATATTCATTATTGCTGGTAGATTTTACGCGATTCCTTAAAAAAGTGGAGCTAGAGTTTGAATAGAAAAGGAGAGGGAAGAAACCTATATAAGGAAATGTTTTCCCTTTTATATTAACTTCGAATGGCTTGTTCGCTAACGTGGACATGCTTATAAAAAATGTGTGGAGGGATGGGAGTTCTAAAAGAAAATTATTAGAACTATGGTATAAACAATGGAGTCAAATACAAAGATTTGGTTTAATAATAATGTAATAGGTATCTAATCCTTAAATAAATAATGATAGTAATATATTTTTTTATAAAATTATTTATATGATTAAAATTTTACTAACATTTGTAGATGCTTAACCAATTCACATGTAATTGATAAAAATAAAAGGAACAATCATCATACTGGCATATTTGGAAACCTTTCTCATTCATTGTTATTTGACTGTATCATTTTCCAAAATAAATAAGTGAAGGGATGCAACCAGTAACTATGTCATAATTTCTATGTGTATATACCCTATGATGGCTGATATTTCTAAATTAAACAAATATTTAATGTTGTATACCTATTGGCATTGGCAAAGCAGACTGCTATTTGCGTTGAAGCATTCCTTTGACAGCCAATAGAATGAATGAGTTAAGACCAATCTCATCATTAAAACAAAAAAACAAAAAAATTTGCCCTACAAAACACGACCTTTCTTCAAGTTGGTAAATAAAAAGGAAAGAAACCTATTTGTTGTGTGGTGTCCTAACTTCTACCCTTCCAGTTAAATATAGCCTGTTCAACATAGGTAGCCTTAAGAAATGCTCTAAAAAGGCTTTGCTGTGGAGGGTCTCACCAAATTGATCATGAGATTTTTTTTCCTTGGTATATGTTTGATCATGAGAGGTGCAGGCGTTGAATGTGATGGAAATCCCTTGACATTTGCTAAGTGTTTTCTAATCATATAAACAGAATAAATTATTCGAACTAGAACAATACACATAATCTTTAGCTTGTCAATCATATCCTTTTGAAATATGGTCTACTAATCTTGAAAGTGATATTCTAGTTATATTTTATTCTTTTAGTAGTACATAAAACAGATAAACTCTTTTTTAATGACAAGCTAGTTAAAGCAATCCATCCTTGATATCACATCTTCTTAAAAACATGAGCACAACTTGAAGGCAAAATGAAGATACATAGACACTAATACATTTAGAGCTAAACTAATATTTGCTTACTTGAAAATCAAATGCAACCTTCTCCAAAGCTACCTTCTCAAATAATTCCCCAAAATCCTCTTTGCTCTGTTGAAAAAAGGCATTTCAGCATATTATAACAAGAACAACTAAGGTAACTGCATGCTCAAAATTTGAAACCAAACCCTCCCATCACCAAAAAAATTTAATAATAATAACAATAATAATTGGACAACATGATACACAGTTGTGATAGGAATAAATTTGGTTTTATTATAACTTAGTTAACTATGACTTGTAATCAAATTTATATATTTGTAACGTTGATATGAATGAATTACGAAAAAAAATGCAAACATCATTTGTCAACATAAATTGCCTAAGCTAATGCCAATTCAAAACAATCACGCTACTCAATCAAAGGGAAAAATCATGCTAAAAAAATTAAAGGGAAAAATATTTAATGAAATTAACAGATTCCAATCCATCAACGCAATTTGCCTGATGAAGTTGCTTGAGGTAAATCCTGTTTCACTAAAAATTTTATGAAAATGATTGGAGATGTTTATTTTCACTTACGATCTTTTTATGTTCTTATCTTTCAATTGTACTAGTGCAATGACATGATAGCCGTCCCAGCATGCAAAGGAAATTAGGCCCATATGGTCTTCCTATTTCATCTTTTTATGTTCTTATCTTTGAATTGACTTACGATCTTTTAAGAGGATTGAATAAATAAAAGATGTAATTCCATATCATGTAAATTTGACTTCTATACCTGGTATAAATTTTTAAAAGTTATAATGTACTTACACCTTTGTTTGTCCAATACTTAGAACCCTATTTTAAAAAAATTTCCTTCATCTAGATAGCCCTACGAAAACTAAAAACAGAGCTATAATTTTTGCTCAATCCATTCTTGTAAAGTTAACTTGACCAAACAAAACACTTACATATCAACACAACATTTCCAGGAAATTTCCATCCGATTATTAGGTCAAAACTGAAACATCATTCTAAGCCTGAAAAGAAATAGGCAAATTATTTACCAAAATAACCCATCAAACTCATATCTTCAAAATGAGTTGGATAAATAAAAAAATTTATAGTAACTCAAATTTAGAAGCTACGCATATTTAATATGCACAACACATTGAAATAAAAGAAATACATATCTTAAATGCAAGTTTGATGGTCTATTTCCGTGACTATGTCTTATTTTAATAATTAATATCAAACCGAAATTTATCTTCAAAAAAAAAAATGAATCCATAGGCTATCAACTCAATATTTTAGAAAACCTGACTGGCATCAGCCTATGCAATAGGCCATATTATGTGCACCTTATAAATTTAATTCCAAGCAGAAATATGAAGCTTACAAGAAAGGATAAACTTTTAGCAAGAAATGGGATGGGGTGGCCCTAGAGGCCCTGGAGGTTCTGGAAGGGATCCACATGGTGGTGGTCCATGCAGCCCTTCATAAGGAATGGACAATGTCCGAGGAATTAATCATAGTTCCTTACCTGCCTGTGGTTCTTGCTATGGCTAAATTAGGGAATTTCCTTTGCTTCAAGAGATTGAATGCTTTCACATACAACCAACGGACTTTGTCACTATCTGGGTTTGAATTTGCTGCATAAACTGCAATTAGCATATGTATTAATGTCAATAGATTCTATCAAGTGGAATTTACATTCCCATGAATTAAGTTGTAACAAAGATTATAATTGGTTTGTCATCGGCAAATCAAAGACTTTCTTTACCTTCCCCGTAAAAAAAATAAGAAAAAAAATGTCGAAAGATAGATATGATACTAATGAAACTACTCTCAAATGTTCATATCTTTTGATAATTTACCTAATGTAAAAATAGCTAAGATTTAGGTAACCAATGTAACAATTACATAATAAAAATTAAAAAAAAAAGGAAAAGAAGGAAGATGAATTGAAAGTAAACAAACTTCAAGACCTTCCTGATGATTGTTGAGGAATGGAACAAGGAAGATGTCAGATGGATTTTTCTCTATAAAAAACATTATTAGAATACCAAGCAACAATGTTTACTTTCTTTATTCCTAGGAGATACTATAAACGAGTTTAATCGAATAGGACCCAACTAGGGAAACAGGGGAACAAAAGGAAAAAAGAAAAAAACAGAACAAGAAAAGGCATAAAAACTCAAGTATACACTAGGCTACATAAAGGTTTATTATTCATTATGAAGAGAACACACCAAACAAATCAGCTTAATTACCTAGAGAAGTTGGGGTAGTGAGTGAACTATTTGCCAGTATTAATGTCTTACAAATTTTACGTGCCTTTTGAAAGGAGTAGGTCCATGTCTGTCCTTAAACACCACAAAGAGAGATTCTAGTTATTTTACACAAATATATACAATAAGTCATAAGATAATATTTTCTCTAATTGCAATGTATGCCATTAGATACAAGATGGTATTGAATAAAGGTAAGATTGTAATACCCCATATAGCAAAGTTTTATATGGATTACAGAAAAATTATAAAATCAAATAAGTGAATATGAAATGAATACTAGTAGTACATGATGATATCTAGATCATTGATCTCTCCATAGCAAGGACACACCCATCTCAATACCCAAGTTAATAATAAGAACAAAGTCTAATTATTCAATCAAAGCTCGTCATGAAGCAATATCTTAACATGAACAATAGTAGACAATAATCCAATTATAATCAGGGAAATAAGCTCCTTAAATTGTCCAGCTTTCTCAAAACTAAGAGAAATTTTATCCATTAGGCAATAACATAGCCACATTAGTTACTAGATGAGTCATATTTTCATATTCTTTTTACGGTATTCATCCTCCTCTAATACCCCATAAGTGACACAACTGAGCAGAAGCATAATAAGACAGTCCTCTCTACTTTGGCATCCCTATTAACTGGGGTATAATGAACATCAAGAGGGGAATCTCCCACATAGTACTACTACCCTTTGACCATACTTGCTACGTGGAACCCTCATGTAGTGCTTGCCAGCTATGACAACTTGGCATGCTACCACTACCAATTACGATTGTTTCATCAAAGCTCTTAGTGCAATTTTGTTATGTAACTAATGACTTTTGATAAACCATTACAATATACAATAAATAATAATAATAATAATAATAATAATAATATAAATAATAATAATAATAATAATAAACGATACTGTATATGGAAGTCTCATAACCAATTTTAGGCAATTATCTATCTACGTGTACGATATGGTAAAACCCATGACTTTATCACTATTTTTATCAAAAACTACAGCATGATATATATTATAAAGATGTATACTATGTAGTGTTGAATTACTGTTTTTTTTTTTCTCACATAGCTGCCAATATAAATAAATTAGTGGTTAGCCATCGCAACTTATTAGTTAAAAAGGAAAAATCATTAACAAATATAAAATAATTAATATTTGAATTGTCCATTAATCCTCAAAGTATAGTTTATTTTACCACTTCTATAACTATTCCAAAATCATTAGGGATAATTTTTTTAATTTCATCATTTCTATCTCAACAACTGAAATACAACCACATCAATTCCAAATTCCTTAATAAATAAGCATTATTACTATTTTAATATACGAATAGTTTTTTAATAACTATATTCTTTTATCTATCATTCACAAATAATGTTAATGCTCATCTGCCAAAAGACTTCAACTTTGACGATTTTTTTTTTATTACTATACTCTGTTTTTTAAAATCATGATTGATAAAATACTGCAATTAAAAACAAGAAAAAAGATGATCATTGTGAAGAACCCAACACAAAAAAGGATTATGCTTAATCTGACCAAGGAACGTCAAATCTGTTCTCAAAATATAAAATCTTAAACATTACATGCAACTTTTGGGGAACGTCAAATCTGTTCACAAAATATAAAATCTTAAACATTATCCTTGAACTTAGTCTTAGATATCATCACACATAAACCAGCGACACTAGAGACGACATAAGCAAACATAAACACAACTAATTTGTTCCAAACATAGAGACACTGGATAAACATGCAATAAAGAAGAAGAAGAGAAGCTATCATTTCTGGGAATATCACCTTAACCAAACCTTCTCATACACGTTTAATCATTAACACACCCACACATGCATTAACATATACGAAAAAAATGGCCGATTCAAAAACACAACAAGTGTATCGTTTATCACTAGCTAATGGATATCCTAGAATCGATGACGAATTCCAATACGAGAAAGAAAAACGTGAGAAAAGAAGGAAACGTACCAGCATAGCCATGAGAAATAGTTTTGGGATTGAAGGCATTGCTTGAAACAAAGAGGAAACGTACACTATGTTATAGAGAGAAAGAGAGAGAGAGAGAGAGAGAGAGAGAGAGAGGTACCTGATTTTTTCACATTTCATGACTGTGAGAGACAGAGGGTTTTCGCATTGCTTATGGATGAGAAGAAAATGAACAGTCTTGCTATTTAACATTGATTTGACTTGCTTACCTGACTAAAAATTATGGAGGGATTTAACTATTGCACTCCTTAGTTTTTCTAAACAATAAGAAAAGGATGCGCAGTCGGGCAAGATAAAGGAAAAAGAAAAAATAAAATAAGAAAATGAAAAAGAATAAATCCATGACAAGCTTAAATATTAAAATGAAAACAAAAGGTAAAAAAATAAAAATAAGAGGCTGGTAGGATAATTTTATTTTATTTATATTTTTTTAC
Organism: Combretum micranthum; assembly: GCA_024138025.1. Classification (NCBI taxonomy): domain Eukaryota; kingdom Viridiplantae; phylum Streptophyta; class Magnoliopsida; order Myrtales; family Combretaceae; genus Combretum; species Combretum micranthum. The sequence continues at coordinate 557,135 of JAMXBD010000438.1, forward strand.
AAATATGATTGGTCACGTTTACAAATAAAAAAAGAGTTACGAATCAAATCATAGGCCCACAAAATAAAAAATTGTTCATAAACGTCACCATTTTCATGTTTTAATTAACGTTTAATTAACGGGACTAAATGATAATAAAAGGGCAACGTTTGCAATACATGAAAAATTCTTGTAGTGTTTGCTCCCTGTAGATCGAGCTTATCTCACCAGTGATTATTACTGGATATGCACCTGGTTTCTACTGGCTAATTTAGTGCGCTTATACATATAGTTTAACATTTAAAGAGCATAATTAAGTGCAGTCAGTTACATGTTCTAGAAATTTTTTAACAAAACCATGGGTCCAAACGGCCTTGGAAATGACCCGTTTAAAGGGGTGTTGCGCTTTCTAATCTTTTGTTTAAAATTTTTCTAATCATGTACGCCACCGGCCTTGACTATTTAAGCTATTAGCCTTCATTTTACGTTGCTAGCCTTTACTAATTTACACTGTCAACTTTTCCTTTAGCACTCCTTTTGGATTTTTGAGTTATAATTTTTACTTTATATGTCTTTCCTTAATTGTTGCTTGGTTTTGTGATTAATTAAAAAGCATATATAAACCTATTGTATGTATGACTACTAAGTTATGCTTTTATATGAGTTTTATTTAAATTTAATGAATGTTAAGCACTTAGTAACTATTTGTGATTCAAAATTCAAATGTGAATTAGTGATGATTGATAAAATGAATTTCTTGCAATAGTTCAATGTCTTCAGTTGAGTGCATCTATTGATCCTTTACGTGACAAGTTAGCTACAAGTAACTTGGTAATTATTTGCTTAGGATAGGCATATCCTAAATTAATCTTAATTAAAGAAGGTCTAAAAAGTGTTTATATTGGTTATGCTTTCCACCACTGAATCTGGTCCAAGGAGCGGTAACGTTGTCATGATGCAATGATACGATGGTTAGATACTTAGACCACATTATCATGATGCAATGACTTTTCTTTTACCATGATACAATGGTGATTTATGAGTGGCTAAGTAGGTAATCGATAGGACAGATGGTATCGAGATAACATTTGCTTATTTTTAAGATAAAATAATATGATTTAGTTTACGTTTATGGGACTGGTTAAACTAGATGATATTATAGATAAAGTTAAGTATAGTTGTGTAACAAGTGTTAACCTTAAATGAGATTACTACTCTGTTTGTGACTCGATTTCTGTAACCAACTCCCGTAGTTAAATGTTAATGAATGAATATTTGACTATACATTTATTATTTATTCATCATAAATTTAATGGTCATAATTCAGGCCTTTGTTACTCATTAATTACATATTTAAATGTCATAATTATGCCATTATGTCGGTTATCCTTATACACACACACACACACATATATATATGCTTGTTTGTTGTTTCTAGGGTTATATACACAACACATCACATACACAAAATTTCCATTGAGAGATCTGAAAGTTTAGAGTTGTAATTCTCTCAAACCTTTGTACTCCTACTTTGATATAATGTGATTCCTCTCTCGCATCTGCCTGTGGTTTTTCTCGAAAGGGTTTCCACGTAAAATCTGTGTGTTCTTTACTTTCTGCTTGCTATTATCGTTTTCGATTGCGCGATTTGTTTATAACAAATTGGTATCAGAGCGTAGGTTTTGATAATGACAACCATGAAGTACGATATTCCTCTTTTGGATCGCAAAGCCAAATTCTCGCTATGGCAGGTGAAGATGCAAGCAGTTCTAGCAAGATGGATCTTGATGATGCACTTCTAGGGTTTGAGAAGATACCTGCATCTTGGTCACCGGATGAAAAGCAACAAAAAGACCGAAAAGCCCTTTCGCAGATCCATTTCCGTCTATCGAATCAGATTCTTCATGATGTACTTAAGGAGAAGACCGCAACCGCATTGTGGTTGAAACTGTAACAATTATGCATGACAAAAAGCTTAACTAGTAAGTTGCATTTGAAACAGAGATTGTATTCTTATCGTTCGAAAGAAGGTGTGTCTCTTGATGATCACTTAACAACCTTTAAAGAAATTATTTCTGATTTAGAAATGTTGGAAGTTAAGTATGATGAAGAGGATTTACGTTTAATCCTATTATGTTCTTTGCCTCCATCATATGCGACCTTTAGAGATACCCTTCTATATAGTCATGATACTTTGTCGATTGGTGAAATTTATGCTGATTTAAGCTCTTTTGAAAAGATGAAACATCTTGTAATTAAATCTGAGTCTACCTCTGAAAGTTTGGTAGCGCATAGTAGGAGTCAAGACCGTAAGACTGATAGGAATTCTAGAGGCAGATCTAAATCTTCAAATAGATTTAAAACCTATAACTATTGCAAGAAGAAAGGCCACATTAAGGCAGATTGTTATAAACTGTAGAATAAAAATAAGAAGACTGGTGAGAATCAAAAGCAAAATCAATCTAATAGAACGGCTGAGGTCGATGTTGTTGAAGATCATACTAATGGTGATCTTCTTGTTGCTTCTAATAGTGATTCATGGGCCAGTAAAGAGTGGATTTCAGACTCTAGATGTACCTTTCATATGTGTCCAATTGGGACTCGTTGTCAACATATGAAACGGTTTTCTAGAGGTGTTTGTTTTGATGGGAAATAACACTCTTATAAGTTGCAAGTATCGGAACGATTAAGATCAAGATGTTTGATGGCATGGTTAGAACCGCTTGGTGATGTGAGACACGTTCCTAATTTGAAGAGAGAAATTTGATTTCTCTTAGTACCCTTGATCTGAAGGGGTATCAGTATACAGGTGAAGGTGGAATCCTGAAGATAAGTAAGGGTTCGCTGGTGGTGATGAAAGGCCATAGAAAGATTGCTAATCTTTATTCATTGCAGGGTTATGTTGTGACAGGTGATGCAACCGTTGGTTCCTCCTTGTCGTATGAAGATGCCACTAGGCTATGGCATATGCGTTTGGGGAATATGAGTGAGGTTGGTATGGTAGAATTAAGTAAGCGAGGACTTCTGGATGGGCAAGGCATTAGCAAATTGAAGTTTTGCGAATACTGCGTATTTGGGAAGTAGAAACGAGTTAGGTTCACCACAGTTACCCATAATACTAAAGGCACTCTGGATATATTCATTCTGACCTTTGAGGTCCTGCTAAAGTGCCCTTCTAGTAGTGGCGCTAGCTATATGAACCATTAGATGATGATTATCCAGAATGGTTTGGGCATATTTCTTGAAGCAAAGAAGCGATGCCTTATCTACGTTCAAAGTGTGGAAGACGATGATTGAGAAACAGACTGGAAAACAGGTGAAGCATCCACGCACTGATAATGGCTTAGAATTCTGCTCCAATGATTCAATGACTTGTGCAAGTCTAAAGGGATTGTTAGACATCTCATGGTTCCTGGTACACCCCAGCAAAACGGGGTTGCGAAACATATGAACAGGACCATTATGGAGAAGGTGAGATGTATGCTTTCCAATTCGAAGTTGCCAAATTTTTTTGGGTGAAAGATGCCCCACAACTTGTTTGATGATCAATAGATCTCCGTCAACTTCCATTGAGAAGAAGACTCCACATGAGGTATGTTCTGGATCCCTTGCAAAGTATTTTGATTTGAAAATATTTGGATGTCCTGCATATGCTCATGTAAACAATGGCAAACTTGAGCCTAGATCCCTAAAGTGTGTGTTTCTTGGTCTCAAGACTGGGGTTAAAGGATATAAATTGTGGTGTCCCGAATTGAAGAAAGTTGTTATTAGTAGGGACGTTGCATTTGATGAATCTGCTATGTTGCATGATTTATGTCCTACTGTTACTTCTGATGAAACCCAATAGAAACCAAGTGTGCAGGTGGAGTTTGATATCAATACAGATTCAACAAAGTCTATCTCTCAATCAACTTCTACATCTCAGTAGCCACAGTATTCAATCGCCAAGGACAGACCTAGGAGAGAGATAAAGCCTCCACAGAGATATGGGGAAGCGGATCTAGTTGCATATGCATTGAATGTGGCTAATGATGTTGATTCAAGTTCGAACCATCTACTTACGCAGAAGCGATTAGTTGTGATGATTCTGGTAAGTGGATGATAGCTATGCAAGAAGAAATGGAATCCCTCCAGAAGAATCGAACATGGGAGTTAGTGAAACTTCCTAAGGGTAAGAAAGCCATTCGCTACAAGTGGGTTTATAAGAAAAAGGAAAGAGACTCAAGTTGTGAAGAACCCAGATACAAAGCAAGGCTTGTAGCAAAAGGATACAGTCAAATACCAGGTATTGATTTCACTGATGTGTTTTCTTCTGTTGTGAAACACAGCTCGATTCAAGCACTGCTTGGTATTATGGCTATGGAGGATCTTGAGTTAGAGCAGCTTGATGTGAAGACTGCGTTTTTGCATGGAGAACTTGAAGAAGACATTTACATGCACCAATTGGAAGGTTTTGGGGTCTTAGGGAAAGAAGACCATGTATGCAGATTAAAGAAATCCCTATATAGGTTGAAGTAATCACCACGACAGTGGTATAAAAGATTTAATTCTTTTATGACTTCTCATGATTTCAGGAGAAGTAATTATGACAGCTGTCTATATTTTAAGCATTGTGAGGATGGGTCGTTTTTGTGTTTACTTTTATATGTGGATGATATGTTGATAGCGATTAAGGATAGAGGAGAGATTTACAGGGTCAAAGCACAATTGAACAAGAAATTTGAGATGAAGCACTTGGGTGCAGCCAAGAAGATTCTTGGTATGGAAATTTCAAGAGACAAAAAATCAAGTATATTACACCTGAGTCCGAAAGGGTATATTGAGAAGATACTCTCCATGTTCAATATGAAGAGTGCTAAACCTGTCAGGACCCCTTTAGCAGGTTATTTCAGACTGTCGTCTGATCAGTCTCCTAAATCAGAAGATGAAATTGACTATATTCTAAAGTCCCTTACTCTAGTGCAGTAGGGTTCTTTATGTATGCAATGATTTGCACACGTCCAGATTTGGCATATGTCGTTAGTGTTGTTAACAGGTATATGACGAATCCTGGCAAGGAACACTTGAAATCAGTCCAGTGGATCTTCAAATACTTAAGAGGAACTACTCATGTATGTTTACATTTCGGGAAAACTAGAGATGGGGTCGTCGGATTTGTTGATTTTGATTTCGCTGGGGACTTGGATAAAAGAAGATCTATCATAGGGTATCTTTTCTCTCTTAGTGGCTGTGCGATTAGTTGGAAAGCCATTTTACAAGCTACTGTTACTTTATCAATTATAGAGGCGGAATAATAGCTATTACAGAGGCGATTAAAGAGGCTATCTGGTCGAAAGGGTTGTTTTCTGAGCTTAGTGATTTGAAGACGTCTACAGTATTTTCTAATAGTCAGAGTGTGATTTTTCTTATTAAGGATCAAATGTTCCATGAAATGACTAAGCATATTGACGTCCGTTATCACTTTGTGTGTGATATTATTGCTCAAGGAGATATTGCAGTGAGCAAGGTGAGCACTCATGGCAACCCTGCAGATATGTTGACTAAGACACTTCCCATTGCAAAGTTTGAGCATTGCTTGAACTTGCTAAGTGTCAGTAGCTAATTGATTCCTTTGAGGAACTTGTGGAAGAGGTGGAGTTGTTTATCAAAGTTTTAGAGTTTATTGTGTTTGTTACTCTAGAATTCATGTCAAGGTGGAGATTGTTGGAGTTTGTGACCCGATTTCTATAACCGACTCCCGTAGTTAAATGTTAATGAATGAATATTTGACTATACATTTATTATTCATTCATCATACATTTAACGGTCATAATTCAAGCCTTTATTACTCATTAATTACATCTTTAAATGTCATAATTAGGCTTATCCTTATACACACACACACACACACACACAATATATATGTGTTGTTTCTAGGCTTATATACACAACACATCATATACACAAAATTTCCATTGAGAGATTTGAAAGTTTAGAATTGTAATTCTCTCAAACCTTTGTACTCCTACTTTGATATAGTGTGATTCCTCTCTTGCCTGTGCCCGTGGTTTATTCTGAAAGGGTTTCTACGTAAAATCTGTGTGTTCTTTACTTTCTACTTGCTATTATCGTTTTCGATTGCGCGATTTGTTTATAACACTAAACATGTGCCTAACTTTAGCTTTTTAAGCATAAGATTCTAAATGAGTGCATATGAAATAAAGAATAAATATTAATTAGATACAATTCGAAATTACTATTGTTTATAGAAAAGGATATAGAAATTATACTTTTATAATCACAATCATCATATGTTTATGGACATAACAGATAAAAATATAAAATTTAAACGTATAACATTACTAATTTTGAAATACAAATCAGTACGTGCCATAAATAGGGATATTATATTTTTAGCTTATTTAGGAGTTGCTTTAATATCTGCTAAAAATTGCATTAGGATGATCGAGAAATATTCTAGACACAACATTGACTTCGTGCATTTGAATTTGCTGGGTCTTGCCGTGGACAAACCCATTTTAGGAAGCATCTTATTATCTTGAAAAGTGCTCGAATAGTATGCCCAACTATCAAAATGATAGCCAAGGCTACCACCACCCGAGCCAAAATCCGTTCAATATCCACATTCGTCGCAACCATTTGCAACACACACAGATAAGCAACTGAGCATGAAAGGACCGCTGCCCACATGACAAACCGAAGAATCCATATATAAAGTCTGTGCGTCATACGAAATCCACTAATCAGAAGCGTCATTACGAAAATTGTTGCAGAGAAACTGAGCGTATTAACAACCAAAAACTGGTTTCCCATTGAGAGGAATCTTGCAGTTGAGGTGGCAGAGCCAGAGCTTCAGATGGCGGAGGTGCCTGATTCGGATCTTGAGATTTCTGAGGTGGCTGAATCCGAGCTTGAAATGTCACAGTTGCTATAATTGATGCCACTATCATAAACGCATTACAACTATCCTCCAACCGCTTTTTCTTGTCACATTTACTCTCGTGAGATTTTGAACAACAAAAATCCTTTATTTTGGTACGTATCTTTGTAGTGCAACTGACTGGATCCGCAGCAACATTTGTTGAATCTGCAACAACAGAGGCCAACATTGATGTAGTTGCTAATGTCGCTCTTGATTCTCTGGCTTGTTGAAAACAGTCGGCAACTTCCATGTTTCTTCTATCTTTTCTAAGTTGACCTGAGCAAATCTCCCATGCTGTAAATCCATATCTATTTGTTGCGTCCACGTCTACGCTGCAATGCTCATGCAGTAAATATTTCACTACCTGGCGTATGAAAAATGTTAGTTGTATAAACAAATATTTATATTTCTCTTCCTTTTATTCTCCAGTAGTTTTTTTATTTAAAATTTCTTATAATGGTAAGCTCAGTAATTAATAAAATAAAAGGATGGGATATAAATAAATAGAATAAGTGGTTTAACAGAACTCATAATTAACCGATAATTGAAAATATCAATTACACGCTAAATAAAACTAAGCAAAACACAAAGCAATAATAAAGATTTGAAATTAAATCATGTAATATATCTGATTGATATTGGTTTCCAATGATAAACAAAGAAGGCAACCAATAATCACTAAGGTTGATGGCTTTTGCTTTATTTTCTTTTCCCCCCTTTTTTGTCCATGTTAGGATAGTGCTTTGCAATATTAATACTGAGGATTTGCAATTATATGCATGTATAGGATTTTGTAATTCAAATTAATTAAGAGGTCTCAAGCATTTAATATGTGAAAACATAGAATCACATAGTTTACATTTTCAAAAATCGAACTATATGACCTACCCAACACTTTCAAAACTTATGGACCTACTCCGCACTTTCATATTTAGCTTCTATGGACGTACTGCGTACTTTTAAAAACTTGGCCACCGAAAAGTTGCTTTACCCCTTCACAGTTTGGGTAATCTCGAATTATCATGGATTCGTACATCCAATATTGACCATCAGGAGCATTTAAAAAAGCAGCAAAAAATAAACTTAGGTTTATAATTTCAAAAACTGACTCGAGGGTTGTTTCGGTGTGACCACTAGACAGTTTTCTTCAGTTCAGTTACTACGTGTGAGTGTTGTTGTTTGTGGCTATGGTGTTAGTTATATTAAATCGCGCATGTCATGACATTTATATTGTATGTGCTTGTGTAGCTGACAATCACTAGGATTCACTTGCCTTGCTTGAAGGGTATTTTTTTTCCCTCAAGTTATTATAGAAAAAATGTGAAAAAATAGAAGTGTTGGCTGGAGCCATACATGCCTTATATGATTTGTTTTTAATCTATATATTTTTTAAAATTATATGTGTAAATATATCGGATTAATATTTATATTTTATCTATATTTTATTTATTTGATTTTTTAATGAGAACTGCTAACTTTTTTTTAATATTTATCTAATTTTTATAAATAATTTGTTAAAAAAAAATTTAAAAAAAATGTCTGTATTTTTGTAAGTTGTCAACAAACAAACAGAAGCACGCAATGGGCTGTAGTGGCATTCAGATTCGAAGTATGATAATCATATACCTTGTTAAAACGCAGTTACGACAGATAAGCAATTTGCTTGTAAAAATCTTTAAAATTATATGCACATGAAAAATTTTTAAAAAAATAAAAGAAAACAAGATTAAGGCTTCAGTTGATGATCAAGATGAAATCGGGTTGGCGGTTTCAATTGCATAGGTAATTTTTATTTACACAGGACTTTGTTGCCCAAATGCAAAATTTTCAAGTTATTATTTGCGTTTTAACTTATAGTTAATTTCATACAATATGCCAATAAAAAGTGTAGAAAAGGAAAACCTTACCATATGCCCATTCTTGTATATATCGCTCATGCAATACGAGACTACAGCTATGCTATATCATGTAAAAATCATGTTAAAAAAGGTGTCGTTTAAAAATCATAAAATTTTTAATACATAATGGAACTTGTAAAGATTTGGTTTTTATATCTAAATAACCACTACATAAATATTAAAGTTCTTTTTAGTAAACCATAAACAAAATCAAATTATTTTCATTTAGGAAAAAATATAAAGAATGATATCGTTTTGTAACTTTTGCAAAGTGATGACCTTTATTTAGAACTAAATGCTTGTATTAAATAACATAATCAAACAATTGTGGGTCATATTTACTGCGTCTTATATAGGTAGAATGTTTATTTGTTTATTTCTCCCTTTTCATTATAGTATATATATTAACTTATATTCATCTATCAATTTATTTAGAAAAAAATTAATAAATAAAAATTATATATATTTTTTTCAACAAAAATAATTATAAAAATATTCAATACGAAATTGTAAGTTGAATAAAAAGACAAATTAACATGAGTATTGATATTCTATAATTATTTTAATAATAAATTTAATTTTTATTCAATATATACTAAACAAAAGTATTTAAAATATAAGTTAGTCAATAGTTGATCATTAAATAATTTTATTATAATATTAGTTATTAAAAAGATTATTATAAAAAAAATTGTATAATTGGTGATATTTACCAATAATTGATTTGTTAGGTCAAAAAACTTATAATATGACTAATAATGTTACTATTAATGGTACACAACTAATAAAATAACAATATAGGATAATTTAGTTACTAAAAATATAGTTTTACAATGAATGGATTTAACGTTATTAGTTATTGTGAAAAAAAATTGTAAAATTTAAAAGAGAGAGAATATCATTTAAACTATTAATACAATTTGAAAAAGTAAATGGTAGCTGTGCTTTGAACCCATAAGGTCTTGCTACAAAATTAAACTCTTTTCTTGTTTCTTTTTCCTTTCTTTTTTTTTTTTTTTTTTTTTTTTTTTGGCTAGAGCAAAACTAATCTCTTGACAGGACAAAAATTTGCTATTCTGTGATACTGTCTCGAACCTATCCAAGCGAATGAGTATTTTTACATGTGTTTTAGAGTATAATTATTACTTGTATTGTTTTGAAAAAATTTTTTAAAGTTATATACGTGTCAAATATCTATTCACTAAGGCATAGATGAGATAGCATCATAGGGACAGCAAGTTTTCATCCCTTTTAATTATGTAAGGTGCGCTTAAGTTGTTGGTTTGAGGTCAGTTTGGTATATGTTTCATGTTTGTTTCATTTACACTTTTTGTCAAAAACAGATATATATGAAAAACAAACACAAAAACATATCATACATATCAAATATAAATAAGATATAAATGCAAATTTGATATAAATAAGATATAGATGAATATAGGCTATTATTAAGAGATGCGGAAGGAGTAAGACTTTGAACTTTTTACATATCTAATTCTATTATACTTATCTGATCTAACAATCATTTTTGTTAATAATCGATTAACCTTGATTGGTATGCTATGTATAAATATTGGACTATATTCTATATATAAGGACCCTAGAACTTATAGTATATAAAGTAAATATTTTACAATGGTTCCGATAGCTGGAAGGCTATGTGTTACGTTATACATCCATTAGGTGCAAACGTTTAAAATTAAAAAATAACCTGTAACGTTTAATGCCACTTCTAAGACCCATCAGTAATGCCAGCTGTAACTTCAAAAAAATCCTGGTTTTAATAAAAAAATTCTGATTGTCATCCATAAAGGCCCGAGGAGGCTTAGGGCTAAATTCTAAGTAAATTATACAATAGATTTTTGGACTAATAATGCAGATTTACCACAGCATTAACAAAACTTGAGCGATAGCTGTTACCTCCGTTTGTTTTTCCGCCACCGCTAAATGCAAGATGGTAGACCCTTCTTCATCCTTGAAATTGACAAACTCAGCACCATTAGGAATCACTTCCAGAATGTACTTCAAGATATGCACCTGGTAATGCTTGACGCAAAGATGCAATATAGTTGAAGACCCAAGAGGTTTTTGGACAGCTTCGGGTTTACGTGAAACAAATACTTTTAAAATATCAAGGTAGCCTTTAATCACTGCTATATGAGCTGGGTTTCTTCCTTCACAATCAGTGGCAAGACACATGTCTGAATTCACATCTAGAACCTTCTCCACTACTCGAATGTGCCCATATGCTGTTGCTACATGGAGTGGAGTTAATTTTCCGTAGCCCCTCTCGTTTTCCATTTGAGGCATGCGATTTAGGACTACCTCAGTGAATTTCAAGTGCCCAAACATAGCAGCTATATGCAAAGGTGTTTCCTCAAAACGCCTAAGCCCAAGCATATATTTATGGAGGATATTGTCATCTTGGTCAAGCAAATTCTGAAGAGTTTCTACGTTTCCCTCTTTAGCTGCATTAATAAGCAGTTTATCACTCTCCATTTTCTTAAGTTTGAGATGGAAACTTGACGCTAAATGGTGCAAAGGCATCTATTTATATAATTGGTGCTGAGTGCTGCAAAACTTTTTCTTCCCCTAGAAGGTCTGACCATGCGAAGAGGATCAAATTTCCTACGAGTGTGTTCTCCTTCTTTCACAAGAAAGCATAATAAGCGATGAGACAAAAGTAGTGCTAGGTGGAATCTGCTTTGTCGTGTAGATAGGTACTTTCTAAGTTTGAATGATATATTGGAAATAAAAATTAAGTAGTTGGAGATGGATATCGAATTCATGCACCGAAAATACAAAGACAAGTTCATATGATATAGAACAAGCCAACCATGTGTAAGATTTGCTTTCAAGAGATACGGACATATGCTGTCTTATTAGAAGTGCCATAAGAAAACAAGGTTTTAGATAAATTTATGTTTTTAAATTTAAATTTTTTGTATAAAAATTATTATTATTGATTACATCTGTAGATATATAAGCTATTTTGCACATTTCTTTAAATTTCTGTTTTGAAAAGTTAATTTTCTAATAGTAAACTCATAGAGATATGAGGTTTTATTTATTTTTGTTTTTATTTTTTTGGTTGGTTGTCTAGTCTTCCCACCTTTGATGTTGTGGTGATGTCCTTAGGTTTTATAGTCTTTCCATCTGTATTTGTATCTTTTTTAAAATGATATGTGTAAATATATCCGATTTGCATCTAAATTTTATCTATATTTGTTCTATTTGATCTTTTGATGAGAACTGTTAACTTTTTTTTTTTTTATCTATATCTATTTCTTGATAAATAATTTGTTAGCAAAAAGTTTGAAAAAGTATCTGTATCTGCCAGAAAAAAACCAAAACAAACAGACCCTTAAGGAGTATGTCGAGCAGAAGATATTTTCAGCACAAATTTTGTGGAAGTAGTCAATGGGAAACGACAAAACTAATTTTCAGCCAAAGACATCATTATTTTTTGACAAAAAAACTCCGCTTCTTGGTCAGGAAAATATCTTCTTGAAAGTTGAAAGGCTACAAACACTCCGAGGGTCACATCATGAGATAGATATCAGCATGGTTTGAGTTGGTTCCGGAACCGCCGGTTCATGGTTCTACATTTCGTGAAACCGGAATCGGAACCGTCAGAGCCGGGACGGTTCACGGTTCCACGGAACTACCAGTTCTGACGGTTTCGGTTCCGATTCCATGTGAACCGTGAACCATGAACCATGTTTATTTTTCTTCTTTTCTTCTTCTTCTTCTTTCTTTTTTTTTTTTTTTTTTTTTTAAATAGACCCACCCCTCCTCCTCCTTCTCTCCTCTCGTACCATTCCGTGTTCTGTGTGTGCGTTTTTTTTTCTTTTTTTTTTTTTTTACGAGTCGGAACCGGTGGAACCGCCGGTTCCGCTTGACGAACCGCTAAAACTCGCCGGTTCTGGCGGGTCCTTAGGCAGTTCATAACCGTCCCCGACAGGGCGATTCCCGGGTATGTAACCTCCGTAGACGGTTCGGGGCGTTCACGGTTCAGAACCGCCTCGTGGTGATGTCTATCATGAGATTATCTTATCGTTATCGAATTCGAGAATAAGGATTCGTCACGCCTATTGAACTAAAATTTCTTCTTATTTTTAATTAAAATAATTATAGAATTAATGTAAACACAAACGTAACGAATTCTCAAGAAAAACACTACAGCGAAAACCATACATTTTATTTATTCAACATTATCATGGTGACTTGGAGAAAATCTACAACACTAGTACTAATATATACTGCATATTCAGTGTTGCCTTCACAATGGATTAGGGTGTGTTATGATGTAAGAACACTACAACAAAAAAGACATATACCAACAAAACTCCTTTGTTGCTATAGAAATTATATTCATCCTAATAACTTCTTTCAACAACTTTTGTCGTTGGCCACTGTTGTTGCCAAAGGGTCGTGGGCATAGCTTATGGCAACACTATTTAAAATAGGTATACTTTTTGCCAACAACAAAATAAGGTATTAGAACAACTTATTTTGTTTATGGTATGATTTATCCCAACAACCTTTTTGTATTAAAGCAACAAACTATTACGTTGCAAGAGTAAGAGAAAAAAAAGTATTCAATTTTAAAAATTATTTTCAATTATAAATTATTTTGATTATTTAATATATATATTATAAGTGAATTCTATTAAATGGTAAAATATAATCAAAATGAAATAAATGTTTGATAATGTAGAGAAATGAGATTCAATAAATACAATATGATAGAAATTAGAACATAAAAGGAAAAAAGTTCATAAATACAGAATGTAAATTGTAACAATGTCATCATAATTAAAAAAAAAAAAGGTTTAACTCCACTATTCTAACAGTGCCATCATAATAAAAATAAAATAAAGTTTAACTCTACTATTTAATTTCCACTAGTAGAGTCATCTCTAACATTTTCTCTTCTGCTTCCAACATCACCTTCTACATTAGTATGTTGCATGCTTGGACCATTCGAAGGCACTATTGATAAAGAATACCTCTAGGACCCATTATAAACCCATTTACACCACTTGCTCCCGTCTAAGTATTTGGTGCACTTATGCTTGTTCCTATTGGAAATTGTGCAACACTATTAATAGGCATCATCCAGGGGGTGGACATTCCCCAATTTCCTATTTGGCTTGACTGAGTTGATTGGATTGTATTAATTTTTGACATGCCACTTGGCCCCATGGTTGGTGGTGTAGAAGAATATAAACCATTCCTAGTAGAAGATATTCTAGATACTAATCCAGGTACTTGAGCTATTAAGACTTTTAGCGTAGCAACTTCACTTTCTAAAGTCTTCATTCTCTTCTCTATATATGAGTTTTGTTGTACATTTCTTGAAGAGCATAAGTATGTACTTGATGTATGTGTCTTAGGCTTTGGACCGCCATGACCAAGACCACGTGAGTATCTAGATCTATGCCCCAAAAATTTTGATAGTATTTCAATCTCTAAAAGCTCAACATTTTCATTCTCAGCTTATTGAGATTATTCTTTGAGCTCAACCATTTTTTCCTAAAAGAAAATAAAAAGTATGCAATTAATACATAATTGATAATAACCATCACTTATAAAAAATTAATTGGATACAATGTGTATATTTAAAATAAACATACAAACATAATTATTGGCAATTTTGTATATGTATATAAAGTTAAACAAGATGAGTTTGAGCCTTCTAAAGTTTAGCTTGACTTGTTTGTAACCCTAATCCCAATGGAATGAAGATTATGTTAATGATAATCCCCTTCGTCCTCCATTGGAACAAAAGGTCAAGTTTCATCAAAATCCATATTATTTCTATCAGTCCAATTAATTTACATAACGTGCACGTTATTCCATTTTCTTAGACTATCGACCTCGTCGAAACCATGCAACAAAGTATATTCTTTCATTGATATTCTTATCTACGCCTATTTCTATCGCTTTGATAAACTACATATGTTCTCGTTTTCGGATTATGCTCCAACCTCTATGGTTAGTTGTTGATTATTATCTTCTTATATAATAATCATCTGTGTCTTATATAATCCGATCTAGTTCTATCACTATAAGAGAATAATGATTGTAATATACAAGTAATTAATTTAATTATTAGTTGTGGGGACATTTTTATTTTTAGTAAGTACCTGCTATAGTGATTTTTTTCTTGTTGTAACTATAACTTATATATTATAGAAGTTTTTTCAAAATATGTGATATAAAAAGTATTTGTATGTCATATTTAGCCAATGCTTTAATTAATTATGTGAACTTTGATATTTTTAATTTTGGTAAATGATTAAACATTTTGAGTTCAATGTCAATGTACAACCTTTGTTTGTTAATTCCGTCTAAAACCCTTTTAACCATTTTAAACTATTATATGCCTTAAATAATTATTTTGATGAAAATATTCTACTTTAAATACATGTAAGTAGTTGAAATAATATCTCACTAGATAGATTTAACACAGATGGCAATCCATAGTAGTTCAAAAATCACATATGTTGAGTGGAATATTTTTATTAAAATAATTATTTGAGATACAGGACTATCTATAGTTGGTCAAAAAAACCCAATTGGACAAATATTCCAATATAGAGTTAATATAGGATATGTAAATCATTGAAAAATTCTATAGTCCCATATTTAATTTTGACGAAACTGGTCCATACTATTTAATAGGCTCGGATTGAGGTCCAACCATGATTATACCTTTAAAATAGTTGATATGTTAATTATTATATTTATTTTAATAATTAAACGATTGACTAGACAGTCCTATTGATGTGCCATAGAAGTTCTTGTAAATGATTTCTAAAATTTAATTAGGTACCAAAATCAACAATCTAAAAGTACATGTGCATGCAGTAAATTATATAATTGGTCAATTTAAGTATCAAATATGAAATTACAAAAAAAAAAAAAAAAAGAAAGTAATAAAAACTTACTAAATATAGAATCACTATTATAAATTATCAACCGTACAATTTATCCTAAATTATAATTTGAATTGCACGGTGTTCCTTTGATGTATTATAATTTTCAATTGAGAATTCCTAATTTCTGCTTGTGAGGATGCTGTAATAGTAGATCATGGAACACAAAATTTTGTGCTATCAAGAAACTAAACCACTAACCCAATCAAAAATTGAAAAGGCATTATTATTAGGCGGAAATTCAAAGGGGCACAGGTTGGTGTATTTGTGGATTTCGTTTCATAGTGAGGCCTCCAACTTTTTCAATCTCATAATGCTTACGCTTGAACAGCTCTAGACGTAACGAGCATGTCCAACAATACAAACATCCATTAAAGTCTCTATCAAACTCAAAAACATTCTCAGATCTTATAAACCATGAGAGCTACTAAACATAGCATTGCACATTTTTTGGCTGGCCTACTAGCTTAGGCAAAATTGATAAAAGATTGCATATACACCTCATAGACTATATCGGATTCATTGAAACTTCAGATAAGATATGAAAGTAAAGAACTGTGCTCAATACTAACAACAAATAATAATTGAGACGTTTCAATGCAACCAACTCTGGTTTTGCGGGGTAGATGTTCAATTATGGCCATTCTTTTTGGGATGTAAAAGCAAAAATATAATAATTCAAACTTTACATGTAGAAATGGATATACCTCCTAATGGTTTATTGATATGTATGAAAATGATATCTATGTTAATTGAATCCACAAATTCATGTGTCAGTATTAAAATCTCATATCTTAAAAATTTATAGGATAAGGAAAAAAAAAATAAAGAAGGATAAATGATAGATGTAATCATTCGCATTCGATTCTTTTTTTTTTTTTTTCAGTCGTATTGGGAGACTTAAGGATTATGTTTGGAATGAGGAAGATAGAGAATGGAAAGAATTTGTTTGAAAGTTTTTGCTTTTTCTTAGTTTAGAAAAAGGAAAGAAAAAAGAAATAATAATAAGAGAGGAGGTGGGGGAGGGGGAGGGGGATGGGATGCTATGGATTTAGAATGAAAAAACTATATTAACAAAATGAAATTATATTACTTTCTTTTCACTCTTTTTTCTCCTCACAAAATAATGAAATTTATAAAAAAAAAATTTAAAAATATTATCAAACTTGGGTTGACCCTAATACGATCCAGAATGGATCAACCTTTTAATTCTTGGCCTATAATATGCTTGGCTTAAGCTGGCCGAATGTCACAACATTACCTTTTTTTGTTTTTACTTGTTCTACTTTTCTACCTCAAGTTAAATCCTTCACTCCTTCCACACATAGTATAAAGGCTTAATCTTTATGGTGGCAATGATTAAGGTTGTAAGACGTGGCATAACGTCAATAAACATTCTAATTATGTGTGATAGAAAGGATTGTATCTGTATCCATTGCTGAGGTCTGCATTTGCTGTCTTTTGGAAAGTTACGAAAATTACGTCAATCTTAAAGGGCTTTCTCGTGCATTACACGGGATAAGAATTGACAGAAAGCAGTCATTCAAAAGGATATATGATCTTGCAATTATTTATTTATTATTATTTTCCTTTTGATTTTGCGAACATTCTTGAAAGTATTTCACGTTACAAGACAGCTGAGGACGGAAAACATATATATTCGACACACGTGCTTTGGCCAATATTCCATATATGGACCATGGATATAGGTAAGTAGTTATAGTCGTTGGAAGAGTGTGCAACTGTTGACATCCCAAGTTTTTTATTTATGTTTTGCTATGGGTGCCGGAAGGACACACCTGTGGAGCCTTATAAATTGAATTTTCATTACAAATTTATGCGACTTCCCTTGATAATCCTATGCGCCCTTACAAAGAAAGCAGAAAAGGAAAAGTTTACTTGATTATTAACAAGCATCTGTCTATATGGGTTATCATAGGAGTCAGATTGGAATCAAAATCGCAGGGTCTATTTCAATTCCCACCGTTTGATTTCGATTTGTCTAGAATCGAGGATCGTGATTTAAAAAAAAATCTAAATAATTTTACTTAATTATTTAAGTAAACAAAAATGTAAAACAAATTTTTAACTTGAAAGTCTATTCATATTTGTAACTATGATTTTTACTCTAATATGCTATTAAAGCAAAGAAATTAGAAAATAACTGATACCAATTATGAAACTAATTTTACTACTATGTTTAAAATCTACTAGAGGAGGAAGGGTGAATTGAGTTTACCACAAATTTGACTTTTTGGTTTTGAAATTTAATGCTTGAGGTTGAAGATTAACAAACTAAACAAGAAATAAACAATACCAATGTAAATTACATCGCTTGAAGAGACAGGGTATAAAAGAAACAAGTCATGATTTGACATGGAGCTCAAACTGCTCTTTACTCTCCACAAACACCAAATGTCTCAATCAAACACTTCACACCACACAAGGGCTACTCACTTGGCTAAATATAATAAAGGTGTAATGAATAGGCATTCCTAATAAATTGTATTGAGATGTAATTGGTTGTGAATACATATAACATTGCTCACTTGAGTGAATTAAAATGAGGAGTAACTCATGAATTGATAACACAAATACCAAAAACGTCCCTACCTATGCTATGCGTTTACACAACATCCTTGTTTTGTAATATATATTTTACAAGATATATGATTAAAAATATATCTATAAGTTTTAATATATATTTTAATATATGTAATATATATTCTATATATATTAATAGAAAACTTTATTTTAATGTTACATTAATTGAATATTACATATGATATATATTACATAAAACAAGGAATAGTACCAAGTTAAACATAATGTTATTAATATAAAGACCCGAGAATTTAAAGAACCTAAATTTTAATTGCAGTAAGCTGAAAATTCAAGGTCATCAATAATATGATGAGAAATGGTTTATACAATATTGCAACTTCATTTGCCATAGCATATCATAAAATGTATCTAAAAGCATTAGCACATCACAAATGGATCGGAAAAAGTATCCAAAAGCAACCTAACATAGTTTAACTAACAAGTTCCTAACATTATGTGGACCTTAAAATGTGGCTAAGATAATCTAAAGCAACCTAATGTGATCGAATTCATGAGTTTTTGACATTATGTGAACTCTAAAATGTCCCTAACATAGTTCAAACAATCTTTTGATTCAAGTTGATACAACATAACTAAATTGTCCTTCTGCTTTAGCAAATTGATAAAAGTATCTTTCAACTCTTGTTGTGTTGGACTCTCAATTGTTTGAAGAAATTTGTTTAATCTTTTTACTTCCCTTCTTGCCTCATCAATTAACAGACACATCATAACATGATCTATACTTTTCTCCATATTTCTCATGCCAATCTCAAAGCTTTTAATAACAAATGATAGCTCAGATTGCTCCATCTCTAAACAAGCTTCATTTCCTTTTTGTATAAGAATGAGTGGCATTGTGATGGCATGAGTGATCGTCTTCTTCAGCTCTCATCGGCCACTAATCTACAATGTTCTATATAGGTGATTCTTCTCTATGCAACTCTTCGATGACTTCCTCAACAATTTGTGCATCTTGACCTGTGGCCCGACCTTTTTCATATATCATGGAGAACTCTTCCAACTAGGGGAAGCTCTCAGTCATAAGAACAACAGCATCTCTATGGCTCTTACTAATAACTCTAATAAAAACATATTTTACTAAAGGCAGTAGTGAAGGAGGCGCTTAAAATGCTTCAAGCTAAGTCCTAAATCATTTCTTATATTCACAAAAATTTAACAATGATATATGAAATCATGTGTCTCAACAACAAGTAATAATAAATAAAAAAAGAAATAATTATCAATGGATGAGATCAACATCTAAAATTACAAACAAGTATGGTGCAAATTATACTTCAATTGACTTCATATGTAACACCAGTCAAATAACATGTAAATATTAAAGCTATGATTAGCATCTAAAACCAAGATTATAACTTATTTCAACTTATATAACTACAAATATCATATGTTATACTCTGAATTCCTTATTAGGCATTTTAAAACTTAAAGGAAAAAAAAAAACAACGCGGGAACTCAAAGTCAAGTATAAATCATCCATGTAAAATACACAGGTTGAAACACCAAGAGAAGCTCAAAAAATAACATCATGAATCAACTTGACATTGTAATTTATTCATGGTCCACGCACAGCTATAACCAAAGAAATTTATTTATTGTAAGCCTCTAGATTTTTTGGTACCTTTAAAAGTGAACCCTA
Organism: Combretum micranthum; assembly: GCA_024138025.1. Classification (NCBI taxonomy): domain Eukaryota; kingdom Viridiplantae; phylum Streptophyta; class Magnoliopsida; order Myrtales; family Combretaceae; genus Combretum; species Combretum micranthum. Next base: position 577,142 of record JAMXBD010000438.1, read on the forward strand.
GAAATAATACAAGAACCAAAACCCTGAAATTGATCCTAGTTGATCTTAAATTGTAGAAACCTATACAATTTTAGATAAGTTAGATAACCCTAAATGTTTGATGAGTAAGATAAGAATAGAAAACCTTAAATATTAAACACTAAGAAAATGAGTGCCATAAAAAACAGAACAAAAATTCGATAATAGAAATCTTATGTTAAATGATTTATGTATCTGATCACTAACATAAAAATCAAGACAATATATTTAAATAATATATAATAATAAAATAATATAAAGTAATTTCCTATAGTATAGTAATAAATTGTCAGTCAACAATTTCATAAGTTAAACTAAACAATTTCCCCATGATGCATAATGCTAGGGATGGAAATGCAAAACACTATACTTGATATGTTCATGTTTTACTTTATGTATACTAATCTAACATTTTATATGTATGTAAGTATATGAATAATATATATATATATAATTTACAGCATATTGCTCATTAATCTAACAATCGCAATGCAAATTATTTATTCATATTCTTGAGACTTGTCCTTAATCAAAGTTTCAAACTTGTCTATATTCAAGTAAAAAAGGGGACTTGTCTATCTCAAAGTCCTAGGGAGCCTTGTCCTAATTCTAAGACTCCCATTTTATTTTATTTTATTTCATTTTAATTAATGTTATATTGGTGACTTGTCCATTTCAAGTCCCGAGAAGCCTTGAACACAAGTTAAGACTCCCATATTTTATCTTTATGATTCTTATTATTGTCCTTACCAATCTTTTACTTTGTGTTCATGTTAATATCTCAATATTCTTAAGTTTCGATTTTCATGTTCATGCATATAGAATGCTCATAGTGATGTTATAATGGCAAAATAATTTTTTGCAACCTCTACATATTGATGATTCCTTATTATGCAAAATAATTTTCTAAAACTCATTTTTATACATGTGAAGAATCATCTATCAAAAGAAACATTTGGAAACAAAGCCATTATCTTATTATCCTTTAAATGCCAAGAACCTAGAAAAGGAATTCCGAAAATACAACTTGAAAAGTTATTTTCTTGAAATCACACCAAAAAATCAAATCTTGAAAATAAAATGATCAAAGGAAACTTATTAATAAATCGCCTTAGTGTGTTGAATTTTTTATGAAAAGTAAAGCAAATAATAAAGTTTCATCTTTTCAAGTTCAAATCACTCAATGTAAAGCCTAACAAATAAACTTTCACTATAAGTTTTCGAAGTTTATTTTCCATGAACCTAAGTTTCCTAATTCTTTACAAAAGTTATTTTAGTGGAAACTCTATTTTGAGCAACATCACTAGGATCATGCATCTATTATGAAGTATTAATATGTTTCATTTATGTTTAAGTATAAGATTAATAAATACTTGGCCTAAAGAGTCTATATAAGGTAAAACTGAAAAATATCAAAATAGAGTTGAGTTGAAGTCTAGACTTAATCTTACCAGTCTGTTCTGAGACCTAAATGACCTTAAATGTTTGAAATAACTTTAGAAATAGACAGAACATTCGAAGTAGATAAAAAACGACTAATTATATGTGAATATCAGAGTTAAAATAATCAAGTTATGATTGTTTTAAAGTTTTAACTTTGTAACAGGAAAATATAGCGAGAATAGTAACTATAAAAGTAGAAGTTTAGATGAAGTTGATCCAAAACACTCACTTTGGATTTCTTCTTGTTCAAGTAACAAGGATCCTAAAGCAACGAATTTTGAGGATCACTTTGACCAAGGATTGCACTATGAACATGTGGGTTTTCCTTATGATTTTGCTACCTTGCTTATGCTTATAACTAGTTGCACTAAATCGTTAAGAACAAGATAAAATAAATATGTATGGGGGTCATGGGTTATGTTGTGCTTCTATGCATGTGTGATATTAAGCATATCAAAATCCTTGTTATGATTGTTTATATATTATTCATGTTAACTATGAGTATTTGTATGTATGATGAATTGCTTGATCACCCATAAAAGAATCATAATTCTATGAAACTTTAATTAAAAGAAAAAGACATGCATTGCATGGTCGAATCACATGCAGAAGATTGCTACTCAAACATGAGGAATCGAAAGGCCTGTGTTATCAAGCCATAAGCTTAGGTTTACCCTATCTTGAGGAATTAGGTTGCTCGGGGAATGCATGTCAAGGGGAGTCATGCAGAGCAATCGCTATAGGCAGGTGCCTAGGAACTAGCAGTAAAGATGGATGAGGTTTTTAGAGAAGAGTTCCCTAGCCTTTATTACTGAGGCATAAATCTGTCATATATATTGTTTCCGAACAACTATATATACTTGCTTATTTTAGGTGTTTGTTACATGAGCATAGCATATACTTAGACTATCAAACTTGGTTGTTTATTATTGTTGGATATGAATGATAGGAAATATGTCACTAAGTAAGTTATCACTTATACCCTATAGATTTTTGTTGAAATCGAAATATCTATGGTTATACCCCTGGACTTCAATGCTTAAGGTAATTACTAGTGGACTTTTGGAGCTTTTGGAGGAGTTAAAGAAGAAGAGGAAGTGGATTCCTTGTTAATCTTTCATGTCATATTTGTAAGACTCTTTCATGTGTTTAGGAGACATTTGAGGATGATTGTAACATTTAATTTATATGTGGATTTAGTTGGGGTATGCCCCTAAAATTGTGTAACCTTTGATGATTAAGAAATATTATGTTAAGCTATCTTGCTTGTGCATGTCTGTTATCTCCTTGAATTATACTACTCTACTAAATTCCTTTTGTTGTGAAATACGCCTTGTGCATAATATGGAAGTTTTTGCATGACTAAGGTAGTCATTCTTAAGCTTGAATATTGTGTACAGAAGACTGTCACATTTATAGTACTCGTCGGGGCATCATAGTTATTGTATACATGCTAAGCTTGTGAATCATAATGTTAATAACAGACAAACTTACTGTAGAACTGCTTGAACAAGCTAAAAGAGTTGGTGAAATGCAACAAGTAGATGGTAAAAGTATTCTAACTTATATGAGATTATTTATTTTAAAGATGGTAGCTACAATTACAAGAAATAGCAACATGTAGGTACATATTGCACAATCCAAGGTCAATAGATCACTTCAATGATCATAACAAGATGAGGGAGATTAATGCTCACACTTAATTAATCCAATACCAATGTAATATGATTAAATAGAGTACACTAATGAATGTAAGACCACTTAATCCACTAAATGAGAATCATAGCAGCAAAAACAAACATGCTACAGTCAGTAGATACATATGGTTTAGTATGAACTCATTCAAAATTCTAATATAAATCTCAATTGAACCACGATGTATTTTTCAATTTTATTTAACCAAACATATTAGATTATGAATGACGAAATTTCAAATCTAACTAAAACCTAAAAGGCAAATCAATCAAAATAATATAATCAATTCCTTGAACTAAATTACACTAGTACACCATATATCTAATATTCACATTACCAACTCGAATGGAGAAAATAAATAATATACTTCTATTAACTTTGTTAACATCATAGCCACCATAAAGAATGTTAACTGTAATAAACTATAAAAAAGCAATAAATGACTTGTCTGATATGCACTTTTTGTCATCCAACAAATAAGAAATGAGTTCGTCTGTTTCAATAAACTAGTAGTGCGACAAAAGAAAAAAAATATTTAGAACCCGCAATCAGGATAAGGTACGGTTTGGAAAAGAGTAGAGATGATAACTAAAACTTGAATTCATAATATAATTTTGGAGAAATGAGTTTATATACCAATAAGTAGGTGTCTTATACTTGCTTTTCAGCAATCACCATCTTCGTGACTGAATCCCATTCAAACCCACTAATTGTTTTCCCATAGCCCATATGGTACACCATACTTTAACCTTTCTTTGAGGTTCTAATGCGCAATTCAACAAATGTGGTTTCGCTTTAAACCATTATTAGGTAACTTAGTGAGAAGCATCCTCTTTAATTCAATGAGATGTCCACCTGAAATTCATTGTTAGTATCATGTGTTCCATTGTTGTACAATTCTACCATACATTCAACTAATGCATTATCTTGAATAACTTTCTACTGTCTTTTTACATCATTTGTTGCTTCAGCTTCCTTTTGTGGACATTTCATTCTTAAAATGGTAATAATTTTATAGTGGAACAAACATAAATATCCACAAAGAAAACAACATAATAATATAAGAATAGCAACATGATAAATTGCAATAAAAGAAAAGAACGTAATATCAACATTAGAATTTCATACTTCAAATGATAAATCATAAAGTGTTAGGATACAAATGTGAGTTAGCAAAATCCCACATGAGAAATATGAGATTTATGTGAAAGGTTTATAGAGAGAGAAGACTCATTAACCTAATACCTTTAGATTTTTGGGTTATATATGATGCCAAACCCATTAGTATCTTCTTTCACAAGATCCATTAGTTGAATTTCTCCTTCATAAACACTCCCCATCTCCTAATAAGTGGTATCAAAGCTGATGGATCGATTAGGAAACTCCTATAGTTGGCGTCTATATAGAAAGAAGATCTTTCTAATAGTAAGTCGTTTGTGAAATCCATGATGTTTAGGTGAGCAGGTGGGGAGCAAACCACTCACAAAGCAGGTTTAGTAGAGTTAATTTGATAAGCTCTTCATAAGATCATAGGGTTTATACCAAAGAGGGAGTAAAACTTAAGCTGTTGTAGAGACTCACACTTGAGGGAGAGATTTGTTAGGATACAAGTGTGAGTTAGCCAAATCCTACATGAGAAATATGAAACTTATGTAAAGGATTTATAAGAGGGAAGAGCCATTAACCTAATACCTTAAGGTTTTTTGTTATATATAGTGTTAAACCCATTAGTATCTTCCTTCACAAGATCTATTAGTTGAATTTCTCCTTCATAAATACTCCCTATCTCCTAACATAAAGTCACATAGAGCAACAATGCACCAAAAAGAACGTATATGGAAAGTCTCATCTTACATCTCATATCAAACATTGAGCAGCAAAACAATTATATTAGTTTAGACATTCACTTCATCTATTCTAACTATGATTTCCTCCACTCCAATTATTGAAGATTTAAGTTGTTAGCTGTTGTATTCAAGTTGTCCTTGCATCATTACCCCCCAAAGCTGCAATAAGTTCATCTTCATTATTGACATTGTTTTCTTTTATAGAATCCATGCCATCCTCAAGAGGGTCAAAGTCTATTTCCATCATAATGAAGTTGTGGAGCAAACAACAAGTATTTTATGATTATAAATTCTTACTGGATTAGACAGACTTATTAGAATTCTCCATCTCATTTTAAGCAAGTTGAAACACCTCTCAATCACATTTCGAGTAGATGCATACCTCATATTAAACAATTCTTCAGAAGATCTTAGTTAACAACCTTGATGCCATTCATTTAAATAATATCGTTGACCCTTAATGGCTCTAATAGTTCCTACAATTAAGATAACCTCCATCAACCAGAGGGTAGCATCTTATATAAGTGAAAGAAGGTGAATCATGCATTAACTAGTATACTTTTTCAAGAAAACTAAATTTAAATATAGGGGAAAATGCAAAAACCCCTTAAGCTTTTAAGGTAGCGTAGATTGACCCCTTGAACTATAAATAATTTGCAAATAAAGACATCCTATTCCTTTTTTTTTTTTCTATCGTGCACATACAAATCTATACAAATTCTATACAAAAAAGTACACCATGAACTGTAAAATTTTTATACTTTCTAATAGAGAAGTAAAAAATGTCTTTATTTGCAATTATTTATAGTTCAAGGAATCAAAAACCAAACTTTCAAAGTTCATGGGGTCAATCATGCCACCCCTAATGTTTAAGGGGTGTTTTTGCATTTTACTCTTAAATTTATGTAAGTTACAACAAATCATATCCTATGGTATTTTGAGGCCTTTTTTCCTAGTGATTGCATTTTTGAGTATTCTACTATCAACAGCTAAGCCCTCCACCCTGACAACACATTAAAAAAAAATCATAAAATCACATTTTGTGTACAAACACCTAACACATCAGTTGCAATCTCATTTTTCTTAGTTCTGCATCAAGGCTTGTCTTTCATTGCACTTTGATTGGGATGTTCGTTCTATTCTAAACACCTACGCATATCTAGATAAAAGAAAAATGTATATAAATTTTAAAATGATTTTTATTGAATTTTTGTTAATTTAATGATCAAATGGGATTTAATACATTTTGAAAATATTTACTCATTATTACTCTAGACTACCTAAAATTGTACTTAATCACCATTCTTCACATGGTGAGCAAGTCTATGTAAGATCATTGCAAGTTGCCCATCCACATACATATTCGTGGTTGATTTTAACCCCCTTTATTTCCCTTAACATCTCACAAAGTTTCAAGAAGTATGCCTATCTAATCTCAATTATTCAATACATGTGACATCATCACTATGAACAAGTCTCCTAATATATTCATGTTGTTGGTAGGAATCTAAACTATGAGACCATACACGAGGCTGGTAGGAATGTAACCAAAGCATATGAAAACGATATTATGTGGCATGCAATATTACAATATATCACACCTAAAACTAAAAGAAAACAAGCGATTTTCTTTTTCCTTTGTCAATCATTAACATACAAACACACTTGATCCATCAATGCAAAAGTACAAATATGCTTATATAACAATCAAGTTGTATCTTAAATTTTTGCAAAAGGAATACGAATATTATAAAATTAGTTAATAAGTTCATATCCTTAACATGCTTGAAGGATCATTTGTCAATTGTAAGATGATCGTAAAAATTTGAGAAATTATGTTAAGGTTAGGAGTCCTCCTTCAATTTTTTTAGACATTGATTTTTGTTTCACATAGATAAGTCTCTAATTAACATTTAAGCAAAATTTTTATTGTATCATATAATAACGCATTCCTAGATTTATGTCAAAGAAGTGAGGGCAAAGAGTATTCAATTTGTTTCATCTATAGTCACACACACAAGTCCATCAGTCATAAGACATTGCACCATCACTGCTCACAGCTCACCTAAGAGAATGATCAAGTCACAACATTCACGTCATTTTCTGAGATGATACTCTACTTCATCTTAAATCTTTAGAAAGATCTACTAGATTTTAGAAGAAGGATAACATGTGTAATGTTAACATGACTTCTTCATTCCTTATAGGTTGTCGATTCTTAGGTAAATGAAATATTTTTTTTATTTTTATAGAAATGGTGAATGGTTGAAAAAAAAAAAGTATACAATAACCATTAATCATTAGGACACAAAAATATGTCTACGTCGATAGAATGTTCTAACTCAGAAGTATTTCAAATGTATTTATACAAGAACAAGATTACAAAAGACACAAGAATTATGATAAAAAGCTTGATTGTCTATTTCTTCATTTTCTATTAAGCATCAACATCACCATAAGAATAATGGCATTTAGACATATTATATCTTGATTACTCAATTTCACCTAATTACTACAAACTTTCTAATGTGTATCTCTTGAACTTCACATAATAGGCTCTATTGAAAACTTTATCCATATACCATCAGAAAAATTATGTTACTTAATGGTGGTGTTATTATCTAATAATAATGACTAAACGGATAGTTATTCATTTTCATTCATAATCATTTTCATTTACTAAAGTTGCTAAATAATTTCCACTACAATTCTAGGGGTCCCAAGAGGTATTACATATGAGTTTATATTGATCTCAAATTTACATACAATCACGAACAAAACATAGTATCATTTCTTTTGACAATATTTTCACTAAAATCCTAGGGGTCTCAAGTGGTATTATATATGAGCATAAGTCATGAATAGAACAAAGCATTATATATGAGTCAAATTTTCAATCCAAACTCCAAACCGAATCGTAAATCAAATCGAACTAAATGGTTAACCAAGAATCTAAACCCAATCAACCCTACTATGTAATATACATTGAAATCAAAATATATGTGGAGAGAGCTAAGCTAGGTCCTTTGAGTAGGAAGAAGACGATCAAGGATTAGGGTTTTTCTTTTTTTTTTTTTAAATCGCCTTGGTTAATGGAAGTAAAATGATACTAAATCTAAGGTTATTTTAGGGAAAATAAAATGTAGGATGGGCCTGGATAGTCATTCTTAAGTTTCAACCAAGAATCCCTATTCTTTGTGTTTGAGTAATAGTGATTCCTATTGAATTGTGATTCTAAGGATCAAATGACAAATAAAAAATGTAAGAGAAAGTCAATAGGAATAAAAAGGTAATGGAGTAGGAATTATGCCCAAGTGAGTGAGCCATAAATATTTACTCACTCATAACTAGCAGAGCTACACATAATCATCACAAACTTTCACAATTCAAAACACTCAACTTTTATCTTTCTTACAAAATTAAATATCACATTTAAGGCATAACTTTCACTCTTAAAAATAAAAAACAAACGTTTGAGTAGTGTTTTATAATGATTTGCAAAGTAAATTGTCAATAGAATTAATCACTCACTTTTTGCAATTTAAAGTATAAGAACAAAAATTATAAGGAAGTGACATAAGAAAATTAATTGTAACTTAATGTGCTCATCCTACTTCTTAAAATTTTCCTAACATCTATTTATCACTTCTTGAAATCATTTGGTCATTGGCTTATTTCTCCCAAAACCCTCCTTACGTCAAATGCTTTAATAGCTAGTTTCATGATGCCTAGAGGTTAAATGCCCATAAGCTAATGTTTAGTCGTGATCTAGAAATCTTTAGTCATTCTCTTGTGTTCAACATGTTATTTGCATGCACAAAACACATTTACCATCCAAATGCCATGCCTTGGCATCTAAACACCAATCACTTTACACATGATCATAAGCACTATAATTATGTAAAATATAGTGATCATTTGGATGCTAGCTATAGTTACATGATTTGGACATTTTATCATTCTAACATCTAGCCACCATGCCTTGGCATTTGCAACTACCATACAACGAAGTCCTACAACACTTTAACAAACATAATCACAACTACATGTATATTGCACATTTCAACTCATCACAAAGCAAACATGTTGAGCCAATCAAAAGTAATTTTTGTATAAATGTGAAATACATTTCTTCATTAAATTTTGATTTAAACCTTCTGATTCAATAAAAAGAAGGCATTCAAAGAGTTCGAGGAGTTTGTGAGGTTTAGAAATAGAATTCTAAAGAAAAAGAAGAGATCTATCCTTATTTAGAAAAGCTATTGGATTCATTGGAAATTTATTATATTGAGTCTATACTCGTCATATTCTTTTCTTTTTATTATTATTTTTGCTGTGAGTTTGATTATAAACTATCTATTATTGATGAATATTATGAGTACCTAATTATTTAAGGTAAATTACATGAAAATATATCAACATTTAAGAGTAAGTTCATTTAAGATATCAACATGTCAAGCGGTTCAAAAGAGGAATCAACGTTTTGAAATAAATTCACTTAAGATATCAACGTTTCAAGTGATTAAAAAAAGGTATAAATTTTCAAAGTAAGTCAAATAAGGTACTGATAATTGGCCATTTCTAAAAATTTATGAAATTTGATTGAAAACTAATCGAAACAATGATACCTTAAATGAACTTTTTAAAACGTTGATATCTCATTTGACTTACTTTCTAAAATATTGATACCACTTTTTAATACTTGAAATGTTAATACCTTAAATAAACTTACTCCCAGACCTTCTGGTATAATTTACCCAATTATTTAATAGCTAAGTGTAATAGCCTAAAGAAAGCTATGATTCAATTGAAATAATTTTCATTGTCATGGCATATAATTATGTGTGCTTATTAGGTTTTCTAATTATGAGTGTAGACAAATAGGATTAAATGATATTATATATATATATAATATATTAGATAGTAGTTTATATATATGAGTATATCTTCATAATTAGACAAGGCTACATGCAATATTGAGTATGATTACATAAATTTACCAAATTATAGTGAAACCTAATAAAGGAATTCATGAATCATAAATAATTAATTAGTAAGCATGTTAATTGATTAAAGTAATGTGTCCGAGTTATTTGATTAAGAAATTTCAATTAATTAATAGAGGATTAATGATTGTGGATTTGAGTAAACTCTATTGTAATCAATAATAGAAATTTCCATGGTATGAAACAATGGAAATAAATAAATTGAATCTAGAATATTAATCATAGAGGTAACTCTAATGGTGTTTCAAAATGCCTTGGTATGATTAGATAATTGAGATCAATTTGATTAATTTAAGAATAATAATAGTATTATAATCTTAATTATTTAGATAAGATAACTACTAAGCAAGTAATTACTAGTATTTGTAGCAGTCTCCTTGTGAGATCAATACTTGATCTAGTTAACTATACTATAGTAATACGATAGGTGTGTTTGTCTTATCTAGCTTATGGGCCCCTATCTATATCTATAATAATGTCACAAGGTTCGTACACCCTTCTCCTTATGACTCTCAAGGAAATATTCGATCCACAAACAAAGTGTAGCCTTCTTCTCACTTCCTTTAGTTGCTTGTAGAGTAATTATTAGAGAAGGTGAAAATTTTTCTTCATAAAGCATTTTAGGGGAATGGAGGGGGGTAGAAGTGTTGTCATGATGTTTATTCGCCAAAAATCATGGAATGACGTTTAGGAGCATGAAAACATCATTAACTGTTAGGATGATCCCGTTCCATGATGTAATAGAAGTTTGTACCAAAGTATTCTAAGTAGAAACAAGGGTCACTATGTCATTATGTCATCCATACATGAGATACTTAAGTGGGGAGAGATGACTATGATGTGATAAAAGAGGTCTAAAAGAGATATAAATACCTCACCATGATAACAAGACTCTTATGCTTACTAATTATACATATAGTTTTTAAGCAAATTTATAGTATCTATAAATAAATTGTAGCAACCGTAGTAACTAAGTACCATAAATTAGATAAATGTAAATGTAGCTTTAGGTAAAGGAATCCAAGGGAGGGAGGAAAGGAAAAAAAAACGAAAAGAAAAGAATAGAAAGAACGAAAGAAGAAAAAGGGTTACTGCTAAGCCTAAAAACTTTGTATCTCCATTCTCTTCTATCTTTCTTAGAGTGGGGTTACTTGAAATCACCATTACCATGAGATATTTACCTAGAAAATATACGTCAACATAATAGGTAGTAAGATAGAAGGAAAATTACTAGTAAAACATAACATGAGAGAGCAAAAGGTAGGGTTAAAATTTCACCTTTAACTAGTACAAGACATTCAGACACAATACATAGATTTTATACTCTGTGTGATATGGTCTCATTGTGTGTATTTATGGGTTATATCCATAAGTAGAGTCTTATTGTAATAAAATTGGTAATGGGGTAGACTTAAATTAGAACATAAACTATAATAAACTCGTGTTCTCATCTGGTTGTCAATGCATTTGTAAATCCTAAAAATTTAATCAAACATTAAATCAATTAAGGCGCTACCGCTACGTACAATACTTTAAAGTATTATACGCTCAAGCTTCCTTTAAAAGACTTCGTTTATGTTAACATTGCCACTCAATTATTGGTTAGGAAATCGTTAATTAGATTTTTAATAATTGGATTTAGCAACGGAAAATCTATTTTTAAAACAATTTTTAAATAAAAACTCATACTCCTAACCGAGCAAAACCAACTTTCTAAGAAATAAAATTTTATTAAAATATTTTACAATCTACTCTTAGGGGTAGATAATCATTTACAAACATATAGGCACCAAAAGGCCTTTTATGAAAAAAATTATAAATAAATCCAGTCTCTATAAAACAAAACAAAATAACCAAAAACAGATCTACGCTTCTAACTCACTTCACTCATCCTCCTTGAATCAATAGAAGCTCCCAAAAGCTGAGCCAAACAACATCATCATCATCCATCATCATCACCATCAGAATCATCATCCTCTTTAAGAGCTCATCAACAACAACACCACCATCAATAACATCATTCGTCTTCATCATCAATAACAAATCTTGTAAAAAGAACAACAATAACAAGGATGAACCGAAGCCCTGTACATAGTAACACAATCACACACGGAGTGGCACACGAGCTTAACTAAATATAATGCATCAATCAATAAGTTATTATCTTTCAATTAAAATAAACAAATCAATATTGAAGCGCTCACACTTCGGAACAAGCCAAAAGGAATATGGGGTTCCTGAGTAATGCTCTCGATGCTCAGGGTTTGATATAGGTAGTTTAATCCCTATCTCCTAAGTGATATATGAAAATGAGAAAATAGCTTCATCTAGGGGTCACAGCCGTTACCCGACTCTACTTAAATTTAATCCATAACATGAATATGTTCAGTCATTCTCATAAGCATGAACTAAATTAGTATTTTCCTCCAAGTTTAAGCAAATGTTATACTAATCCATTTGCCTCATCAGCTACCCGCCATACCACTTAGGAAATTCATATCTCAATGATAGGGGTAGCCTAAGCGCCTAAACTATCGTGCCTATCTCAGGACAAGGTGTTGCTCCTTGGACCAGATACCGATCTTCCACTCCAGGGCAAGAATCGAATTTCAACAGCAGAAAACACAATCAACACTCATCAATTAATTAAGCTGTCTTTAAGTTCTTAATCCATTTTAGATGCCTATCCTAGTATCTAACAAGTAAGTTACTACATACCTCTTATATGAAATCTAAACATAGGCTCAGATGCCCTCTCGGAAGATAATCCAGAAAATTCAGAAGCCAGATTTAAATATCTGTTTAACAATTTAAACTCTATAAGAAACCTAATAAAAATCCACTTATCTCTAACTTGTTTTATTACCCTATTTGATCAGACACTAAATAGAAACCCCACTATGGCTACGAATATCACCACACTAAAATACGGACAGTTCTCTTTTGTTTGTCAAAAAATTTCTTTTCTCTTTGTTTATAGTATTTTATTACAAAAGCATCAACAAAGAATTCATATACCAAAAAAATTTATTTTCCAAGTAAACACACATCTGAAACAACATATTCCACATATTATTCAAAGATCATCCTAATTTATTCATCTAAGCCAATTACTAACTACTAAGCTTAATCTAGCTTTACCTTAGCCAAATTGATTAAAGTTAGTCATTTAATTCATTTACTAAGTCAAGTTGATTAAACTTAAATAATCTAATTCATTTTAGCTTAATGAAGTCTACTTAGTCAAGTTGAATCTAGGTTTATTAACCAAGTTCATTTTATAACTAACTTCTATATTTAATCTAATTATCTATTAAATCTATAAATCCACTTAGTTCATGCTTAATTACATCAATTAACTAATATAACATATTAATTATCATTTATCTACTTTATTTTAGCCCAACAAGATTCGTTTCCTAAGCAAACATACATTTAACAAGCAAACATGAGTTTTTAACTTTGTTTGGAAAATGTATTAGGTAAAAAGAAGTAAAATTTCTACTTTGATACTTTTTGAATTTGTAAATTTAAAACATGAAATTTAAGCTTTCCATAGCAACTTGAATCACCTTAATCCGATTTTGGATGAAAAAGTTATGACTAAATTACAAAACATCATCACAGTAGGGAATTTCGTACCCGAAGCTAATTAAACCTAGGTCACGATCGTGATTCTTAGAAAGATTTATAAAATGACTTCTGGGATATAAATCACGCCTATGAGTATTGAGTTTCAAAGTTTTGTGACTAACCTGAGGCTAGCAAGGCATGGATCATGGCCGTGATTGAAGAAAAGTTTGCAAAAAGTCATTCTGAGTCAAAAATCATGCCCATGATTGCCTAAAATTATCTAACCTCAACCTACCAAGGTCTCAATCATGCCCGAGATTCATCAAATTTTACAAAACCGAGCCTAGCAAGGCCTTAATCATGCCCGTGATTGATGGTTTCTCCTGAGTTACGAATTTCCTTGTTTTTCAAACTTCATTTTATCAAACGTTTACACATTCTACTTCCATTGTAACATCATAAAATAACATATAACTTATATTCATAACTTCTAACACTTCAAGTCCCATTTCTCATCATCAAGACACATCTAACTACAATATCAAACCCCATATTCACTATTCATCATCTTCCTTAACAACTCCACATGCATCCATCAACAATTCAACACATAAAAACATATACAACAACTAAAACAAACTAAAACAATTATACTTAGCTTTAGGCAAGAATATGCAACTTAGTTCTTCTTCTCTACACTTCATCTTCCTCTTTTTCTTATCCTAACCTTGATTTTCTTCTTCTTCTAACTTGATTTCTCTTTTAATCGTTCTTGAAACTTGAGATTTAGAAAGATAAATTTAAGAGAGATAAAGAAAAGGAAAGAACAAGAAGAGCAATAAGATACGTGAAAAGAGAGAAGAAAAAAGAGAGAGAAGGAAAATAGGGGAAACGAGAAATAAAAGAAAAAGAAAGGATAAGAATTAAATTATAATATTTTAGAATTAAGATATTGGGTTTAGAACTTTCATATCAATATCTTTAGTTCGAGCAATATTTAAAAGATGATTTCTGAACTAATGGGTTAGAAATTAAAAACTTAAAATAAGAATTTAATTTACATCAAATTGATATTTAATTTGAGTTCGAGTTTAAGAACTGATATTTTGATATAAGCAAATGAACTCAAATTTTGTGAAAACTAAGGAATTGAGATTTAGGCTAAAGTTCAAGGGCTTAAGAATCCTCTAAACATTTAAATAACATGTTTAAGGATTTAGGAATCAAAATCTCAAATTTCAACTTAATTAATTACTAATCTAATTATATCAACTTATCTAATTACACCCTATAATTCATTTGATTTATTTAATCTATCTAAACTCAAATTCTAACTTAGGTGAATGTTTGGAGTATTTCAATTTGAAATAAGAAACATGACAGTACATGATAAATTAGAGAAGATGTAACAAACACTTAATCAAGAAATGTACAAGATGATGGAAGCTTTTATGGAATTTATTTATGCGACAAAAATTATTAATTTGTGATGCAAATCATGTGATTTAAAAACAATCTCTCTGTCATACACTTCAAATAGTTCAAATGAGTTGTCATCTTCCTTTAATAGTAATTTTGATTCAAATTTAAAAGATATGAAGTAAGAGATTTTGAAATTTAATGGGACCAATGCATTAGGATGAATCTTTAATAAAAAAAATATTTCTTCAATTATAATTAAGTAGTTGATGAAAAAAGAATCACAATTGCATCATTTACAATAAAAGATAAAGTTTTGTAGTAGCACTAGTGGGTGTATATAATGGACAACTCAATTCATGGATAAATTTTAAGAAAGTAATTAAATTGTGCTATAGTCCTTTAGCTTATAAAGATGTGCAAAGAATATTGTTCAAACTTATTTAAGTAAATTCTATTTATGCTTATCATACACAGTTTGATGCATTGTGCAACTAAAATGTTGGATTATTAAACAATTATCTACTTGGTTGTTTTATTTTTGGATTAAAACCCTATGTTGGGCAAGAAGTACTAATTGCTAAACATGTTGATTTATTGCAAGCAATTTAATCTTACAATTTGAATAATTTGGTCACTATATATATAAATGTTTGAAAAAAAAAATCTATTATATCATTTGAATATTGTAATACATAGAAAAATAAGAGAAAATGAAGATAAATGGGTCACTATATATATATATATATATATATATATATATAAGCTTACAAAAAAGCCACAAAACAAGTTAAGTTTGGTTAATTTTGTTTTGGGAAATAATTATGAAATGTTGGAAATTCTGTAATTTTTTGCAGATCCAACGCCGGCTTTTGGAAGGAGTACACCGCCGGCATGGAGACCGGCATAGGATATACACAGTGACAAATTTTCTTACGTTATAGTGAACACCGGAGTGTGTGTGTGTGATTTTATCGGTGTTAAAGTTGGATCAAAAGCGTTATTATTTAACGCCGGAGTCAAATGCCGCCGGCATTGAGTTAGGTTTTGGCGACGTTTGATGTTCGGAACAACACGAAGGATTTTATTGCACGATGAACACGCCTCCTGGGAATTCTACACCGTCGACGTAGGAATTAAATTTATCGGCGTTTGTGCAAATTCTAGAAATAGACTCGTTCGTCCGAGGCTTTTTTTTCAATAGAAGTTATTTCATCCTTATTCCTTCATGAGGAGAGAAGTTTGGGATATTCTATGCGTTCTAGTATGCATTCATTCTAAGGCGGGTTTAATCAAAGGTGAGTAATCATAATCCATCTGCAACACGTTTTCTATGGATTTATGCATGATTTCTTAGGGTTTTGTTGTGTTCTTGAAGGAAAACGTGGGAAGGATTAAGATCTCGGGTTTAATCTATCTTGGTTGGATAAGGAGTGAATTTTGTGATTTAAACAAGTAAGTATAATGTTCTCATACAATATTTATGCGAATTTCATGCAAGTTCTAAGAACTTTGTGGTTGTTTTATGAAGGAAACCCTAGCTTTGGTTGGAATCCGAATTTGTAGGTGTGAGTCAGGTTTTGGTGATCTAAATCAGTAAGTTTCGTCTTTTCGTTGATGAATTTAAACAATGTATGGTTAGATGATCTTTATATATATTGTTGTCATGTAATATTAGGGTTTTGGTGGACTATCAGTATTGTGGACTTGTTGCGAGTTGTGATCGGAGAAGACGGTGCAAATTTTTAGAGATTCATTATCAAGTTAAAGTTTTAGGAGATTATGATATATTAGGGTTTGTTCCTTTTACCGTGTTTTATACATTTGTTTATGTATATATGCTATTGATAGGATAATTAGAGATTTTGGTGTTTGATTGTTGGTATTGATCGAAGAGTTGTAGAGATTCGTGTTAGTGTTGTTGTTGTTGATATTGGGTTTGGTGAGTTTGGATTAGTATTCCTGAGATTGAAAAGGTATGACCAATCCTTGCTTGTTGTTTTTGCTTGTAAGATTAGTATTGTTGATTGGTTGTAGGGATAAAACTTTATAATGAACTTAATTCTATTCGACTTAACAATTGTCTGCTTGGTTGTGTTTGGCTTTGACTAATAAAGACCTGGCAAAGAGTGATACTGGTGAAGCACCCTGATGATCTATGTGTGAGGTTGTCTCGAGTGGACTCGTGCATAGAGATGATTCCGGTAAATTAGAGAGAAACGGGATGTTTAAGGAGTATCCACTCATCCATATATGTATATAATTACGTTATTTTCAAAAGAGTTAGTTGTTTTTAAAGAGGAGTCTGAGTTACTTTGAGTTCGGGACTAGAGTATAGGTAGTTCTGAACTGTGTTGATTTGTTGACTATAAAAACTTAACAAATTGATTGCTTGCGTTAGACTAAGTGCATTTGATATATATATATATATATATATCTGTTGTGTGTGCATTTGCATTTACTTTAAAGGATTGGAATTATCATACTAGGCTTCACAACTCACTTTTTAAAATTTTAGGTACAGGTGATGAAGACATTATATATGATCTTTTGGATTATGATACTATCTTTGATCAGGAGGACAACGATAGTGAACCTGACTTCCCAGCTGAGAGTTAGATTTGCAGTTTACAGGTTCATGGAAGGAGAGAAGTGTTCAGATATTGAAGACTTAGAAATTATCTGTTTATGTTTATGTTTATGTTTTATATAAAAACTTTAGGATTTTATGTTGTAGGAAGTTCTAGGTTGTAAAGAAGGTTTTCATGTGAATTGGTGGTTTGGTTTAGTTGGCTTGGTATTGCCAACTTGTATGATTGTTTTAAATCAGAAGTTTGTTCAGAAGCTATGTTCCAAGTTATACAGGTTATGTTGAGTACTCTATGAGATACCTTATGTGTGTTTACAGGTGATATTTAGAAATTTGTAGATATTAGAGCCTTAGCATGTCCTATTCAAGAGAGGACACGTGGCGGGTTGTAATGCCTTATTTTAGGACGTTACAAATATAATAAGAAATTTGTTAGTATTAAGGATAACTTTGACATTTGAGGCATCTATTTTTTGTCAATCATTAAATTATGAGTTTGGGTTGATATTAGCTTTTATTTCCAATTATGTGGATGCACTTTCTTCTAAACTGACTTCTACTTTTGCTAAGTGCTAAGAAAATTTTTCTTCAGAGGCTACTTTGATCACAACTTCTAACTAAGCATTGGGGTTTTTGCTTAGCTTTATTCAAGATATGATGAATATACACATGGAGATTTGCAATATGATATCTTAGGAAAGAGATATTTTGAAAGTTACTTTGTTGTTTTATTTATATTTATTTTCCTAAATATGATTTTATCAATGACTTTAACTATGTATAAACATTCTTATGTAACTTGATTGAAATTTTCCTTTAATTATATTTGAAATTTTCAAACTCTACTCTTCTTGATAGTAGTGGCTACTTAATTCATTTGTGTATCATATCTAATTAAAAGCTGTTGTGCACATCTACAATTTATTTTACATTTTTACTTTATTTAGAAAATCTATAGCGATAGTCATTATTCATTAAGATCTCATTGTAATGTTTCTTAGATTCTTGTTGGTCCATATTTAGTAGATTCATTCATCATCTTTTCTCTTAGATACATTATGAATTTAACTACTTAATGTAGATTGCAACAAAAAGTCTTCAACTTTTTCATGTGACATACAAGTGAGGGAGAAGAAGAGATGAGATCAAGAAATGAGAAGTAGAAAATTGAAGTGTAAAAACCAAACTATTTCTAAAAAATAATAATAATCGAATAATAAAAGTGATATATTGACTTTAAATTATATATTATATTATATGTCATGGGTTTGTCGTTTTGTGGCATAAGCACTACTATACCGTAAACATAATATGGGTTAAAATTCCCCTTCTTATTGTAAACTTAAAAGAAGTTATAAAAACATGGGATAAAATCACGAATGATACTTGAACTTCTGTAAATTATACAATGAGGTACCTAGATTATGACATTTATTAATTTTATACCTGAAAATATTGAAATTGATCAATGTAGTATCTAAAAGAAATTGATGGAGATACTATTAATATACATAAAAAATTATTTCAGGTAGGGGTAGACATGGATCAATTTAGCCCGATAATTTCACTAAAACCAAACCAAACCAAATCATAATTTATGGTTGTTATTTTTTTTCTTCATAAACCAAACCATTAAATAATAGTTTAATTTGGTTTGGATTACGAATTAAATCAAAATTCTAATTAAAAAACACTTAGTTCTAATATTTTACATTTGTGTGGGTATTCAGATATTGAAATTACACTACAAAGTTCTTATTGTAAATTTTAACGAAATACTTTATAAATTCATCACATTCATAATCCATAATCCCTCATAAAACCATTTAGTCACTAACAATATACTTATGAACTAATATATAGTAAAATATAATCTATAGTTCTCTAAAAAATAATTCATTCCACCATCTACTAACAAATTTGGATTACGAATTAAATCAATTCTAAATAAAAAAACTTAGTTTTAATATTTTACATTTTATGTGGGTATTTAGATATTGAAATTACACTACAAAATTCATATTGTAAATCTTAACAAAATACTTTATAAATTCATCACATTCATAATCCGTAATTCCTCATAAAACCATTTAGTCACTAACACAATATACTTATAAACTAATATATAGTAAAATATTATATATAGTCCTCTAGAAAATAATCCATTCAACCATCTTCTAACAAATTTGGCCCAAAAAAAACCTCTTCCAATAAAAATCATTTATGAATAAAGTGATCTACTAACAAAATATACCATGAAAAATTAATATATAATAAAGTATATAACTCAATAACAAAATTCATACTCCATACTCCATAGACTATAAATGATAATAAAAAATAACATTAAGTTATCAATGAGGAATATATTTTGAACCCCAAAAAATAATTAAAAAAAAATAAAACAAGTTATTGTTAACTAATATTCATCATATAATAAGTATCATAATAAAATCATAAGAACAAATATGACCTTTAATCAATCATCATAACAAAATTTATAATTACAAGCAAAAAATTTTTATGGTTTTACAAATTGGTTCGGTTTTACGGTTTTGTTCGGTTTACCCTTCAAACCAACCATAAATTTACATATTGGTTGAGATTGAGAATTTTTAAACAATATTTAAAAAAAAACCCTATTTTTGTTCGTTTTGGTACATTTACGAATTGATTCGGTTTAGCTGGTTTTTTTTTTTTGCACACCTCTACTTTTAGGTACAAATTTGATCAATTTTAAAGTTTAATACGTAATTACATATTTTATTAAAAATCAAGTATTATTATTGATATTATATCATATATTGCATATACTTTTGAACTAATTTATATTACTCTTCTCATAATACTAGTCAAGCTATAGTATTGATGGGGAAAGTTGATGCACCTAAACCATTACATTGACAATCTAAGTGCAATTGATATTAGTAAGTGCATTAACATGGCTATGTAATGAAATTGGTAAAATGAGATTCTTCCCACAACGATTGAGACTAGCTATTAGCAATATTGATTGTATTGATATTGGGTAAATTATATCGGAAGATTTCAATATTTAAGGGTAAGTTCATTTGAAAATCCAACGTTTTGAATTGTTCAAAAGAGATCTCAACATTTAGAGAAGTGGTTAAAAAGTCACAACGTGTTGAGTCTTCTGAGCTTTAATTAAATATTTCTCTTGTTGACATATGTCAACGGAAATCAATTGATCCAGTTCTTTAAATATTGGATTTCAAATGAACTTATCCCTAAATATTGAGACATTTCTGGAAAATTATACTATTAATATAAACAAACAAGAATGACTAATTTATATAGTCTAAAGTTAATCCTAATATATTAATATCATTATATTCAAATATAGTACATTTGATGATTCAATTTTGATCAAACTATTAAAGCGCAACAATTACCTCCGTCTTAAGTGTGAATTAGCATAGCTAATTAACTGAACTATCTAAAAAAAATGATTCATGAATTATTGTTTTTGTGTTCAAAACCCTAACCTAATTATAATGTATAGGGTTAATGTCACAAAATAGTATCTAAATTCTGGTAAAATATGTAATTAGATATATAAATTTTAAAATTGATCGATATAACCTGATTTTTTAAATTGATCAATTTAGTATATGAAAGAACTTTTCGTGCATATAGCAGTATTTGTAATATGGTTCGTGTATATAAAAAGTAAACTTAGATATTAAATTGATTAATTTCAAAGTTCAAGTATCTAATTATATATTTCATCAAAGTTTAGGTACATTTTGTGACGTTACTTCAATGTATAATTCCTTAGGTCTAACTTTTAATCCAATGTCATTGTGATTAAATCAATTGGATTGTTTTTTATTTTTTTAGATTTAAACTCATCCTAACATGCATTTCATATAACACATGTTCAATAAACAATAATCATAAATACACAAATATTCGGAAATTTAATATAATAATATGACAAATCATCAATCCAATATACTAAACAATTATAGTTTATTCGTGAATAAAATAGATCAGACACCATCTGGAAGGGGAATAATGGAATTAGAAAAAAAAAAGAAATGAAAAAATAAAAAAAGGAGTAGACAAGACTTATTGATTTTCACTGAAATGAGAAGAAGAAATTCCTAGCCTTCAATCTTTGAAAAATTTAACCCCTCCGATTATATTCAGCGTGAATTCCATTTAATAACAGAACCAAAATAAATAAATAAAAGGGAAAAAAATCTGTATAAAATAAAGGGTTAATTTTATGAATGATAATTAAATTTTGATAAAATATGTAATTGAATATTTAAATTTTAAAATTGATTAAAATTTATCTGATATCAAATAAATAAATTTTAAAATTTATGTATTAAATTAATTTATTTTAATATTTAAATATTTAATTATATATTTTATCAAAAATTAAATAGCATGGATAACATGTCCCTAGCGTGTAAGTGTTTTGGAAGGACTCGACCTCTTCCTTTTTGACTAAGGTGGATGAAAATGGCTGGCCTGCCCATGCGCTGGATACGTCTGCTTCTCTTCTCATTGCTACCGAGCCGCTTGAGAAATTTTAATGGGATATTATTATAAATAGTATTTAAATTTTAGTAAAACATATAATTAGGTATTTAAATTTAAAAAATTAATTAATTTAGTACTTAAATTTTAAAATTAATCAATTTGATACCAGAAAAACTTTAAATTAATCAACTTAGTATCCGAAAGTATCTGGTGGAAGAAAAGTTCTTTTAGATACTAAATTTATTGATTTCAAAGTTTGAGTACTAAATCGATCAATTTTAAATTTAAAGAAACTAATTGTATATTTTATAAAAATTTAAGTACTATTTGGTGATATTAATCCAAATTTAACTGCATGGGTTGGGCTGTTTGCTTTTGCTGATAGGGCTGCGTCTTCAAACGTGTGTATGGTTTCCAATTGAGACATCGACGTCTCATGTCAAAGGGCCTGCTAATTCGTGAAAGGCTGGACCCGTTATAGACCGCCCGTAGAGCTTCAATCAGAGTCATTTTCAGCTTAATTTAAAAAAAAAAAAATCAAAATTCAAGATCAAGGTAAAAGCTTATCATCCAACCCATCTAAGTTTGAGGTCTTAGTATTTGCAAGCCTGCTCATTTAAGTCCACAAGCAGCTCGTAAGTTTTATTTAGGGTAAATATATCAGAAGATCATAATATTTGTGGAAATTCATTTTAATTTACAACGTTTCGAAAAGTTCAAAAAATGGTCACAATTTAATGAGCAAGTTTATTT